>JAESUZ010001126.1:0-155710 GCA_017311185.1 Proteles cristata cristata | reverse complement strand
TTTCTTTCTTTCTTTCTTTCTTTCTTTCTTTCTTTCTTTCTTTCTTTCTTTCTTTCTTTCTTTCCTTTTCCCCCTATCATTTGGCTCCTTCTTTCTTTCTAACTCACAAGCATAGCTTACTCTATGAATTTCTTCCCTTTATCTTTCACTCTAAAATATATTAAAGCATTCTCCTTCCCCTTCTTTCTTCCATTCTCCAGATTGAGTCATTTTCTTCCCTTCTTCCCCACGGCTCTCCAATGTTTTATTTTTCCATTACTTTTCTGCTCAGATGGCAGAGGAAAGAGCAGCTTCTATCCGAAGTCCTGAAGCAACGTGTGCCAGAATCACTTTCCATTTGTGGTCAAATTTTGTTCCTCTCTGTCCTGAAACTATGGTCATAGGATTTGCAAATGATGAAGACATCATTAATATAAATCTGCACAACCAGTTTTATTCCTTTGATTCTTATCTTTTCCTAAGTTATATGTCATTCCCAAAACCAAGCTTCTAGCTTCTATGTCATAATGAATTGTTTTTATCTATTTATCTCTTAAAAATTCTAGCATCAGATGATACCTACCAATCACTACAATAACTGATTTGCAGGAACAGTGAATAGTTCATTTCAGGGCTTAGCCAGTAATGAGACTAGTAACCTGCATAATCTTGATTTTTCTAATAAGCATTTAAAGTCCTCTTTTCCATAAATAGTTCAGATATTTTCCCTAAATGATTAGAGTGTTTTTCCTATTTATTATAGTATATTAACATATAGTTATGTAATCTTTAGAGTACTTTTTTATTTTTGCATAGTTTCTCATTCTACAGTGAACTTTCTTGAAGGAAAATCTGTGATTGGCGTATTTAAATATGAGTAGTCTCTGTTTCTTTTCACAGGGTACCAACATCCGTAATGGATTCTTTGAGTGTGACATTCAGACTACTTCTTTACCAAGTTATGTTTCTGTAAAACTAGCTTTCTTTCAACATAAGTATTCAGTTATCATTATAAATACAAATCCCTGAGTAGCTGTGGTCTGTAACCCTCAAATTTATGTAAGAGATCAGAGAACCCATATTTATTAATTGAAGGCTCCCTTCTGCAGTTTTTCAACAACTTTAAGTGGAAAATATGTTACAGATAACACACCCAGAGACACATTATTTGGATATCGTTTGTAGCTGGTCTTTGAAAGGTTTAATCATACTGTTAAGGTCATCTAAGTAAGCAGTGACAGGGCATTGCTTTTCAAAATATTCATTTCCTTCTATTTTTCTTTTCATTTTATTTTTAATTAATCAATTAATTTATTCATATATTTATTTAGAGCATAAGCAGTGGAGAGGCAGAGAGGGAGGGAGAGAAAAGGAGAGATAGAGAGAATCTGACAGTACAGAGCCCAATGCAGGACTCTAACTCATGAACCATGAAATCATGACCTAAGCTGAAATCCAGAGTTGTACACTTGACCCACCAAGCCTCCTGGGTGCCCTTCCATCACCCATTCCAATTGGGTAAGACAATTGACTCTCTCCAGCCTTGGTCTTTCTCATTCATTAAAAAAAGAGAGAGAGAAGCTCTTTAAATCAAACAATGCAGGTTGAAATCATTTTATAAGATATAAATTTATGATAATGTAACATTTCAATTATTTTTAATGTTTTTTTTGTTGTTTATTTCAAGACAGAAAGTGCCATTAAGTGACTGGGTACAACTCCCTCCAACTACTATACAGACACTCCTCACCTGAAATCAGAGGGAGAAATCAAATTAACTCAATCCCTAGGAAAAGAAGTAGCTTAGTTTTTTTTTTGGCTGATGTTTACTCTAGGAAAGCAAGTGGACAGGTGTTTTATTCAAGGGATGCAACCTGGCAAACATTGGCTTAACATGATCTCTGGATGTGCTTCGTTTTGTTTTCATTAAGTCCACCCCGCATTGTAGAGGTAATGTGAATAGACAGCCTTATGCTAGGTCATCATACACGCAGTTTATACCTATATTCCTTGTATTAGGCTTAATGACACTGTCAGATTGACTGGACACCCCCAGCAGGAGATGGACTTTGTGAACCTCTTCACTCACCAAATATTTATTATCTCTGTGAAAAGCCTGAGGCACTGGAGAACAGGAGTGTAAGACTTGATGTGTGTCTTCTCAGATTTGGCTAATGCTCTGATCAGAAAGCAAAATTAAGTAGAAAACAAATTGCAGTATACAGCAGTTTTCAATAAATTCCA
This sequence comes from Proteles cristata cristata, assembly GCA_017311185.1. NCBI lineage: Eukaryota > Metazoa > Chordata > Mammalia > Carnivora > Hyaenidae > Proteles > Proteles cristata. Next base: position 153,487 of record JAESUZ010001126.1, on the reverse strand, counting down.
TATGTACTGCTAAGAGAATAGGACTGTGGGAGCAATCTTATCCAGAGGAAGAACCAGGTGAAAAACAAAATAACTTCCACTTGGAGGGATGGGAAAAACCGTGAAGGGTGGAGAAGGAAAGGTTGGGAGCAAGGAAGGGCACTACAGACAGACAGACTGCCACAAGAGTTTGGAGACTCTTAGAGACAAATCTACTTTCTAAATACCTAGATGCATTTGTATTATCATAAGACAACCTTTCTATTTTTACATTGCAAATCACACACACACACACACACACACACACACACGCACACACACACACACACACACACACACACACACACACACACACTAACCTGAGGGATCAATTGATGTTAAATGTAATTGTTATAAATATAATAACATACTAAAATATTGAGTCTTGTTATTACTATCTAGGCTGGTATGGTTAAATGTATATTTAAACATAACTATGATTTTAATTAAGTTAGATTAATCAGAGTGGCCACAGTCACTCACATTACTATCTGTGGTATGACGGTAACTTATGATATTCCCAGTTAGTCAATGACCATGACATGTCTATTAAAAAGCTTTCAATTAAAATTTCGTATCTGCAACATAAAGGATCAGAAAGTATAAGGTATTCTTTTCCTGAGCCAGATCATACCTGTACTGAGCATAATTCCTGGCCTGGTTAATAAGGATAGTAAGGAGTAGTAAAAACAGTTCTGAACCAGAAACCCAAAGACCTAGATTTTGATCCCAATTCTGTCCCTATAAAACTGGGAAATTTTTATTCTAGATGCCTCACTGATCAAATGAACAGAAAATAAATATAATTCTTCAAGTGCTGTTCAAAGAAGGGCAGGGTTGGAAATGGAACCAGAAATTTCTGGAAACTGTGTGACCGTATATAAACTGGAAATTCACCAACTTTGTCTACATTGCTTATACTGAAATTTCTTTATTTTCCAATGACACATAGTTGGCACTGGACTGGTTTACTAACCATGTTGGTCTGGCCTAAAGTGAAAGGAAGGCAATAGAGAAAGCACCAAGTACAAGAGAGCTATGGATGTGCTGTAATCACTGGAGCCAATCTTTCTGATTTTCTGGGAATTTGAAGCTGAACGTGGTGTAAAGAATTACGGGCAAGGGATCCATCTATTTGACAAATGTTTGGCTCAGGATTTGTCACATGTGTGAGAATGGTTCCTTTTCTCTACCTGAGAGGTACAACCTTGCCACCCTGCAATCACATTTGTAAGCTAGGGCCACACTGCTCCATGAAATATTAAACGAAATTGTGTGACAGCCAGGGTTTTTACTGCAGATACCAAGGTACATTCCAAATAGTTTAAACAGGAATGAATTTACGAAGGCATAGTTGACAGTTTATGGAACATCAGGGAAGTCAGAGAACCAGATTGTCTTTCATGGTTAGGAAAATGCTCAACCACACCATGGAGTTCTTTTAGGGGAAATGACCGTGAAGTTGATACCCATTCTTAGGAATCTATGGCTGGCCTGGATTCCCATATTCCATCAGGCCATCCGGAACATCTGATTTCCCTTTGACCAGCTGCCATGTTATGCAGGTGCATAGACTGGAGGAAATTGATTACAGTCCTACAGCCTAGCTGGAAGGGAAGTCAGTGAAACTTGTTGGAACATATGCTACGTGAGCCAGATATCAGGATCTACTATAAGTAATATCAAATAGTAATAATAATAGTATAATATAACAATATTTTAAGTGTATTATAGCACTTATGCCTGCAAAGCCCTGCTCTAAGCCCACTAGCTGGTTGTTTTGTTTTTTGCTTTTGTTTTGTTTTGAGAGAGAGAGAGAGAGAGAGGGAGAGAGAGAGAAACCCAAGCAAGCTCCACACTGAGCATGGAGCCCAATACGGGACTTGATTTCTTTGCCCTGGAATCATGACCTGAGTTGAAATCAAGAGTAGGACGCTCAAACAACTGAGCCATCCAGGTGCCCTTATACACTCGATTCTTAAAAACAAATCACAATGTAAGTAGTCATCAACATTTTATAGAAAAGGAGGTGGAAGAGATGTGGCTAGTTGTCCCAGGTCACATAATTGCTAAAAAGCAGTCAGGTGATGGACCTTGGTAACCTGGCTCCGGAGGGCATATTCTTTAGCACTATCGCTTGCTAGCTCTCATGCCCAGAAGGGGGACACTCTGGCAATGAGGGAGAGGAGGACTGTGGCACATAGTAACAGATAATCAAAATCAGCTCAATTTTATTGGCTTTTTTAAATGGATGGGCTCTGATTTAGAATTTGGCTCCAATCTGGATTCTGACTCTAGGACAGAGAGCAAAGCTACCTAGTAAAGGAATTATTCTCTCCTAGGACACAGTGAAGGCTGTGCAGCCTGGCTGTGCTGTGCAGGAGAATGAGAAGCATTCTGGCTATTTCTATTCCTTCCAGCCCTGCCTTTTGCTTCACTGACATTAGAAACCTTGACTGGTGGCATCACAGAATGATGCATTTAGGAAAGGTCAGGGGAGATTGTGTTCTGCCTCTTTGCATCATCAAGCAAATCTTTGGCCTCTTGGTAATTGTAGATCTTTATCAATGGCCAGGAGAGGAGACGATGAACATGTAGTTTGGATTCCAAATCCCAGGCTGATTACAGAACATAAAAATTGAGAAATATTATCCCTGACTTGTAAACAGGAAATTTGAAATGGAAATCATTGAGAAAAAACAAATATTGACTCAGTCTAGCAGTTTTTATAACTATGCTTTAAAAATGCATCAGACTGGATTTGCTAGTAGGACAATAGCTGCCCCTACCTAGTTGATGTTTTTATTGTTTGATTTTGATGTGAAATTTTTGTCCTTTGATTTCTAGATCACCAGGACACATATGCCTGTTAATTACTTTATTTAGAAATACCATTGTTTAGATGTTAACATGGCCCATGTTTGAACTTCCTGGGGACAGTAAGGCTCTCTAGGGGGTGCTTTGCCTGATGAAAATGTTGTTTCTGAATGATCATTCCTTCCTTGCACAGGTCTGCCAATAAATACCACTAATGAGCATATTAAATATGTTTCTTTCTTCATTATGTGGTAGGTCACCCCTGAACATATCACAGATTCATTTTACTTACAAAATGGAGCTATTTATTTACTTTTTAGTCAAAAGGTTTTCTGTTTAAAATCCAGTTTATTATTTTTTCCTATGAGAAGACGATAGCATTAGAAAGATGTAAAGCTGAATATCAAACATTACAAAGAGGGAAACTTGAAAAAGAAAGAAATGACAAAATAGTAGAGGAGGAGATATGAACATTTTGGTAAGGTCACAAATAAGGTATTTTCTCCCTATTTAATAGGTAGGGAAGAAGATTTTTTTAAATAGCATGTTCAGGTAACACTTTGTTGTCACCATGCATTGCTTTCAACAAATACATTCGAGCCAACTTCCACATTTGTTCAAAACTAAGTTAATTTCTTGTGGTTTGTCCTCAAATTCCATGGATTTCCTACATCTGTTAGGATTCTTTATGTGCACATTGTATACAAAGGAGTACCTAGGAACTAAGGAGCTTTTTGCTGGATAGGATAAAATACTCATTAATAATTCTCAAAGTGTTTTCCACAGGATTGTTTAGATAGCATATTCCCAAGTTCTGCTTAGCATAGCACAGAATCCTTACCGCAAATGTTTTCATACTGATACTTCTTAAAAGATAAACTGAGGCTTCACATAATTTTAAGACTTTATGTGAATACAAATTGATTCCAACCAAACAGTGCCAAATTGGAAGTGGTCAGGAGCAATTTACCAAACAGGAGCTAGGGGAAAGGCTTTTATAGAGAAAAGGGAAGCAAAGCAAGGAAACTAATTACTTGGCTATGTCTGTTGCCTTATTTTAAAAAGCCTACTTGGCTGTTGGTGATTGGGTTTACTTAAGTTATGATTTCTTAACCTTGAGGCATTTATAGGCTTGGATTTTGATTTACTTAGATAGACTACGGAGGTATTAGAACCATCTCAATCTAATGGCCTCCTTGTTTAATTAATTTAACCTAGAGTAGCTGCATTCCAGAATACTAAAGAAGGGATGATTATCTGACTTTCAGTCAGTGGATCATTCTTGTTGCTGGCAGACATTCCTGTTGCTCTACACACTCTCATTTTCTATAGTTCTTTCACCTTAAAACCAAATGCCACTGCACTAACTTGAATAAAGTTTATATACTCCTTCTGAGTCAGATTTTTATGGTCTCTGTTGTATTACATCATGGGACATCAGCACAAATACAACTCACAGTAATCAAATTGTTTGGTGAAATCTCTGCTGCATTTAGGTCTTTTAATACAAAGTGGAACAGAATCTCTTCCTGTTTAGGCTCTAGATCTCACAAGTGAATGAGGAGTTCAGGAGGAACACCACAGGCTCTTACTTACTTCCACCCTACAGAGTACACAAATCAAAAGGATCTTGGGGGGGGGGTTGGTAAGATATGTTATGGGGAGAATTTAAGTCACATGGTAAGTTTAGATGTGTGAATTATAAGAAAAAATGAGAAATACTTTTTTCGGTGTTACTAAGCAACTATCCAGAGAAACCCAGTGCTCCTGATTAGAAAATGAGGCTTCATTTTACCAGCATAGGAAATACAAGATAGGGGGAAAGACTTCCTTGGTGTGTTCCATCATTCAGCTGACAATCCCTTGAATGGTAGGCAACAAAAGCAGGCTATCACTATTAGCACCACTCATTACAGAGCTAGAAAATATTGATTACTTGGTTTTCAAGAAAATTACATAATAAATTCAGACCTGATCCACCATTTCCTTTCTCTATATTTGTTCTGATTTGCTGTGAATCCATTTTATACACATTCAAAACTGACTGTTTTCCCCATAGAGGAATGTGGGTTACACGACGTAATGAACAGGATCGAATTTGTGTACAGATTATTAATGGATTGGTAACAACTGTTACTGTGCCATGCCTCTCTCAACAGCTGTTTATATTTTATTTAAAATCTGTAAAAACATTTCTGTGTAGTCCCTTGATCTGTATAATAATTTCCTTTTGTTCCAAGCCGTTGAAGGTGTCTTTGAACCCACGAGGCACTATTCATCTATTCCTTCAAGACAGGTCCACTTTCATCATAAAAAATGAACATCATGAAAAATGAACTCTGAAATCAAAGGGAGAAAACAAAGGTGGGTGAACTCTACAAGGCGATAGAATAGAAGTCGAGGCAGCTGCTGAAAAGGATCACTCACTATTGTTCCAAATTGCCCTTGATTTGCACCAGGAAGCTGCCTTCCTGCACTACACCGACTCTTGTCCAGAGTGATCTTTTGTGCTCATTCTCTGCTTACAGCCTCTCTAAAAATTCTTCTCACTGTTTGTCACAGTCAGGAACCAGTCTGTTAAGCTCCCCCTAGTTGATAAGTAGGCGTTGTTACTTATGGATATCCTGTTGTGCTAGCCTCCCGTAGTCTTGAATTTTCTTATTGTTCAAGCCAGAGTGATCTCAGAAGAGCATTCTTTGTAAAATACAATGTCTACTTAAAAATTTGTCAATGTGCTTCCCAAAATAACCTGGATATGAGTCCAAATGACCGTCCTCTCCACATGCTTCATTGTGATTAAAGTAAAACCAGAAAAAATAATCTACAAAATGGGAAAGGGAGGCAGAGCACCATCCTGCAAATTGCTATATCGCCTGCGAAATGTCATGAAAGGGCCTTTCCTTTTTGAAGCAAAGGATGAATAAGGAAACATGAGTCCATCATATGCAGGAGGAGAAAAAAAAGATAAAAGGACAGAAGCTTTTACTGCTGTGTCAATGAAAGGTACAGGATAAGTTGGGTTGGAGTGGGGTGGGGCAGAAGGAAGAAGACTAGATAAATGTCAGATTTCTGAGAGTGCAGGGTGGTTTTGAGTTTGTAAATTTAGCCAATGACTTTTATCTGTAAAATCGGAGAGTGGTCACTTTTAGTCACTTTATATAGCTATCCGTGTTTTATGGGGAACTCTAGAATAACACGGAGGAATTTCTTGAGTCATATTTAATACCATTCCCACATAATGTTTTACAGTGACTATTCCAGATATTTACTGGAAATCAGAGCATGGGTTTACATAACTTTTAACATCTCAATGCCTTATCTGTACACAAAGTAGCTCTTCCTTGCCTTAGAAAAATTGCATGCAGTTCTATCCGTGAAAGGGAAGTCAGAAAGAATGGGTAGTGGAGGAAAGGGGCTCCAGGCTGCCAGAGGAGATGTATGACTACTATCTAAACCAAACCTAGAAAAAAATAGCAAAATATTTCAGAAGAGGAATATGTTTAATTGTGGCCCCAGGAGAGGCAATTTATGTGCCAACAAGTTATGTGGGTTTTATGTGCCTATTAGTTTGCTATTCAATTAAAAAATGTGTACTTACCATGGCAACACCCGTCTCTCCTGGTACACAAGCTAATTTTGAGTCCTGCAGAGCACCTTCTCAAAGCAACACACAAACAAGCCATCAGATTCCAATAGATGCAAATTTCTTTAAAGCATATCATTGAAACAGATGTGCTGCAAATGCCATTTTTATTTTAGGAATGCTTTTTGTGTTTCATGGTAATGATAACTCTGAGTTATAAAAGGGCTCTTTAAAAATCAAGCTGCAAAATAGTAAGCACTATAACAAGTGATCTTTAAAAGAGAAATATTTCCATCTATTAAACAGTCAATTTCCTAAATTAATTGTCCTATTGGTTATGAAATAATTAGATTATCTTCTATTTTCTCATAATATTTGCTTCTATTTTGTTTGCATAAATATAATTCAAATATGTTAATGAGAAGAGAGGGTAAAAGACTATTTGCACCTTTTTCATCTGTCTTCATTTTGAAGGACCAAAACATAGTAAATATTCCAGTTATTAAAATGGTTATCATACTGATACATTGGATAAGACTTATCTAAGGACTTTCAGATGTCTTCCTTTAAATTAGGTAGATTTTCTATTTTAAATTATACAGTTTCCAAACAAATTTTTATATAATCAAGTGCTCCCTATTATCATTTGTATATTAAGAATAAGTATTATTCTTTTTATTATTATTATTAAGAATAATGTACTATTAAGAATAAGTGTTGCTGACATAATTAGGTAGCTTAGTGGCTAAGACCTGCGGTTCTACATCCAAAGTGTTTGAGTTTGATTAAAACCTCCACAATCTGGGAGGGAGGATGGGCTAAATGGGCAAGGGACATTAAGGAATCTACTCCTGAAGTCATTCTTGCACTATACGCTAACTAGCTTGGTTGTAAATTTTTAAAAATAAATTTTAAAAAATTCAACAGTTTAAAAGTTGCAGACCTTGCAAATTATTCAGTGTCTCTTTGGACCCTTTTTAATAGGTTGTAAAACTGGGGTAACTAATCTCATAAGACTATTGTGTGGATGACATGAATTAGTATACATTTGTCATAGAACATGTTTGTAATAAATGTCTGCTCTTCATTGCAATAAAGATTAGGGCAACAATCTAATATTTTTTTTTAATTTACAGAACACTTAATAATTTATTAAATAATTTAAAGCTTAAATAACTTAAAGCTCAATTTATATACTCCATAGAGTAGTGTACATACAAACCTTGTGTACCAAATGTTTTTGAAGACAAAGATAAGTTTATTTCCTACCTTTTCTGTCATGTTAGCTAAATTCTCTGAGCTTTGGTTTTTTCCATTACTAAAATGGAGATAGCATTGCCTACCCTTAAAGGATTGTTATGAAGAGTCAATAAAATACTATAAATCAAATTTCAATGTAGTGAAAAGCATATGACATTCATTCAATGAATAAAGTTTTCCTTAATATGTAAGGCATAGGTTGGCAATATCAGGTAATTTCCAAAATGGAGAGCAAGTCAGTATGTGTAAATATTTTTAAGTATGAGATATTTAAGAAAAAATTAAATTAAACTTGAAATAAACAGAAAAAAGAAATATAAAATTAGAGCAGAATTAATGAAATTGAAAACAGGCTATCAATAGGAAAACAAATGAAGCCAAAATCTGATTCTTTGAAAAGACCATCAGTGAGCTTCTAGCTAGACTAATTAAAAATGACAGAAGAAACAAATTAATAATATCAGAAATAAAAGATGGTTATCACTAAAGATCTACAGGACATTAAAAATATAATAAAGGAATAGTATGAACAGCTCTATGCCCACAAATCTGATAACATAGATTAATCCATCCCTTGAAAGACACAATTTGCTAAAATTCATACAAGAAAAAAAGAAGAGATAACCTGAATAGACTATATATTTTTAAAAAGCAATCAATAATCTTCCAAAATAGAAAGCACCAGGCCCAGATGGGTTCACTGGTGAATTCTACCAAACATTTAAAGGAGAAGTTATATGAATTATATGAATTCTATTCAGAAAATAGAAGCAGAGAGAATACTTTCTATCTCATTCTATGAGGCCAGCATTACCCTAATAACAAAACTCAAAAAGGTTTTAAAAGAAAACTACAGACCAATATCTCTAATAAACATAAATGCAAAAACACTCCATAAAATACTAGCAAATAAAACCCAGAAACATATGAAAGAATGATACATCACGACCAAGTGTGATTTATTACAGGTATATAAGTTTGGTTTAATATTTAAAAAATCAATGAATGTAATCTATTACATCACAGGCTAATACAGAAAATTATATATTAATGGCAATAGATCCATAAAAAGTATTTGATAAAATCTAACTTCCATTCAAAACTTTCAACAAACTAAAAGTAGAAGGAAATATCCTCAATTTGATTAAAAAAAAATTTACAACTCCCTCACCCTCACATCTAACATCATACTTACTCATATGAAACTAGAAAATTTTCTGCTCTAATCAGGAAGAATGTAAAGATATTCCCTCTTATCACTCTTTTTCAACACTGTACTAGAAGGCCTAGCTCATGAAGTAAGATGTCAAAAGGAAATAAAAAAGATTGGGAAGGAAGAAATAAAGCTCTTTGTACACAGATGACTTTGTAACCTATGTAAAAAATCCAAAGGAATTAACAACATCAACAACAACAAAAACCCTCTTAGAATGAATAAATGATTATAACAAAATTGCAGGATATAAGCTCAATATATAAAAGTCAATCTTTTGCCTATATCTCAGCAATGAAAAAGTGGAATTTGAAGTGAAAAGCACAGTGCCATTTACATTAGATCCTACGCCCCAGATAAAGTACTGAGTATGAATCTAACAAAATATGTCCGAGATCTGTATGTGAAAAACTAATAATTTCTGTTGAAAGAAATCGAAGAAGAACTACATACATGGAGAGATATCCCAAGTTCATGAATAGGAAGATTCAAATTGTCAAAATGTCAATTCTTCTAAACTTGATCTATAGATTTGACTCAATCCAAATCAAAATCCTAGCAAGTTATATTGTAAATATAAACAAATTGATTCTACAGTTTATACTGAGAAGCAAAAGAAGTTAGAAAAGCCAGCACAAAATTAAAGAAGAAGAAAGAGTTGTACGTTGTACTACTGACACTACCCAACACCAAGACTTATAGAAAGCAAGACAGGGTAGAATTTGCAAAAGAATAGTAAATAGAGAAATGGAACAGAATAGAGTCCCAAAATAGACCCACATAAATATAGTCAAGTGATCTTTGAAAAAGAAGCAAAGGTAACACAATAGAAATAGTCTTTTCCACAATTAGTGCTAGAACAACTAACCATCCACAGGTAGAAAAATAAATGAACGTACAATCTTTACACCCTTCCTCAAAATAACTCAAAATAGTTCCCAGACCTAAATATGAAAAGCAAATCCAGGGGCGCCTGGGTGGCTTAGTCGGTTAAGCGTCCGACTTTCGCTTAGGTCATGATCTCGCGGTTCGTGGGTTCGAGCCCCGCGTCGGGCTCTGTGCTGACTGCCAGCTCAGAGCCTGGAGCCTGTTTCAGTCTGTGACTCCCTCTCTCTCTGACCCCTCCCCTGCTCACGCTGTCTCTCTCTCTCTCTCTCTCCTAGAAATAAATAAAAATATTAAAAAAAAGAAAAGAAAAGCAGATCCATAAAAAAATTTAGAAGATAACATAGGAGAAAACCTAGATAGCTTTGGGTTTGGTAAAGACTTTAATAGATACAATACCAAATGCATGATCTATGAAAGGACTAATTGATAAACAGGACCTCATTACAACTAAAAATTTCTGCAACAGACAATATCAAGAGAATGAGGAGGCAAGTTACATATGGGGAGAAAAGAGCCGCAAAAGATATATATGATAAAGAACTTTTATCCAAAATATACAAAGAATTTTTAAAACTCAACGATAAGAAAATGAACAACTTTAGTACAACATGGACAAAATAACTGAACACTCACCTCAACTAAAAGATACACCAATAGCAAGTAAGTATGTGAAAAGATGTTCAACATCATATGTTATTAGGGATTTGCAAATTAAAACAGCAATGGGAGCCACTACAAGCCTATTAAAATGGCCAAGATCCAAAACACTGATAACACCAAATCCGGGCAAGAATGTGAAGCAACAGCCACTCTCATTCACTACTGGTGGAAATGCAAATTAATACCGCCACTTTGGAAGAGAGTTTGGCAATTTCTTACAAAACTAAACATTTTCTTACCATATGATCCGGCAATTACACTCATTGGTATTTATCCAAATGAGTTGAAAACTTATAAACACACATAAAATCTCTATACATTTATTTATTACAGCTTTTGAAAATAATTCTCAAAAGTTGGAAGCAAGCAAGATGTCCTTTAGTTGGTGAATAGATAAATAAACTATAGCACATCCATTTCAATGGAGTATTTTTTTAGCACATAAGAGAACTAAATTATCAGCTATGAGAAGTATAGAGAAAACTTAAATGCATATTACTAAGTAAAAGAAGCCAATCTGAAAAGGTTGCATGCTTTAAGATTTCTGCCTGTATGACAGTTTCTAAGGGGTAACTATGGGAATAGTAAAAAGATCAATGATGCCGAGGGTTGGGGATGGTGAGCAGGGACGATGGTTCACAAAAATTTGAAGGGTGAAACAATTTTATATGATATCATTTGATAATGGTGGGTACAGACCCTTATACATTGATCAAAATCTACAGAATGTATTACACCAGAAGTGAAACTTACTGTAAACTGTAGACTTTAGGAGATAATGATGAGCCATTGTAAGTCATCAAATGTAACAAACGTAGCACTCTGGTGGAGGATGTTCACAGTGGGGGAAGCTATACCTGTGTGTGGACAGGGGGACATATGGGAACTCTATATGCGAACCTAAAACTGTTCTAAAACAGTGACATTGATACAAATATGGAGACATTCTGGAGGCCGGGGTTTAGGATCATGTCAATTTCAATTTAAATTATTGAAGCATTAGGGACGTCTGGGTGGCCCAGTTAGTCGAGCGTCTAACTTTGGCTCAGGTCATGATCTCATAGTTTGAGTTCAAGCCCCACATTGGACTCTGTGCTGACAGCTCAGAGCTTGGAGCCCACTTTGGATTCTGTGTCTCTCTTTCTCTCTGTTCCTCCCTTGTTCATACTCCGTCTCTCTCTCTCTTTCAAAAATAAGAAACATTCAAAAATTTTTAAAAAAATTATTGTAGCATTATCTGTGGCTACCAGTCTATTCAATTTATTATGTCTTCTCTTGCTTGTGAAATGAACACAGGAAATCACTAAAGCAAACATATAAATACCATGAAGAAGTAGAAGTTTGTACTTTATATATTCAGAAATGTTCTAACCAATAGACTCTCAGCATAAAAATCCTTGAGAATGGTCTATTCATATTTTAATTTTAATTTAATCTATGCATATTTGAATTCTGATAGAAATGTAATAACCTATGCATATTTGAATTGTGTAAGGTTCTCTCTCTCTCTGTCTCTAAGATAAAAATTAAAATATATATATATATATGTTGTTATGATACTGTGTCTGTAGAAATATAATTTTCACATTAAATAAGTATATTGTAAATATTTAAAAAGGAAGAGAGTTCCTAGATATGAAGATAGAAACAAGGATAAGAACAAATTGGTGCTGGTTTCTTTCAGACACTTTGTCTGCTTGTCTGTTTATTTTTACTAACTGCAATCGGAAATTATTGAGAACTTTTATTTTGTTTTATTCAAGTTATTTATTTTGAGAGAGACAGAGACAGAATGAATGGGGGAGAGGCCAAGAGTAAGAGAGAGAGAGAGAGAGAGAGAATCCTAAGCAGGCTCTGCGTTGCAGGACAGAGCCTGACACGGGCCCCAACTTAGGAAACCGTGCGTTCATAACCTGAGATGAAACCAAGAGTCAAACACTTCACCAGCTGAGCCACCAAGACACCTCTATTGATAAATTTTAATCAAGGGAATCATGTGATTAGATCCATGAATTTAAGATTACTCAGGGTGTTTCCTGGAGAATGCAGTCAATACAATGCATAAAGACATGGTGTCGCATTGGAGAAAAAGGAGAGCTTAGGCTGTGTTGAGATTTAAACAAACCTCAAATTTTATGAAACAAAAGTGAAAGATGCAGAGAAAAGGACAAAAACAAGACATAATTAGTGACCTGGTTAACAAACACGAACCATTCCCTGATAATGCAGAAAGAATGGCCAAAAGTGAATCTGACAAAGGAAAAGATGAAAGCTATGGTGATAACAAAATGAAATTTAACTTGAATAAGTCTGTCTTAGAAAGAAACAAGCTAATTGAAAGTGAAGCAATAAATAATAAATAATAACTAAATAATGACATAAGCCATAAGAGAGGGGGAAAATGAATGCACAAAGTAAAAAGCTGAGTTGCAAAATAAATCAGTAGAGTTCCACACATAGATACAAGCTCATAAAATATTTTACTTTCCATGATAAAAAAAAACATATCATATACATGCCTAAAACAATAATAAATACCTTGTAAAGTCTTAAACGTCCAACTCTAATAAATGCTAAAAGACTATCCATACAGATATGAAATAAAAAAAGGAGTAACCCAAGTATTTTGTAGGCAGCTAAGTGCATGGAATAATAGAGAAGAATTTCAACATACAAAAAAATTAGAAAATAAGCTACCCACCCCTATTTTTATAATAGTAGTGAAGAACTCTTTTTGTTCACTAAGAGATGCTAAGTAAATGCATATATTTATATAGGAAAACATGAAATTGACAGGACAACAGAAAATTAGATCTGAGTAGTTTTTCTTTACATGCTTTAGACTACAAACTAAAGAGTTTAAGATCTATTAGCTAGACTTTTTTAAAATGTGTATTTATTTTTGAGTGTGAACAGGGGAGGGGGAGAGAGAGAGAGAAACAGTATCTGAAGCGGGCTCTGGGCTGTCAATAGGGAACAAATGTGGGGCTTGAACTCAGGAACTGCAAGCTCATGACCTGAGCTGAAGTCAGATGCTTAACTGACTGAGTCACCCAGGGGCTCCAACACCTTTAGTTACACTTAATAACCTATCAGTAACTTGTTGTCCTTTCCTCAGCAATTCTTTCTCATGTATTTCCTGAGTTCTAAGAAATTTGTTCATAAATTCCCAGGTTGGTCTCCCAGTTCAGATAGACATAGCAAATTTGATATCCACCTAGACAATAAACAACCCAGTAATCATTTCAGTGGGTTAGATTATTTAACTGGTTGGACCACTGTGGGAGGAGAATGATCCAAAATGCATTTTCTCATTTTCTCAAATCCTAAAAATTAAAGTAGATTTGAGAGCCATACTGTCAAGGAACATGAACGATGACATTTTACCTCATTAAACCTCATAAAAATTGGTTGAGTCACTGAATTTTTTCAATTGTGAAAAGTCTATATAAACTACTCAGTTGAAGATATTTTCTATCACAAGTTCCACTTTATATCTTTTTACTATGATATGTGAAATTTCGGTTCAGGATGTTTAAACATCACTATGTCATAATCTAATGAGATATTTTAAAAAAGATTTAAATTCTGTCAGTGAATATGGCAAAAATTTAAGTGATAAGAAATGAATATTTAAAAATATTTCTAATACTCTTTATTTCCTGTTTCATAATAAAATTATTATGTTGATTGTATAATCACAAATTTGATGTTTGAAGAGCCAGGCAATACAATTTCAATATATCACTTGATCTCAGTACCAAAATTAAGCAGAAACAATAGAAGAGTCTCAAATGATAAAATTTAGTAAATCTGGAAGGTGTACCATGAATAATAGTTTTCCATTTTTTATTTTTCTATATTTTTTCTATTTCATAATAAGGATGTGTGATATAACAAAAATTATCTTTACTAAGTATATAAAAGCATATATATGCAAAGGGTACAGTTTTACCTAGATATTAATTTAAAATTTTTTAATGTGTATTTGTTTTTGAGAGAGAGATACACAGAGCATGAGCAGGGGGAGGGGCAGAGAGAGAGGGAGACACAGAATCAGAAGCACGCTCCAGGCTCAGAGCTGTTAGCATAGAGTCCAATACGGGGCTCAAACTCAGGAGCTGTGAGATCATGACCTGAGCCAGATGCCTAACTGACCGAGGCATTCAGGCTTCGCTAGATATTCTTAAAGAAGAACCAATCTGGAGTACTTACAGTATAAGACATCAATGATTATTATGAAACTGGTAACAAACTGGTATTAGCACAAGTATAAACAAACTGACCAATAAACAGACAGAAACTCCATGTTTACATAACCATTCAATTTTATAATAAAGACAATACTGAAATGAAGTGGAAATGGAGTGAATTTTTCACTTGTATTGGGTCAATTCCATATGTATGTGTGATTTTAAAAAAATCTGTCTTTACGCTACACCAAATATTCAATTCTAGGTCAATAGTTAAAATAAATGTAATAATTTAATATATATAAAGAGAAAATGCAGCAGAGTATTTTTGTAACCATGGAGTAGGCAAAGATTTTTCTTAAGCAGGACATAAAAGTCACAAATAATTTAAAAAGCACCAGTAAATTAAACTTTAATAAAGTCAAGAAATGCTGTTTATCAAAAGATACTGGAGAGACATCCAATGCCTGTTGTATTGATATTGGGGCTAGTTATAAGGCATGTTCAGTTTGAGAAAATTTTTGATGCCATACTTTTAGGTACTTTATTATATATATGTTTTACTTCAATAAAACATTAAAACATGTAAAAGCTTCTAGGGGGCCTGGGTGGCTCAGTCTGTTAAGTGTCTGTCTTCACCTCAGGTCATGATCTAACTGTTCGTGGGTTCAAAGCCTACGTCGGGCTCGGTGTTGACAACTCAGAACCTGGAGCCCTCTAAGGATTCTGTGTCTCCCTTTCTCTCTGCCCCTCTCCTACTCATGGTCTGTCTCTCTCTCACACAAAAATAAATAAACATTAAAAATTAAAAAAAAACAAACATGCAAAAGCTTGTTTTCTCTCTCCATAATATAATCATCAGAAAATTATAAATCCTCCGATTTGGAAAGGACTCTATGATCACACTTTTAGACATTCATTACTATACTTCAGAATTTTTAATTAGACAATGCAATTTGAAGCTGATGCATGTTCCTTTTAAAAAAGTTTATTGAGGTGAAACTCACCTAACATAAAATCAACCATTTTAACGTAAATTTCTTGGCATTTAGTACATTCACAATGTTGCCCTATGACTACCTCTATTTCCAAAACATTTCTGTCATTCCATCTTAGAACTCCACAGCTGTTAAGCAGTTTCTCCACATTTCCACATACCCCCAGCCCTTGGCAACCACCGGTGTCTATCTATCTGTATGGATTTACCTATTCTGAATATTTCATATAGATGGGATCATATGATATGGGAACTTTTGTGTCTGAATTCTTTCACTTGGCATAATATTTTTGAGATTTATCCATGTGTAGCATGTACCAGTACTTCATTTTTTATGGCTGAACAATACTCCATTGTATGCATATATCACGATTTGTTTATCCATTTATCTGTTGATGGACATCTGAGGTATGTTCTGGCAATTGTGAATAGCACTCTTAGGAACATGCATGTAAATGTAGTTGTTTGAATACCTTTTTTTTAGTTTATTTATTTATTTTGAGAGAGAGAGTGAGAGAAAGAGAGAGAGCAGGGGAGGAGCAGAGAAACAGGAAGAGAGAGACTCCCAAGCAAGCTCTGAGCTGATAGAGCTGATGGTACAGAGCCTGACATTGGGCTGTGTCTCACAAACCCAACCGTGAGATCATGACCTGAGTTGGAATCAAGAGCGGGATGCTTAACAGACTCCACGTGTCCCTGAATGCTTGTTTTCAATTGTTTTGGGTATGTACCTAGAAGCTGAAATGCTGAGTCATAAGGTAATTCTAGGTTCACTTTCTGAGGAAGCTTTGAGCTGTTTTCCACATCAGCGGAACCATTTTTACATTCCTACCAGCAATGTAAAGGATTCCAGTGTATATTAAGTTTTGCTATTTTATATGTTTTATATTGAGACAAAATTGAGTTAAATTTATATGCAGTGAAACATAAGAATATTAAGAGAACATTTTAATGAGTTTTGACAGATATATAAAACCATGTAACCAGTATTCTGATCAAGGATCAATTTTTTTTTTTACAAATAGATTATTGTCAAATTAGTTTCCACATAACACCCAGTGCTCATCCCCACAAGTGCCCTCCTCCATGCCCACCCCTCCTCCCCCCACATCCACCAGTCCTCAGTTTTTGTCAGCATTCAAGAGTCTCTCATGGTTTGCCTCTCTCCCTTTCCCCCACCATTTCCGCCCTTCTCCTCCCCCTTGGTCCTCTGTTAAGTTTCTCCTAATCCTCCTATACGTGCACACATATGATATTTGTCCTTCTCTGCCTGACTTATTTCGCTCAGCATAACACCCTCAAGGTCCATCCATGTTGCTACACATGGCCAGATTTCATTGTTTCTCATTGCCATGTAGTATTCCATGGTATAGATAAACCACATCTTCTGGATCCATTCATCTGTTGATGGACACTTAGGCTCTTTCCATGTTTTAGCTATTGTGGAGAGTGCTGCTATGAACATTGGGGTACATGTGCTCCTATGCATCAATATTTCTGTATCCCTTGGGTAAATTCCTAGCAGTGCTATTGCTGGGTCATAGGGGAGTTCTATTGTTAGTTTCCTTAGGAACCTCCACACTGTTTTCCAGAGGGGCTGTACCAGTTTACATTCCCACCAACAGTGTAGGAGGGTGCCCGCTTCTCCACATCCTCGCCAGCATCTAGAGTTCTCTGATTGGCTCATTTTAGCCACTCTGACTGGCGTGAGGTGGTAACTTAGTGTGGTTTTGATTTGTATTTACCTGATGAGGAGCGATGCGGAGCATCGTTTCATGTGTCTGTTGGCCATCTGGATGTCCTCTTTGGAGAAGTGTCTGTTCATATCTTCTGCCCATTTCTTCAGTGGGTTGTTTGTTTTTCGGGCGTGTAGTTTGGTGAGTTCCTTGTAGATTCTGGATATCAACCCTTTATCTGATATGTCATTTACAACTATCTTTTCCCATTCCGTTGGTTGCCTATTAATTTTCTGGGTTGTTTCCTTGGCTGTGCAGAAGCTTTTAATCTTGAGGAGGTCCCAACAGTTTATTTTTGCTCTTAATTCCCTTGCTTTTTGGGATGTGTCAAGTAAGAAGTTGCTGCGGTGGAGGTCAAGGAGGTTGTTTCCTGCTTTCTCCTCTAGGGTGTTGATAGTTTCCTGTCTCACGTTCAGGTCCTTTGATCCATTTTGAGTTTATTTTTGTGCATGGTGTGAGAAAATGATCTAGTTTCATTCTTCTGCATGTTGCTGTCCAGTTCTCCCAACACCATCTGTTAAAAAAGGCTGTCTTTTTTCCTTTGGATATTCTTTCCTGATTTGTCAAAGATCAGTTGGCTGTATACTTTTGGGTCCACTTCTGAGTTCTCGATTCTGTTCCATTGGTCTATGTGTCTGCTTTTGCACCAATACCATACTGTCTTGATGACAGCTTTGTAGTAGAGGCTAAAGTCTGGGATGGTGATCCCTCCCGTTTTGGTTTTATTTCTCAGGATTACTTTGGCTATTCGGGGTCTTTTGTGGTTCCATACAAATTTTTGGATAGTTTGTTCTAGTTTTGAGAAGTATGCTGGTGCAATTTTTGATTGGAATTGCATTGAATGTGTAGATAGCTTTGGGTAGTAATGACATCTTAACTATATTTATTCTTCCTATCCATGAGCATGGAATGTTTTTCCATTTCTTTGTGTCTTCAATTTCCTTCATAAGTTTTCTATAGTTTTCATCATACAGATCTCTTGTATCCTTGGTTAGGTTTATTCCGAGGTATTTTATGGTTTTTTGTGCAATTGTGAATGGGATCAGTTTCTTGATTTCTTTTTCTGTTGCTTCATTGTTGGTGTATAAAAATGCAACCGATTTCTGTACGTTGATTTTGTACCCTGCAACT
This sequence comes from Proteles cristata cristata, assembly GCA_017311185.1. Classification (NCBI taxonomy): domain Eukaryota; kingdom Metazoa; phylum Chordata; class Mammalia; order Carnivora; family Hyaenidae; genus Proteles; species Proteles cristata. Next base: position 134,991 of record JAESUZ010001126.1, on the reverse strand, counting down.
TGGCTGGATTCTTGGATCAGTTCTAGTAGGCTTCTGGTGGAGTCTGTCGGGTTTTCGATGTAGAGTATCATGTCATCTGCAAAGAGTGAAAGTTTGACTTCCTCTTTGCCAATTCTGATGCCTTTGATTTCCTTTTGGTGTCTGATGGCTGATGCTAGGACTTCCAGCACTATGTTAAACAATAGTGGTGAGAGTGGACATCCCTGTCGTGTTCCTGATCTCAGGGGGAAAGCTCTGAGTTTTTCCCCGTTGAGGATGATGTTAGCTGAAGGCTTCTCCTAGATGGCTTTGATGATGTTTAAGTAGGTTCCTTCTATCCCAACTTTCTCGAGAGTCTTTATTCAGAAGGGATGCTGTATTTTGTCAAATGCTTTTTCTGCATCTATTGACAGGATCATATGCTTTCTATCTTTTCTTTTATTGATATGATGTATCACACTGATTGATTTGTGAATGTTGAACCAGCCCTGTAACCCGGGAATGAATCCCACTTGATCTTGGTGGATGATTCTTTTTATATGCTGCTGGATTCGATTTGCAAGGATCTTGTTGAGAATTTTTGCATCCGTATTCATCAAGGATATTAGCCTGTAGTTCTCTTTTTTTGCTGGATCTCTGTCTGGCTTGGGAATCAGTGTGATGCTGGCTTCATAAAATGAGTCCGGGAGTTTTCCTTCGCTTTCTATTTTTTTGAATAGCTTGAGAAGAATTGGAATTAATTCTGTTTTAAATGTCTGGTAGAATTCCCCAGGGAAGCCATCAGGTCCAGAGCTCTTATTTGTTGGGAGATTTTTGATCACTGATTCAATTTCTTCACTCGTTATGGGTCTGTTCAGGTTTTCTATTTCTTCCCGTGTGAATTTTGGTAGTGAGTGCGTGTTTAGGAATTTATCCATTTCTTCTAAGTTTTCCAATTTGTTGGCATATAATTTTTCATAGTATTCCCTGATAATTGCTTGTATTTCTGAGGGGTTGTAATAAGTCCATTTTCATTCATAATTTTGTCTATTTGGGTGCTCTCTCTTTTCTTTTGGATAAGTCTAGCTAGAGGTTTGTCAATTTTGTTTACTTTTTCAAAAACCAACTCTTGGTTTCATGGATCTGTTCAATTGTTTCTTTGGTCTCTATGCTGTTTATTTCTGCTCTAATTTTTACTATTTCTCTTCTTCTACTGGGTTTAGGGCGTTCTTATTGCTCTGCCTCTAGTTCCTTTAGGTGAGCTGTTAGATTTTGGACTTGCGCTTTTTCTAAGCTCTTGAAATAGGCCTGGAGAGCAATGTACTTTCCTCTTAGGACTGCCTTTGCCACATCCCATAGATTTTGGATTGTTGTGTTTTCATTTTCATTTGTTTCCATATATTTTTTAATTTCTTCTCTAATTGCCTGATTGGTCCATTCATTCTTTAGTAGGGTGTTCTTTAACCTCCATGTTTTTGGAGGTTTTCCAGACTTCTTCCTGTGATTGATTTCAAGTTTCAGCATTGTGATCTGACAGTGCTCATGGTATGATCTCTATTCTTTTATATTTCTATTGAGGGCTGCTTTATGTCCCAGTATGTGATCTACATTTTAGAGAATGTGGTGCCATGTAATTTGAGAAGAAAGTAAATTCCCTGGCCTCAGGATGTAAAGTTCTAAATATATCCGCCCTCAGGGTCCATCTGGTCCAATGTATCTTTCAAGTCCATTATTTCTTAGTGATTTTCTCTGTCTGGTTGACCTTATCCATTGTCATAAGGAGTATTAAAGTCCCCTGCTATTAGCACATTCTTATCTAGAAGCTTGTTTCTGTTTCTGATTAATTGTTTTAGATATTTAGGTGCTCCCATATTCGGTGCGTAGACATTTATGATTGTTAGTTCCTCCTGATGGATGGACCCCGTAATTATTATGTAGTGCCCTTCTTCATCTCTTGTGATTGTCTTTAATTTAAAGTCCAGTTTGTCTGATATAAGTATCGCTACTCCGGCCTTCTTTTGATTTCCTGTAGCATGATATATATTTTTCCGTCCCCTTACTTTTAATCTGAAGGTATCTTCCCATCTAAAATGAGTTTCTTGTAGACAGCATATAGATGGATTTTGTTTTTTAATCCATTCTGCTATCCTATGTCTTTTGATTGGAGCATTCAGCCCATTTACATTCAGTGTTATTATTGAAATATGTGGGTTTAGAGTCTTTGTATCTTTTGTAGGGTTCATGTTTGTGGTGGTGTCTCTGGAATCTTTGTTCCTTGCAACCTTTCCTTCAGAGCATCCCCCTCAGGATTTCTTGTAGGGTTGGCTTCGTGGTGACAAATTCTTTCAATTTCTGTTTGTTTGGAAAGGTTTTTATCTCTCCTTCTATTTTGAATGACAGGCTTGCTGGATAGAGGATTCTTGGCTGCATATTTTTACTGTTCATCACATTGGAGATCTCATGCCATTCCTTTCTGGCCTGCCACGTGTCAGTAGATAGGTCTGTCACCACTCTGATGGGTTTCCCTTTGTATGTGAGGGCCCTTTTCTCCCTAGCTGCTTTCAAAATTCTCTCTTTGTCCTTGTATTTTGCCATTTTTACAATATGTCGTGCAGAAGATCGATTCAAGTTACGTCTGAGGGGAGTCCTCTGAGCCTCTTGTATTTCCACATTGACTTCCTTCCCCAGGTCCGGGAAGTTCTCTGCTATAATTTTTTCCAGGACTCCTTCAGCACCTTTCCCTCTCTCTTCCTCTTCTGGGATTCCTATGATACGGATATTGTTCCGTTTTACTGTGTCGCTGAGCTCTCGAATTCTTCTTTCCTGTTGCTGGATCAGTATGTCTCTTTTTTTGGTCAGCTTCTTGTTTTTCTATAATGGTGTCTTCTAAATCACTTATTCTCCTTTCTGCCTCTTCAATCCGTGCATTGAGGCCTCTAATTTGTTATGTATCTCATTTATCGCATTTTTTAATTCCTCACGCCTATTTTTATTTTCCATTCTGTCTGTAGCCATAGTTTCTTTGATGTCCCCTATGTTTTTTTCAAGCCCTGCTATTAATTTTACCATTATTATTCTAAAATCTTTTTCAGTTATGCTGCTGATATCTGTTTTGAGCAGTTCATTAGCTGTCATTTCTTCTTGGAGTTTCTTTGGAGGAGAGGTCTTTCGTTTCATCATTTTAGTTAGCTTTCCTGCTCTTGCTGGTTTTAAAGACCTGTTATGCTCTCTGTTTCTATGAGCACTGCTATATCCAAGAAGACTCTTTGACTTTCCAGGGCCTATCCTTTCAGAGATTGTTTTTTGAATGGTATCCCTCGGTCTCTTTTGTTAGGACCTTAGTTATTTTATTTTTCTATTCGTAGTGATATTTGGGACTCTTCACCTTGTGTACTCTAGCTTGTTTCTTGAGGTAGCCCTGGTAAAGAAAACAGACAGACAAACACACAGGGAGCAGGAGCACACAAACGCACAGGCTAATTCAACTAACATGCAAAGCGAGAGGGAAACGAAAAAGTTAAGAGAAAAGACGGAGGAGGGAGGGCGAATAATAGGGAGCATAAAATACACAAAAGGGTCAAAAAGGGGAAAAGAAAAGGAAAAAAGAAGAAAACCAATGGACAAAGAACAGTTTAAAGCATATACCTGGATTTCCCAGCTACAGTTAAATAGCCGTGTGTATGCAGTGCTGGTTGAAGAGCATAGAGAAAAGAGAGAAGGCAGGGTGAGACAAGGCAGATTTGGAAATAGAATGAACAGGCAGAAGGGATAAGAAACTTTTTTCAAAGAGGTAAAGGGTAGAATATGGTTGGGTAGGTGAGAGAAGGATGCTGGAATTATCCAGAGAAACTATATAGTCTAATTACTCCTGAGAGAAATAGCTGAAAAAGTCGGTAGGTGTAGAATTTACATTTACAGGATGGACTTGTTGTGATTGTTTAAGCAAGCTGGCGACCAGAGTTAATCAGGTCAGTGTTTTGGGGAAAAAAGCGAGAAAAGAGAAAGAAGAAGAAAAAAAGAGAAAAGAAAGGGAAAAAAAAGAAGAAAAAAAGGGAAAAAAAGGGGAAAAAGAAAAAAAAAAGGGAGGAGGGCACCTCTCAGGCAGGGATGGGCGTGGCGTGATCCGATGCCTCAGGCGGGGGTTCTGCCTTGGCGATTGTGGGGAGGAGAGTGACGGTGCTCCAGTCCCTTCTTGAACCCCGCTCTGCAGCTCGCTTTTTTTTTTTTTGGCGTGTCAACTCCCTGTTCCGGGGACGCAGCCGAAGTTGGTTGCACTCTTCAACCCAGGCCAGTTCCAATCTCCAAATCCCAGTCCGCGAGCCCCGCTGAAGTTGCCTTATACACAGGGTCCCAGGCAACCCCCTCGGGCTATTCCAGGCTCCCTGCTGAGCTCTGGGGGCGGAGTCAGGATCGCTGTTTCCTTCTCTGGGTCGGGCTGGCGCGCATGCGCGGGGGCTTGCCTGCCGGGTCCGCGTAGCCTGAGCCCGTTGGAGTGAGGAAAACCGGGTCCCTCTATGGCTCGTCACCCGAAACACGAACTCACAGGCAAATTTCCCAGTTTTTAGCTCTTTGCCTTCCCTCTCAAGTTCCAGCCAGCCAGGAGCGCGGACGCCCGGTGTCTGCGAGTCTCTTTCAGGGGTCCCAGCCGCCCTGGAGCTACAATGGTGGCAGGCGCGCCACCGCCGCTTTAAAACCCCACCTCCAGGAGCGGCACAAAGAAGCAGTTTGTGTGCTCAGCCTCCCCCAGGACCAGTTGTCGCAAGGGGACCTGGTGTGCAGGTATTTGGCAAGTACGGTCTTTCTATGCACCGAGAGGAGGTTTTTCCCCCACGAGCGGAGGTTTTTCTGTCTCGGACTCTCTCCTTTTCCCCTCTCACTCCCCGTAGAGGGTAGAGGGGGATCGCCTCCCACCCTGGAGGCTCCGATCCCGGCTCGATTTTACCTTCCGCGGTTCGCACTCACGTTAGAAGGCTTTCTCAGTGGATTCTGCGTCCTTTTTCTCCCAGTCTCTCAGGTTTTGTAAGGTTTCCAATGGCTTCAGATCTTTTCTGTGTGATGTATGTGCGCGAGTGCAGGTACGGAGCTCCTTACTTCTCCGCCATCTTCGATTTCCTCAATGATCAATTCTGATTATTTGTGCTAAATTACTCTTTGTATGAGTATATAATTTGCTTCTGCATTTTCCTGTTTATGAACATTTGGGCTTTTTAGTTTGGGAATATGAATAAAGCAAAAATTTTTAAACAAGCACTTTTTTGTATATAGATGTTTTCCCTTTTATTTATTTTTTTTTTGGAAGGTGGAGTAAATACCAAAGTGCAGAACTGATGGGTCATAGGGTAGGTGTATGATTGACTTTCTAAGACATTGTCAGCTTCTAAGGTGGTTTAAAACATTTTCTACAACACCACTAACATATGAGAGTTCCAATTATTCTTCATGCTTGACAGTATTTGCTGTTGACTGTCTAAATTTTAACTATTCTAGTGCATGTAAGGTAGTATATCACTGTCGTTTTGATTTGCTTTGTTTTTATGATGAATGATGTTGAGCAATTTTTCATATTCTTGTTAGACATTGGCTTATTAGGCTTTTTTATATACTACCTGTTCAAATCTTTGTTCAGGCTTGTATTGGTTTGTCATTTTATTATTGACATGTAGGAGTTTTCAGTTATATTCTAAATAAATTTCTTTGTCAGGCATATATGCATTATTAATATTTTCTTCCAAATCCATGGCTTATCCTTTAATTGTCTTAGTGATGCTACCTAGAGAGAAGTCAATTTAATGGAGCCCAATTTAAAAATTATCTTTCTGTCTTACACTCTATTTATTATATAAGAAACATTTCCTAAAAGCAAGAGATAGTCTCATATCTTTTCTCCTATAAACTTTATAATCTCCTTCCTTATATTTAAACATCATTCTCAAATTAATATTTGCATGTTGTTTGAGAGAAACATTGTGCTTCATTTTTTTCATTTATTTATTTACTTGTATCAAGACTATGTGGGGAAGACTTTCTATTTTCCATTGAATTACTTAGACCTTTTGTCAAAAAAAAATCAATTAACCATGTAAAATGGTTCTATTTTTGGACTCTTTTTTCCTCTTCAGTGATCTGTTAATCTATCTAGATAAGAAACATAGTAGGTCTTTTCACTAATGTCAGGAAGAAAACAAGGATGTCACTATCATTGCTACTATGAAATATATATTCGAGATGGGGCACAAACTAAGAGTTTGTTAAACCATCCTGCTTCACTAGAAAATACTTCTCCACTCACCAGAAAACAGAGGGCAATGACCATCCTTACAGGTTTTCATCACGGAATAATTTGGTCTACTCTGTAATTTCATTAAAATTGAAACATGCAATACATGCGCTTTTACTCATTACTTTGGTAATGAGAATTAAGCATATTTAAAAGTAAATGAGATGATCTGGTAAAATTAAAAACTTGAATATATATACATATATATTCATATATATACGCACATATACACACAAACACACACACATATATGTATATATAAATCATCAATATATATGTTTGTCTTTTCATTATTTTTTAAGTTTATTTATTATTTCAAAAGGGAGAGAGAGAGACAGAGAGAGAGAGAGAGAGAGAGAGAGAGGCAAAGAGAGACCTAGCAGGCTCCATGCTGCCAGCATGGAGCCTGATGCGGGCCCTATCCCACAAACCAGGAGATCATGACCTAAACTGAAACCAAGAGTCAGAGGCAAGAGTCAGAGGTTTCACTCAGCCACCCAGGAGCCCCTTATCTACTCATTCTTTAAGACATAAATGCCATCCATAAAGCTTTTACTATTCCAAAGTGCAGAACTGAGCTCTCACTGTGTCCTTATTGCTTTAAGTATAAGCATAACAGCTTCTTACCCGCTATTGTCATAATGTCTATTTCTTTTTTAATTTTTTGAGGCAACAGCTGTGTCTTCTGTGTCTAGCATATAACATATGTTTGATAAATACACGGGGCTACCAGATTTTCATGTATGCATAAGTAAAGTCTAAACATGAAATTCAGTCATGCAGTGATTCATTCATGTCTTCATCCACCCAGAATAGCAATACATAGTGAATAAGGTTCTGAAGTCACTGATAGTAGTGAAATTCCTGGCTTTGCAGCTTGTTCACTGAGTGACCTTGAGCAATGTGTTTAATCTCACAGTGCCTCAGTTTCCTCATCTGAAAGTGAGATAATAAGACTACCTAATTCATAGAATCATATTGAGGACTAAATGAGCAATGCATACCAGTTTCCTGACTGACTGACACTTCCTAACACATAGGAAATACTTAAAGAATTTAGCTATGTTAAGTTTTATTCAGAAAACCTGTTGTGGGTTTTCACTATGTGCCAGACACTGCGTTATCATACAGTGTATACTCATGATCTAAGATGGGAGACAGAAAAGATAATAAATAATACACAGTACAAATGGAATCCTTTGGGCACGCAGAGAACAGTCAATACCCTGAGTAATTGGAAAAAGCATTACATGAGCAGACAGTTGACAGATACACGGGTGTATGCCAAGCTGAGAATTAGGGGACAAGGCAGTGCAAACAGATGGAGCATAATGTGCAAAAACATGGCAGCATGAGAAGATCTGGGATACTTAGAAAAGGTTGAGAAATGGAGAGGCAGGAAAAATGGAGACAAATTTTTGAAGCCACCAGACAAATTTGTCACATGCAATCTGGGTAGAAAGAGTTCCTGACTTGAAGTTAGAGGTAAGCCATGTGCAAGTGGCAGTTGTGTATAACTGAATATAGCACTCAAAAGCACAGACCCCCTTCATTAAACTCACATAATGCTTCCTAGAGCATGGCGGAGCATGGACCAGTGTAAGGTACCATGGGATCATAGCTGAATAAAGAAAGGGCAAAAATTGGATATTTTACATCAAAAAGTAAATCACACTTCTATTAGAGCTGCTAATTTTCTGCCCTACTCCAAAGATTCAGTTTAAAACTAATAAAGTAAAATAAGCTGATTTAAATTTCACTTCCTCTTACTTTATACCCAGCCCCTATTAGAAGTGTTAACATCCGGGGCGCCTGGGTGGCTTAGTCGGTTAAGCGTCCGACTTTTGCTTAGGTCATGATCTCGCGGTTCGTGGGTTCGAGCCCCGCGTCGGGCTCTGTGCTGACTGCCAGCTCAGAGTCTGGAGCCTGTTTCAGTCTGTGACTCCCTCCCTCTCTGACCCTCCCCTGCTCACGCTGTCTCTCTCTCTCTCTCCTAGAAATAAAAATAAAAACATTAAAAAAAAAAAGAAGTGCTAATATCTACAGGATCATAAAATGGCCGAAAGCCCTCTTGTTGAAGGGATAAAGTGAGGATAATGAGGGTAAATTGAATAAATTGCATCTGGAAAATCAGGAGTTATTTGAGAACTCAATAGAACTTCACAAGTTTCCTATATTTGAACCACCTTTTATATTTAAACTATCATTTTAGTCTAAGTTTTCTATATAAGATAAATGAACTAGAAATTATTCCAAGTTGGGATGAAGTACGAATGGAGAAGCAGACAGATTTAGCCACAATGTGAAATCTATTTTCAGACATAGCTAAATTCCAACACCCGTGTTTCCACATAGTTATTATTTTATAGGAAGGAAATAGAAATATGGTTTTCTATCCACAGATTTTTATAATGCCATCATAGTGTAGGTGGGATTCTTACATTCTTTCATATTTTTCTCTTTTGCTGGTTTAGTCAAATTGTAACTGAGCAAGTGCTGTATTTTTCATCCTAAAGAACAAGATTGATATGATAAAATTGAATTTTTAGGTAACTTATGTTTCAAAAGGCTACTATCCCTCCCAGATACCTTTTCACTAAACAATGCCACATTCCTGATCCCTACAGGACGTAGCTTTGGATCACAGAAATCCAAAACACCATATGGATCTTCTATTAAGAACATGACCTTGAGGGGCGCCTGGGTGGCTTAGTCGGTTAAGCGTCCGACTTTCGCTTAGGTCATGATCTCGCCGTTCGTGGGTTTGAGCCCCCCGTCGGGCTCTGTGCTGACTGCCAGCTCAGAGCCTGGAGCCTGTTTCAGTCTGTGACTCCCTCTCTCTCTGACCCTCCCCTGCTCACGCTGTCTCTCTCTCTCACTCTCCTAGAAATAAATAAAACATTAAAAAAAAAAAAAGAACATGACCTTGGGGCTCTTTTCCCACTTTGCCACTTACTGGCTGAGCATACAGTCGGGCAGTTTAGTTAACTTCTCTGTACTCAGTCTTCTTGTCTGTAAAATGGAGATAATTGCGGTACCTACCTTGTGAGGTTGTTACAAACCTTTGAGGTGATAGTGATAAAGCACATAGAACACTGCTTGGCTAAAGTCTGTGCTCAATATATACTTCCTTTTAGCTCCATTTATGTGCACATCTCTTCAGGCAGCAGGCATATTAGCCGTCAAATGCAGTATCTGTACTATCTCTTCTGCTGTGCTCACGGGAGTCACCTAACCTCGGCTGTCCAGATGTACACACATCCTATAGATCTGTGAAGGCCCATGTTTGGCTTAGGGCCATCTCTTTAGGGGAGAACTCCCTGGATTTCTTCCAATTTCTCTACCCAGTATATTTTATCTCCTAATTCCTTTCGTTGTGTTTTAATAACAGTTACCCATCTTAGCATTTGATTCTGGATCATGTATATATTTTTTTTCCTCTCTCTCAGCCACTCGATAGACTCTTCATATATATATAGACTTATGATATAATAGTAGGCATTTATTGAGTCATTGATATCTGTCAGGTATGGTGCTAAATATTTGATCTATGTAACCATGTCTCCTCCTTCAAGAACTGTTGATATAGGTACTACTACAATTTCCATGTTACGGACACATAAATTAATGTTCAAACCGTATGTAAATTACCCAACCTCCACTGTTTACAAAGGATAGAACTGTGAGATATGTTCATGTTTTCTCTCAGACTCAGATACCGGAAGCCTAAGACACACAGCCTCTGTTTTTGCTGGTAATTGGAGCCACATGAAATGGAAAATATTCAACCGTTTTGGAGCTAGAGAAGCTATACATTTCATGTGATTACTAGGATTTTTCTGCTCTTCCTAAAGTGGTTGTGTAATAAAGGCTTAGTATGCTTTTAATAATTTGTATTCAGAATTTCAAATTTCCTCTTAATAGCTCCCCATTTCCACCGTTACTTGATACATTCCCCATCTTATGTTTTCTCTGTTGTGACTTTTGAACCAGTCTTTTGGGATATAAACCCATTTAATCAAAAATAATTAAGACCAACTGAACTTTCAGTTTTTTTCTAACAACCAGAATTCTCTTTGTATCTACCAGAAATTTCTCATTTTCTATTTACGTAAATTCATATAATCAGTAGTGGAACTAGCTAATCTTTACAAAAACTAATAAAAAGTGAATGCCTTTCCAAGTTTCATTCTGGTTGTATGAATATATATATATATATATATAAATATATATATATATATATAAATATATATATATATATATAAATATATAAATATATATATATATATATTTTTCTTTTTCCTTCTGAGTCTTTTCTGGTAATAGAACCATTCACTGGTTTCTTTTGCATTCTCCAGTTGCTGAGAAATTTCAGCAAAATGTAATTTGACCCTTCATTGCCTTTCAGCATACATGTAAGTGACTGTAGGAGGGCAAATATGTCAATTACATCCTCAAAAATTTATGTATATTGGCAAAAAGTTGCTTTAGCCACTTATGAACAGCCTGTAGAAGTGGAGACAGAAAAGGGTTCCAATTCAAATTCTATCATTAGCTAGATATAGGATTTGGGCAAGAAGGTTATTCTCTCTGAACTTGAATTTATTTATGTGTGAAATGGGAGCCATTGTATGTGGCTCAAAGGAAGACTGCACAGGATTGGATTACGAATTGCTTTATAAATTGCCAAACTCTATGCAATGTATTATTTTCCTCCAAATTCTCAATTTATGTCCATCTATCTTACTTTTCTGACTTGTGCCAAACTAACATTAGGAAGCAGACATTATCACCAGAAGATTATGAGGAGTTGCTAAACTGGATCTGATATGTATTTGCATCAGTGAAGTCCCCAAGTCTATCACTTGGGTCTACTCTTGACCTGTTATGGTGGCCCTATCTACAGATATGAGGAATTGAAAGTAACTTCACTTTCAATAGATTTTTGAGCATGCTTTCATGTTTCTGAAGAAGTTAGTTCATCTTTAAGCTAACTAGTATAAATAAAATCTTCAGAATATTTTTTAGAGCTTTGATTAAATTTATTGCATTAGAGAGATTAATATATATACCTCATGCACTCTTTCAACTTTTTATTGTCTTCTAAGCAAAGGAAAACCTCTTCTTTGTAAGTAGTGAGAAACACATAATTTTATGATCAAAAAGTATGCTTCTTAAGAAACTGTATTTTGTGTCAGTTTTGAAACTGCTAGAATATACTACAGTTAAGACTCTCTCCTGCTTTATGCAGAGGAAGAAGAGTTTTTAATCCCTTTGTCACATGATGGATGTGAGTGATGTTCCTGAGCAAGCTCTACTTTTCTTTCTAGAAAAAGAACGTCGTTAAGCACATCAACTTTGATACACCTCCTTTAACAATTTCAAATTGGGCACTGCCACTTTAATAACCCACACCTGGTTAAAATTCCTGTTCCATTGAATTCACACTGCAGTAATGAGCCCTGAACATCAGGTAGAGAAAGTAATGAGAACAATGCAATTAATCACCAAATCATGCTCAATTTCAATAACATGAAAATTTCTCTTACATTTTTGCTCCCTAGAAATAATATTTTATGCAGTGGAAAAGGTAGGTGAGGTTTCAGTGATGAACAAAAAGGTGTCCTCAGATAAAAACAAAAAGCTAACAGTCAGCAGGCCACATGAAGGTGAGGGCATAAATCAAATACCTATACCATCTGTTATGGAAAATTAACAGGAATTAAGTGGCACACAATTCTAAAAATACATTTCTTTTCAGCACACAGAACGACATCTTCTGAATTAAATTTCCGAGGAAGAATATAAAAATGTATTATCAATTAGGAAATCTTATCTTATTAAAACATAGGAAATCCTTTTCTTCTTAAAGAAAAAGAAATGGATAGCCAAACTTAGGCTATAACAGAAACAAAACAACACAAGACACACACACACACACACACACACACACACGAAACAGAATGAAAAACTGGCCTGAATGTCTAGAGATTCAAGTGCACGTGAGTCACTAATTATTTGTGTGATGTAGAATTACTCAGTTTTCTGCAAAAAGTAAAACAGTGGGACAGTAAGTATAGGAGAATTTAATAGAGTTAAGTTCTAAGTCTTGTGGATTCTATGTATCTGAAGGATTGAAATTGAGATAGATATTAGTTTATCCCATTCACCTGTTTTTTTTTTTTATTTTTGCAGAATTCTTAGACCAAAGGGAAAAAGATGTATTTGTGAAGATTAAAAAAGAACAAAACAAAAACATGGGCTATATTTCCTTGAGGTCATTAAACTCTGGCAGATTACTTGTATTATATTAGAGACACATGAAGAAGGCCTAATCTCATACTTTAATATTTGAATAGGACCTGGCTGGTGTCTTAATATTGACACAAAGCCTTTGTATTTATTATAGCACATATTTCTGAAGAAGGCAGTTCATTAAGGACCTTCACTTGAAAAAGGTGCAATGAGTCCACGTTCAACATTAATTTATATGCACATTCCTGGAGATAATAAAAACAAATTTGGGCATTTAGGCACCTAGCAATGAGGTGTTGCTTTTGTTTTTTGTGTTTTTGATTTTTGTTTTTTGAGAGGCACTCCTCTTCCATAATTGCAAAAATAAATTTCAAGAATATTTATTAGAGCTTGGATTAAATTTTTTGTAATTAGAGATTAGTATAAACCTCATGTGCTCTTTTAGTCTATACTTTTTATTTTCTTCTAACTGAAGGAAATTATACTGTTTGTGAGAGGAGATGCTCCTTCCCTAACATGAGTGTAATTTAGCATCTATATGTGGTCTAAACCTCATATCTTGTTCTTCCCCTTCACTCGGAAACAACTGAGTATGAAAGGTCACTATCCTTTATAGAGTGAATGAGTTTTTGAGATAAAAATAACAATGTGTTTTACAAATTTGCAGACTAGATTAAATGATAGCATTTCTGATTTTAATTGAACAGTGTCATGAACACTTGTTCAGTTTCAGCTAAAGTAACCAGGCAAAAAATCCAAATGAGTAAAAGTAATGATAGACACAGGGGATGGCTACTGTCACATTAAAAATACACCTTAGAGGTTAAGTTTAATGTTGTAAACTAATTTCAGGCTATTTTGAATAGAATGTTTTGGTTAACTCAAGCAAATAAAATATGCCAGCATTCTTTTGTAGGATTGAAACAAACACTAGCATTTGGTTGTACACTAGATACGATGTGCCACTTATTCTGCTATGTGCCACTTATTCTGCTATGTGCCGATACCACAATTCCTATAAAATGGGGATAATACAGTTGTTCAAGTAGACATGACATATGATTACATGCAATATGTATCACATCATGCCTGTGAGAAAGATTGTGTTGTCACCATTTCACAAATGAAAAAGTTGAAGATCAGAGAGGTGAGGTCATTTGCCTAAGGACACACAACATTGTATATTCAGCATCAGAATTCAAACCTGGGCAAGCGATTGATGTCATCACTCTTCCATCCACCAGAATATTAGAGGAATTCCAAATATTTTGAAAATGTATATATTATGTAAGGACTGTTTCAGCATTTTAAAAATCCTACTTGTAGACTTTCCCCTTTATGCATAAATTAAGGATTTGAGTAACAAGAAGACCTCATATTATTTCTAGGTCTTTCAATGCTTAGTACTTGGAGTGGGCAGGCACTCCACAGATAAACATCAAGTCTTCCTCCAATCGAGTGACAGGCTCACGTGCTATTAAAGATGTTGGAGCAATAGATCACAGAAGAATTGAATATTAGCTTTGTTGGTGGGATAGGCTGAAATCATGTCTTTCTTAATTATTAATGTGTATCACTTTGTATCAATCTCCAATACATTTGAAGAAGAAGAAATGAATTGGAAGAAATGGAAGATTTTTCACGGACATAAAAGTGGTGGCATAGAAAGACAGCCCTGGTGATTCAATTGTGAAACTAAGCATGTCTTCTGGAATAATGACTCTAGTCACATCCACTTTGGTTTTATTTCAAAATAAAGAAATAATAAGAATACCTTCGCACCAACATAACATCAATACTGTTTATTTCTTTTTCTCCAGATATGATTTTAATGTTACTGTGATGATATCCAGAACTTTGAAGAAATCCAGAAATTTCCTTTTTTTTTTAAAAAAAAGAAGTTTACCAGTATTAATTATGATTTTTTTGTAATGCCTTTGACGTGGTCCCATTTCTTTATTTTTGTGCTTGGCCTCATGAGACAAGCCACAGGCAGATTATGATGTAATACAGTGCAGCAAATGTTATTAAAAGTGGTAAAATAAAATGCTGAGTGTGAACCACAGTCACGGGTGCTTTATGTGTTTTCACAGGTGTAAGTCTTTCTCAGGAATTTTCTTAAGATTAGTTAATGTTTTTTTATGAATTCTTAATAAATGTTTCAATATTCATTAAAATAGTAATAAGGTCTATTTTAAAAGTCAGTTTTGTCACTTCCTGTTCCAAGGAGAGCCAGCACGGGGAATATCAGGTGACTGGGTCTCTCAGCCTAGATAAGGGGTCAACCTTATAAATAGATATTAAAGCACTAGAATAATTCACATAATATCTGGTTTCTGTCCATCATTGCATTTCCAAGAAGCTAATAAACTTTATGGAAATGACCTCATTAACCAATTTACCATCTTTCAGAAGTAGGTACAGGATAAAGTATGTCAACTACTGCTCAAGACCAACTTCTGGGTGTTTTCCTTCTGAACTCCTACTTTGAGTCCTGGCTTATTTAAAGAACACACTATTGAGTTCTAGGTGGCGAAGAGTAGCTGCCCAGCCTTGGATGAGATGTGAAATAAATGAATTTACTTTTAAAGTGGTTCATTAGAGATTATGAAGACTTTCGTGAATCAAAGGTTTTGGAGAGGCCATTAAACACATCCCTCCCTCACGTGGCAACTTTATTCCTGAGCTATACCAGAAATGTAACCAGTCTTTTCTTTTTCTAAGTTTATTTTATTCATTTCGAGAGACAGAGATGATGGGAAGGGCAGTGAGAGAGAGAGACAGAGACAGAGAGAGAGAAAATCCTAAGCATGCTCAGCTCAACCAAAATGGAGCCTAATGTGGAGCTCGAATCCACAAACCGTGAGATCATGACCTAGCTGAAATGGAGTCAGACACTTAACTGACTGTGCCACCCAGGCGCCCCAGAAATATAACTAGTCTTTAAAAAAATCTGTTAAGACAAAGTTTACAATATGGGTTAGATTGCAAAACCTCTGAGAGGAGACAGTGTTAATCTAGTTTACCACTGAATAGCAAAGTAAGCACTCTGTTAATGTTCATTGAACATGCGAATTAATGAATAAATAAACACAGGACATATTGACCGTACGCTGTGTTGCAAGTCCCATTCTATGAAAATTGTGCACATACATTTATCGGATTATCAGGGGATAATAAATCATTAATAAGAATAATGTTTGGAAGGCAAAACATTTAAATCCATTTTCTTATCATCAAATTGTTAACAGTTTTGTTAGGAAATGTTTCCTTCTGCATCAGCTAAACCCTTTTGTGTTCCTTCTATCCTCTTCCTCTTTCAAGAGTTGAAGTTGGAAAATATTGGGGTAAAAATACTTTAAATATCTCACGAATATAGAAAAAAGTTAGGCACTGGGGGACCTTAATATAAACATTATTTGTATAAGAAAACATAAAGAACATTAAAAGATCAGATAGTGCAAACTATTTGTTATATTTACTTAAAAATACCTTTTATGTATTATTATCATACAATAATGTAAATTTTAGATGCATCCTCTTTAAATACTTCCACGTATAAAAGGTGGACAGCTTTAGGGCGGGTGGGGGATATGATAAGATTATTGGGGAAAATAGAATGTATATGAAAAATAAAAATGCAAATTCTAAAATTATGAGAATACTTATATAAACAATACGAATAGTTATAGATATCCTCATATTCTATACCTTATATTATACATGCATCCAAAATCTTTTTTCTATTTAAATATATTATTCTCAAAATCACAAAAATATGTTGCATAAAACACTTCAACCACATATTAGTAGTGTGAGATAGGTATTTTTCTCTTTAATGTGTAATGCATTTACTGGCTTGTAAATTGTTGATTACAGAGCTCTTTTTTAAAATGTCACTGTTTCAAAGCGTATTAGCTCCTCAGTTGGTAACTGCTTCTTGGGGTGGCTAATAAACACTCCATTTTGAAAGTGTACATGTTGGTGGGGAATAGCAAACAATTTTTAGCTGGAAGAATAGTGAATGCTCTTTTGGAAATCACTGGTTTCTTATAACCTACTCTTTTTTTCCACTCATCGACTATCAACAACACTGTGCAACAACCTGATTCTACCCCCTGACCCTCTTCCATCTTTCTTTCTCTGCTGTGTGGAACGATTTAACGGTGATCTGAATTACAAGCAAAGGTATACTTCCCGTGTTTCTTCTCACTGTGGATAGGTTTAAAGAATGGTTTGGGTGATTATTCAGAGACTATCACAGTCTTTTCAAGTTCAGTCATTTACCTTTTAGTGTGGAACTGGTCTGACCAGAGTCATGGTTTTCTTAGAGGAAGAATGGTCTTAACTGGGGAAAGAACTGGGATTACCATGGTAATGGATGCGGGAATCCTAAAGTTTTAATCCTTTAACTTTAAAGTTGGAAATAACATACACATACAACTGGCTGTAAACAAATCAACACTTACAGGCTTATATGGCGTTTATCGTTAGAAAGTGAAAACTGATACATTTATAAAAAAAAAAGATCAATCTGTGCACTTGTCCCTGACTCGGTTGTCGGTCTAGTATATAATGTAAGCCTTGTTTACATCGTTGTCATCTGTTCTTACTTTCCAAAGACCTTCATCATTAGTTGGATAGTCTTTTGTCATCTCCCAGCGCAGGAACAAGATTTTGCAAAACTTGGGCAATGAGGTTTTTAAAAAGAGAAAAACCTCTGATATCAAGGGTGCCAAACAAGTTGAGCAAGGAGGCTCATGTCACAATGTACACGCCTTCCCTTTCTAATAAAACCGAAGGCACTCAGTCCACTGTCTCCCCATCCCCCCAGAGGTGCCGTTTGAAACGTAAGAGGATAGAAAGAATAATTGTAGAAGAAAATAGCCTTTTATTCTTTGTAGTAAGTCACCTACTGTAAGACAGGGTTGTCATCACCAGCCAGTGCAAAATGGGCGCCTTGGTGCTGAAGTATAATGTTCCTCTGGAAACGCTACTTTGAGAATAAGTTCTATGTTTGTAGCTACACTCTGTCAATTCAGTAGTGTTGATAAAACAGTTTAATATTTAGTCACTGTGGTGACATTAGTTTTAAAACAGACACGCCTCCAGCCATATCAATCTCTCCTATGAGTTTGAAAACTTGTTGTTTCTGTGTTACCAAGGGAGGGAAGCTCTTCTGAGAATATATGGTATCCATCTGCTCAGAAGCCTTGTGAATATTTGCAATAGCATCTGATTCTGTTTCAAGAAGTTGGTGTTTTAGGCCTAACGTATTGAGGTCATGCTGAGCAATTTACAAAATGTGTGCCCTTCCTGCTGTAAAAGTTCAATATGTATTCAAAACTTTCATTTCTATTTAATGTTCAAATCAGAGTTGAAGTGGACACATTTTAAATGTTTTAAAATAATTGTAAGTGTTCTTTCTTTCCATGACACCATGGAAAAAACATCTATCATTTATAATTCAGTTGATAAAATAATCATTGAGATATTCATGAAATATATATGTATAAATATTAATATGCTGCATTTGTAAACTTAAAATTGGGTTTTTAGCTGAGATCATGTTTCGCAGTGCTGGTCTATGCCATTGTTGGTGTAGTGATTGTTTTCTTGAGTGTTGTTACCAGCTCTTTCCAAGAGAGAGCAGTAGTGAATTGCATTATCTGTGCTGGCCGTATAGTTTTACTCAAAAGTACTGATTTTCATTTTCAACTTTATAACCTTTCAACCTATTGACCATGAAAAATGCTCTGACATAATGTGACACATATAAATGTTTAAAGTCCAAAGGGTAATTATCTATGTTCATAGTTAAAACTGTGCCTTGATTTCACAATAGAAACCATATGTTCTCTCAAAACACTTTCAATAGGTTAAATAACACCCAGATTAACCCTGAGTTAGTTTACTGGTTAAAATAATAGTGGCATCTTCTTCCAATTCAGTAGTTCATTTATCATCTCTGATCAAGGCACTGGACATGAACTTTTGAGATTTAAAAGCTAAAGTTAAATAGAAAAAAAAAAGGCAAGAAAAAAAGCCTACAGATGTTTAAATATCCTACTTCTTGACCTTATCATTGTCCTATCTGTTCAGGTACTTAATATCAGCTTTGAGAGTTATTATTGAAAACTACATTCAAGTTTGTCTTACATTTAATAAAATAAAACCATTCTCTTTCTCAGGTCATGAAGGCAATGACCAGTTGATTTTTCCTTAGAACCTTAACCATATGCGGAACAATTGAGATCAATTATTGAATTGTTTTAAGTGCAAATTGCCCTAGGCCTGGATCAAGCCAACAAGGTGGCCCAATATGAGGAAGGTGGAGCTCTGTCAAGGCAAGGCAAGAGCATCTTACTTTCTTTCCCAGTCAG
The DNA here is from genome assembly GCA_017311185.1 of Proteles cristata cristata. Classification (NCBI taxonomy): domain Eukaryota; kingdom Metazoa; phylum Chordata; class Mammalia; order Carnivora; family Hyaenidae; genus Proteles; species Proteles cristata. The sequence continues at coordinate 116,118 of JAESUZ010001126.1, read as the reverse complement.
TCAGACTTTCATGAGACTGAATTATATGAGGTAAAGCTTCCCATTGCTTGCAAATAAGACGGCTCAAATATAAATATATTATCCTTGCAATAATTGATTATCCTAAAACTTTGAAATCACTGCAGCAGAAAATCACAAGCAGCAAACAAAATTGTATATTATGGAAGTACGACAAACCAAAGGAGAATGACACTGCAGGAAAGAAAAACAAAAACAAAAACAAAAACAAAAAACAAAGGGCAAACAGGGAAATGACTTTTAAGCATGTGCCAGGTCTGCACACGTAATGCTGGTTGCAAGCCACTCCTTGTTCTGCTTTGTAATGTCACAATTCCTTGCAGGCCGCAGAGATCACCTCCAGTGAACAAATGATCTATAGGGGGTCTCATCAGAAAGAGTCCATCAGTCTCTGAAGAAGTGATGTGTTTTCCTGAATATCCTATTCAGGCCCCGCTGGAAACAGCAGAAAAGCACAGCACAGGAAGAGCTAGGAGGCCTCCAGAGGCTTGGTTGATATACTTTTTCTGATCACAAAATTATTACTTTTATGACAATTTCTAAAGTTACTTGGAATCGCCATCCCTCTTCACAAAAACAATATGAAGGCTGTGGGAGTTGGGGATCGGTGGATCCCCTTCGGACTTCAATGAGTTCAATCTTCATAGGCAAAACCGTGAACCCCCCCGAGGGCGGGGGGAGGCGGGCTTTGACGGAGCACTCCTTCCTTGAAATAGGAAAAGGATATCCTTTGGCACATAAAATAGAGAAGCTGGGTAGAAAGCCAGCCTCTTTCTTTGCCTTGAAACAAATCCCATTCTAAAATGTTGCAGTTTTGTATCCATCACCAGGGAATATACTCTAAACAAGGGAGCAGAACCATTCACCCTTAGAAAAGCTGGCTCTTGCCCAATTTCGGCTCTCAATGTGAGTTTTCATATGTTCTCCGTATACACCTTTAACCATCTTTTATGCATCATTTACCACAAAGGTAGAACTTACTAATAGATCTCTTCTGTGAAATGCTGAAAAGAAATCCTAGAGGTCTTTCATATTTAATATCTCAATGATTCTGCAGCCTTCACTTTGTCATAGTGTAGATTACGCTGGCTAAGGCTTGCTTGAGCCCTAGTGTTATTTATCAACAAGACTGAGTGCGTGAATATAAGGGGAATTTCTTAGCATTTGCATTGGAGGAATATGCGAGGCTCTTGTCTCAGTTCCAGCTATTGAAAGTTAACACCAAGGCACCACCAGCTTCTAAAGCTACTTATAGTCTCAGGAAGTTCCCAGCAGCGGCTGCTAAAGCCAGAGGATCCAGAGGTGGTAAAAAAACGTTTATGTTGCATTATCGGCTCAAAGTGACAAAAGGCAGGTAGCAGTGCCAGGGTGAGTGTTTCATTAAATTTTCCAGCCAGTGTGTTAGCACTTGAAAAAAAAGAAAAAGAAAAAGAAACGATACATGGTTACTGTTAATAGGAGAAAGCTTCTGCTCTGCAAATCGAATAGATCCCAAATGTAAGCAGGGCCCCTGTGGTGAGAAGAAAGGTTGGAAAGTCTGTGTCAGAGAAATTGTGTCTATTTGGATGTAAGTTAAAGGCAATTGAAAGCAAATGGAATGTGGCCCAGAGCTGTTTTCATGAGGTTTCCTGGTTAGTTAGCTTTATGGAATAAGAAAAGAATTAGAATGATCAAGAACATGAAAAATTAAATGATAGTGTATAAAAAAAGAAGTTTGAGTATTTATTATCCTTTAGGAGGTTTGGTGTTCATCAGGGGCACCTGATGAGTCAAAAATTCAGCTAAGAAAGAGTTCACCTAAGCACTCAGACCCAATGCAGTATTCTTTGGACAACGTTGTGGAAGGGTGCTACTCACTTAGCCTGTTCTTTCTGGGCAATCAGAAGCTCCATTAGGATATTTCTATAATGTCTTTTCTGTCCTGTTCTTATATTCCAGAAACCAATAGCTCTGGACATAACACAACCTTTAAAGAGGCTTTTAAAGAGACTAGTACATTTTAATGCCTATATTATTTAAACATAAGTATATGTAATCATTTCAAAATATTTGCTGTGGAGTTCTGATGTTGACTTTTATTTTCTAATCATTGAGCATCTTGTGACAATGGTTACTCAGTGCAGCTGAAGCCCCCTCTTGAGTTGCTCTGCTGATTCTTTTCTCTGCTTTCCCGACCTCCTTCCTATGTACCATTTGGTTTGAGCTCCTTGCTCTTTGCAATGCAAATACTCAAAGTGAACTTCAAATTCAGTCATTATGGAAGTCTTGCTCCTTTCCAAAATGCTCAAAAAGAAGCTGGCTGGCTGCCTTCACTTGTGAACAGAGAAGCTGATTTTTGTCTCTAAGTTGGTCCTATAGCTCTCTCGCCAGTCTGCTCTGTGTCTGTGTTCTTTCTTCTACACTGAGTTGAAAGAAAGAAGTGAGCTGATCTCCAGGGTGGAAGAAATGCTTCCTTGTTGGAGACAACTCAAAACAGATCTCCCCTTGAGGGGCGCCGTGTCATTTCCTCTGTACCATTAACGTGCTTCTGAAGGAGTGTGACAAATGTGACGTTACTGCTTAACCACTTCATACCCCAAATCTTCTGGGCACAAAGTCAGTGTCTGGGGCACAGAGAGGAGGGAAAAGTGAGAAAGCAAAAAGAACTCAGAAACTACTTGCTTTTTCTAAAAATTAATTTACTCAATATTTACTGAGCAACAAGTGTACATATATAATATGATAAGCACATCAGGGAATTAAAGATGAAGTAGACATAAAACTGTCTTTGGGCTTTATATAAAGAAAAAAAACAAAGTAGAGAAAAGAATCAGATGCATTGATAACCTTGGCACTAAATAGAAAGACCCAGTCAGGGTCACTGGTGAGGGAGCCCATTGGTGTCAATGAGGAGGGCAGGAAGGTAATAAGAGAAGGCTTCCTGGAAGAGGTGGGATTTGATTTGGTCTCTAAAGGTAAGAACCCAGGTATGCAAAGGGAAGAGTTTGAGGTTAAAAGAGATTTGAGTTTTAGTGCTAAAATTGTCCAGCATATACAATCATATGTCTATTTCATATGAAAAAAGAAGAGATAAAAATAAGTTATAAAAGGTAAGTTTGAGAGTGATTGCATAAAGGAAAGTAACTTAAACTTTATTTTCTAGGGCAGTTTTTCTACAATTGCCAGCATCTCCTGGAACACTTCTTAAGCAATTGTATTTAGACCCTTACACTGCATCTTAATTACTAAACCAGTAACCTTGGGTTGGTATTCTGTATTCTCAGGTTTTTTTTAACATAGAAAAGTTATTATTATGTCTCCCAAGGATTGAGAACAACTGATCTAGGGAATATGGCACCATTTAACAGTTGTTTTCATTCAACCGACAGTTATTGAATGTCTACCATATGCCAACTATGTGTTGGGGATGTAGTGTGGAACAAGGCAAAGACCCCTCTCATGAAAGAATAAAGACCCTTTGGCTGCTAACAATGATAAAACTTAAGGAATTATTGCAGTTCATTCAAACTACTTGTAATAATCTGTTCAGTTTTGCATGCTTCATTTATTATACTAGGGACTATCATGAAAAAACTTATGACCTTAGTTAAACAGAATATTACAAGTTGCAGATAGAACTCCAAAGAAGGGAGGGGCGCCTGGGTGGCTTAGTCGGTTGAGCGTCCGTCTTTCGCTCAGGTCATGATCTCGCGGTTCGTGGGTTCGAGCCCCGCGTCAGGCTCTGTGCTGACTGCCAGCTCAGGAGCCTGGAGCCTGCTTCAGATTCTGTCTCTCCCTCTCTCTCTGACCCTCCCCTGCTCACGCTGTCTCTCTCTCTCCTAGAAATAAATAAAACATTAAAAAAAAAAAAAAAAGAACTCCAAAGAAGGGAGATCTTAGTGACATTAGAGTAGTAGACAAATAATTTACATTGAGCCTTAAAATATGGATAGGGTTTGTCCAGTCAGAGAGACATTAAGAGACATTGCAGGTAGAGGCAATGACATGATTAATGGTAGGAGGCATGGTGAGATGACCAAGGGAAATCTTCACTTCGGTGACTTCTGAACGTTAGACTGAGGTTGGATAAATATTGGGGGTGGGGTGTATTGACTACAAAGCAAAATGATCAGAAAAAGTGTCAGAAAAGCTAAAAGCATGGGATATTTCTCAGCAGCAGCATGCTGAAAGAGGCCTACATGTGATGTCTGTGTAAAGATAGAAGGGACAGTTCCCTGAGGGAAAGGCTGGGTGATGATATTGGAGGAGAACGACAAGTGAGTTCAGACAGTGAAGAGGCTCTAGAAGAAGTCAATTTTATCAGGAAACTAGAAGCCTAGTAACTCCATTTTAACACTTTACCACTTAGATTTCTAGCAAGAAGGATCATATGGTCCCTGTTTTCACTCAATGGAAGCACACATAATCACTTGTTGAGATTCTTTCTTTCTTAGCATTAAACTCGTGGAGGGATTTATCGTGTTAAACATCATGAAAATGAGAATACAATACATATATAATATATAATATGATATCTATATCGTATGTAGGTATATATTAAGTAAGCAGTATGATAGACAATATTATCAGCAATGATTTTGCCGAAGGTCACTAATTATTTTTTGCGTAGTTATTCTTTATGTTAACTTTTGATAAAAATTAGGATAAAATGTGAAATCAAAACACAATAAAGACATCATTAAAGGGTGCCCAGCTAAGAGAGTTCAGAGGAGTTGGCCTCTTGTAACTTTTTTTTTACAGAACCTCAGACTGAATTCTATGCTCAGTAATTAAATTTTAGATATTTCTGTTATTGTTTGCAGGAAGATCCATCCTTATGAGAAATTCAAACATCAGAAAGCAACACCATGCTTCCATTGTGCCCTTAGGCATCCTCATGAAAAAGAAGGCCATTCAAGGAATCCACTGTGCTTTCCTTAAGAAAGAGCTTGGGGCACCTGGGGGACTCAGTAGGTGAAGCATCTGACATTTGATTTCACCTCAGATCATGATCTCAGTTAGTGAGTTCAAGGCCCTGAGTTAGGCATTGTGCTGACAATGTGGAACCTGCTTGGGTTTCTCTCTCTCCCTCTCTCTCTGCTCCTCCCTTACTTGTGCAGGTGTGGGCTCTCTCTCAAAAATAAATAAGTAACCATTAAAAAAAAAAAAAGAAAGGAATTTTAACATATTAGCTTGCATGACAATTTAATTAGCACAAAGCTCTATATATAAAATAATTTATTTGTACCTCAAGTGTACATGTCTTCTCCATAAAAGAAATTCAGTGTTAGATCAGAATTGCTCCTGATTTTAAGTGGTGCTACAAGCTGATTGGCTCACCAGGAGGAGATGGCTATGTAGCATACTCTTAAGTAACAGGATGAGTTGACTTGCAGCATAGAGTTACTTACTAGTGTCCACTTTACCACTGGAGAACTCCTGCCAAAGATAACAATTTAGATTCAGTGGAGTAGATGTTAAACTGTTCTGTCTGACAGTAATTAGCCAAAGTATTTTATCACTTCCTGAGGTTGTTCTTAGCTCATGATGTAAACCCATGTCATCACTATAGAAGAGGATGCTTTTCTCCCTTTTTGTTGTCACAGTGGGCTTGTAACCAACTCAGCTAAAAACAGAATCAAGCTATTTAAAGGCAAGTTAAAAAGGAGAGGGGCTATGACATAGGCCCCTTATAAAACTATTTAGAATTAGAATTCAATTAGTCCAGAGACTCTTTCTTCCCACCCTTCTTCTGACATAATATTATAGTATGTGGATATTATAATAACATTATAATTATATAATTATATAAATAAGCATGGATGTTCAAATTTCTATGCTGAGACCAATAGTTCCTTAAGGCATTTCCTTCTTGCTTCCTACAGAAGAAGCTGATATTCAGGAAGATGACAACATTGCAGACATTCATATTATTCCAAGAATCTAGGATTATAATCTAAGAACAATTATCCATGACTTTGACAAACATCTATGGAGTCAAATGCTAATGAGAGACCATTGAAAGCTCTGAAGGGTGGATTCTTGCATTGTTAGTTTGTTGAGATGAAAGAGTATAGAATGGTCAGTAGTGTGAAATTTTTTCTTATAATGTAGTGACTCTGAGACCCAAAGTTGGAAAACTAATGAGTCTATAGTGGAAGATAGATCAAGATTCCCACACATTCAACTCCATGTTGAATGTGAGCTAAGATACACTTTGAGTTTTTCCTGAGGGAGGTCAACATGGAGAATTAGAGTAAATAGTGTGGGATGGATTGGAACTATCTGTTCAAAAACATGTCTAATATTTGGCAGTTTCATATTCTTTTCATCATGGTTATATAGCTTAAACACACTGACCAAATGTTTTATAGCAGGTAGAGTTTCTATGCCCAAGAAAAAATACATCTGAATTCTATAAGAGAATGGTAAACATTAGATAGAAAGAAAGAACAGTTTTCCTACCTGGTTATCATAATAATTGAGATTTTCTAATTTCTGTCATAGAATCATGTCATTAATGGCCATGACCAGATATACAATTATTGTTAGCCCTGAGAGTCTTAAAATATCCCACTGAGATTTATTAACACTTTTTTAAAATGTTTATTTATTTATTTTGAGAGAGAGAGAGAGAGAGAGAGAGAGAGAGAATCCCAAGCAGGCTATGTGAGCACTGAGCCCAACACAGGGCTTGATCTCATGAACCATGGGATTATGACCTGAGCTGGAAATCAAGAGTCAGACACTTAACTCACTGAGCTGCCCAGGAGTACCTGACACTTTTAAAAAGTAATTTTATTAGGCAGTTTGAATTTAAGGAGCATCTACGTTACTTCCCCTGCATTGTTATCGAAATTCTATTTTATTGCCTTTACAATGTCTTTTCACTTCTAGGCACAAAGTTTGACTGAAGGATGAGCTGCTCAATCAAGCCAGTGCCCACAGGTATAGGACTGTTGTCTCTCTCTACTTTGTTGCTGTGTGGTGAACAGAGAAAAACTCTCCAGCCAGGGGGTAGTGATTGTTTTTAACCTTAACATTGTGATTTATGGTATTCTACAGCCCCCTTCTTCATTTTTGTTCTCAAGTGGAGATATCAATATTAAGGAGCTTAAAGAACTTAATGTGGATATGGTCACTTTTTATACTGCCTAAGTTGGAGATAAGAAGGCAGTGATTACTAGTCATTAAAATGGGTTCCTTAATAAGAAAACTATTGAAATGCTTATTCCTTATTCCCCAGTGTTCCAGTTGCTAAACGACTGCCATTTAATACAGCAAATTTGTAATTATAAGTGGATTTGGCTACTTTTTCTTCTTTGATTAACTCACTAGAGCTGTAGAATAACCCACACTGAAATTCTCTTTCGACTGCAAGTTTTGTATCAATAATAATTGGGTGGCATTGTTGCCATTCCTAATATTTAGGGGAAACCTAATTGTCAATGAAAAACATACAATTTACCAATCTATTAAGCTGTAATCAATCATTGTGGGATTCTAAGTGTATCTTACCTAGAAGGAAATAGGCATGATTTTGGCCACATCAAGATTTAGATCATCCAAATAGCTGATAAATCTATCATGAGATGTTCAACAAATGCAAATCACACAATGCCATTTCCACATCTATCCAACAGTCAACAATTAAAATATCTGCTAACACTCAGCAGTGAGGTGGTGGAGAAATGTGAACGTGACAGAAGTATATGGAGGACAGTTACTTTGCATTAACTTAGTCACCATTTTCCAAATGTTTGCAGAGAATTTAATTTTAGTGCTAGGGAGTTATGTCCTCAAGTTGCCTAAGGGGTACAAAGTGGGGGTTGGGAATGTCTTTATTTTCCTGGAAGTAATAAGGAGCCAATCCGAAGGCCTATGACATCAGTAAAATGCATGTTGGGGGATATGCTGGTATGAAAAGTTGCTTTCAAGAGAAATTTTGGTAAAAAGGTACACGTCTTTCTTATTTCTGGCACTGTCCAAGTAGAAAGTTATTGTCTCTCAGCCTCAAATCCACCTTTCCATATTCTGCTCTGTGATGCTGCAATTCTGAAAACCGTATTTCTTTGCCGGCAGACCTTCTGTTAGACTCTGCCAAGAAAGGATGCTGAAAGGAGATGGCAAGTCTCGCGGAGGTACACGCTCCTTTCTGCCTACTGCCCTGGCCTGTTTCTGTTTCCTGTTCTTGTTAGTCACCCTAGCAACGCTTCTTCACCCGAGAGGCAGCACCCGATTGCAATTTACAGTTTTTTACAACATGTGGGGAAGCCATCCTGCGACCCCTCAGCGCCTTCAGCAGTAGCCGCCATTGGCCCTCCTCAGAGGTCTAGGTCCTAGCCCCGGGCTCCCCCAAGTCCAAGCTCACAGATCTCCGTGCTGGCTGAGCCCCAGTTCCTCTCAGTGTTGCGGGCACCCCTCTCCTACAGTCTGTTTTCAATCATTCCAATCCCTTTGTCCCCTCAGTCTTAGAAATGCTTTCTACTTCCTGAAATTGCCACCTCAGGGATACCTTGTTTACTTTTCTGCATTTTCGTTTTTAATACTTAACAATTCTTTGTATTGAATTATCTCTATTAAAATAAGGGCTATCGTTTTCATTCTGTGTCTGAAACCTAGGAGTGAAACAAATTAATCAAAATGACTTTCCTTCTAAGAGTGTTTCCTGCTCCTCACTTAAGAGTAAATAATCAAGAAGTTAGTAAAAAAAAGAAATAGGGTAGAGAAAGAAAAACAAATAGTATTGTAAACTAATTTTTTAAAATTTTTAATGTGTTTTTAAATTTTATTTTCTGAGACAGACACACAGAGCACAGTGGGGAAAGGGCAGAGAGAGAGGGAGACACAGAATACGAAGGAGGCTCCATCCAGGCTCTGAGCAGTCAGCACAGAACCTGATGTGGAGCTTGAACTCATGAACCAGGAAATCATGACCTGAGCTGAAGTCGGAAGCTTAACCGATGGAACCACCCAGATACCCCATAAACTAATTTGTCTTTAGAAAATCATATACACACAGGAGACACAGAGACACACAAAAGGTAGATTTTGATATAGATGTGGATGCACATTTATATAAAGATGGTGTTATAAACTGAATTGTGTTCTTCCCCAATTCAAAGATAACTTCAATACCTCATAATGGGATTTTATTTGGAAATAAAATCCTTGTAAATGTAACTAGTTTCCATCAGGTCATCCTGAGTTGTGGTGGGGCCATAGACCACTATGCTTAGTGTCCTTATAAAAAGGAAAAATTTGGAAGAAGCAACTAGGCGGATGGGAATGTGAACATGAAGGCAGAGACAGAGGTGACGTATCTTTCATCAAAGAATCCCAAAGATTGCCAGAAAACCCCCAGAAGTCAGTAGAGGGCATGACAAAGATTCTCCCTCACAGCCAGCAGAAACAAGTGACCCACCTGCAGGTGATCTCAGAGTCCCGCCTCTGGAACTATGAAACATTATTATTTACTGTTTAAGCCATCGGTTTGTGTCACTTTGTTATGGCAGCCCCAGCAAACTAAAATAGAGAAGTCATATAAGTTATGTTATATGTAAAACACACACACACACACACACACACACACACACACACACACACACACACCTCAATGGAAAATAGCATGTTTTGAAATAGGGAGAAAATTCAGCAAGGTGGCATGTCTACAGTGATTTGACACAGGTTCTTAGCTGCGATTTGATATGACAGAACTGAAAACTGAGTTCTATTCTACTAGCTTTCTCCAGCTGAACACTTACATTGCTGTGATATCCAAAAGGCAGAATCAGGTAGGATCTCAGGCAAATAAATCCTTGAAAAAACAATTTCTATTGAGATGACAATGTTCCTGAACCCAGACCTGGTGTTTTTGTTTTGTTTTTTGTTTTGTTTTTTTGTTTTGTTTTTTGCTGTGCAGATCTGACTGTGGAGTCACAGCGCCAGTGAGCACACTAAGTCTCTCACAGGCGAGATCTTCAGTGCCGAAATCCCCCAAAGCTCCAGTAGTCTACTCAGGCCAAAACCAAATTCAGCCTCTTTGACCATAGTTCCACCTGTACTTTTCCACTATACTTATCCATATCATAGAATGGTTTCCCCTAAAACTGTTTCAAATCTGCCCTAATCTTTTACTAAGTGTATTTATTTATTTTGAGAGTGAGCAAAGGAGGGGTAGAGTGAAAGGAGAAAGAGAATCCCAAGCAGGCTCCACACAGCCAGACACAGGGCTCGAACTCCTAAAACTGTGAGATTGTGACCTGAGCTGAAACCGAGTCAGACACTCAACCAACTGAGCCAGTCAGGCGCCCCAAATCTGCCCGAATCATATCCTTTTTGCAAATCCCAACCCTCAAACACTTTATCTTGTAAACTCCCCATACTTCCTCCACTGTCCCTTTCCAAGATTGATGGATTCACTGATTGGTTGCTTATTTTCTTTTTGGAAAGACCGTTTTCTTTCTGAGTTCTCACCTCTTTTGACAATTCCAGGTTCTCTTTTCTGGCCCTAAAAGCCATCTCACTGCTCTGGTTCTCTCATAGTCAGTGTCTCACTCTCTCTTGCCAATATGTACAGCTTCTAATTCTAACGGGTCTTTCCCTTGCCAGGTTCCTGATTCAAGTGAGTTCATGGGGCTGCATAAGCTATGTAACTAGCCCTAGAATAATGGGAAAAGATCATTTCACTCCATTAAGGGGATTAAGGATAGTTTACTCTCATGTTTTCAGTTCATAGATGGGTTTTTATTTAAGTCATTTTTTGAGAAATCTCAAAAGCATGTCTGAGGCACACCTACAAATTAATCTGTATAGATTTATGAAAAGAGTAGAAATAATCCAAGAAGAGTCACCAAGGAAATCAATGTTTTGAATTTTGGACGAGATATTACTTATTGTTCAAAACATGTTACTAAGGAAATATTTCTTGGCTGGATACATAAGGCATTATACTATGTTCATTACATGTATCCACTCATTTAACCCTCTGTGATTCTGTGATGGATTGTTATCATTCCCATTCTAAACATCAGGACATTGATGCTTAGCATAAGTCACTTGCCTGTGGTCATACAGTTTACAAATTTATCAATAAGGAGTTGAACTCCACCATACCCAACTTTGAAGGTTAAACTCTTAACGTTACCATCAATACTACACTAGCACTAAATTCAGTCAGGTTCTCCTAACTATATGATTAGATCACAGGTGAGTGAATATGTGTGTGTGCCTCTGTGAGTCATATGCAGCCTTGGTGAGGAGAGGGGAAAGAGATGGGCAATTTGTAGTGAGGCATGAAAATGAAGGCTTTGTATACATATATTTTTCAATAAAGAGAATTAATTTATTCTGTCTGTGCTAAAATGTATCTCAGAGATATTTATTCTTTACCTGACGACACACTTTGGAATTCAGTCTTTGGCCATAGAAAACTGTCCCATTCCAGATGGAAATAACACCACCAAAACCTCGTTAGCACATTACCAACTGAGTTCACAATCTAAAAAATGGAGTGAGAAATATTCCTAATAAGCAAACGTAGTTTGATGTAAGATATTCAAACAGCAAAACATTCAGAGAATATAAAAGGATTTATTGGTATTAATACATCTGCAGCCATCAAAAGGGAGATATTCTGAAGCACAGAGAGCCAGACAAAAGGGTACACTGATTTCCTGCTGGTTTTCACAGGTTTCCCACCATAAACATGGTGGGTATCATCAATATAACTATATGCAATTTTACACAAGTAGGAACAGGGTTATGTTAAAATTTCCAGGCTTTTCTTCATTTTGAATGTTGTTAGTATGCCAGGAAATTTTGGGATGCCTTGGTGGCTCAGTTGTTTAATCATCTGACTCTTGATTTTGGATCAGGTCATGATCTCATGATCATGGGATCAAGCCTCATGTTGAGCTCTATGATAAGTGTGGAACTTGCTTGGAATTCTCTCTCCCTCTCTCTCTGCCTTTCCCTAGCTCATGCTTGCTGGCTGGGTCTATCTCTCAAAATACATAAATAAACATTAAAAAAAATGAATGAATGCCAGAAAATTTCAAAATCAGTGTTATCTACTTCAGAAAGGGTAATAAAAACATAGCCCTATAATTTTCTTTGTTGTTCACATTCTGTTAAGAAATCTGAAAAGTCTAGCTGTCCCAGAACTGCCTTGTACCTGCAAGGGAGAAAAAGGCCGTTGGACATCAGGTTTACACAAGAAGTACATTTTCCTTGGAATTTGCTACTAAATAGTTAAGTGACTTTGGCAAGTTTGACATAATGCCTGTAAGTCCATAGTTTCCTCATCCACAACATGAAGTGGTGGTAGTTTTATGACTCTGTCAAGGTCTAATGTTACATAATAAATACAATGAAATGGCAATAGAACTGATAGCTTCACTCATATTAGACTCACACGAAGTCCCTGGGTTTTCCAGATCTTGTTTGTGGTGAGCAGAGAAGTTAGCTACGACACACAGATCACATTTTGGATGAAGGACAGATTAGATTTCAAAATTTCTATCTTCGCATTCTCTCTTGTTTCCAGGGAAAATGGCTGGAGGTGAGTGCAATCACTGAGAAAGGAAAATGCTGGTAGCAGACACTCCGAAAAACCTGTTCAAATACTAATGTGTCCAAAATGATATTTCCCAACATAAAAGGAATGCTTGCAGATGGTACTGTTGAACACTTCTGGGCTGAAAAAAGGCTGATTGACAATGTGATCTCTTCATAGTTTAAATCCATAACCAAATCTTTTAGTGTTATTGTAAAGGTGATAGAATGGTGCTTGTTTAACCCTATCCAAACCATATCTTTATTCAGAATCAATGACTCTTGTTTGTAGCTTCATACTAACATGAACTGAGCTGTATTTTTTTAGAAATACAGAAGTAAATAAAGACAATAATTCATAAATCATGACAATAATATATGTCTCTGTTGGAAGTCAACCAGAAAAACAAAAGTACAACACACACACACACATTAGTTGTTCTATTTATATACAAATGTATGTATACATTATTGTGCATATATATGTGTGTGTGTGTGTGTGCACACGTGCATGTGTATTTTACTTATATAACTGTGAGAATTGGCTAAGCAGTCTCTGTAAAACTGTTGTCCTTGCATCTGATGCTGCTGAAACTTAAAGTCTACTGGGAAGACAGTGAGAAAGGGAAGATTAGTTTAAACTGGGAGGAAGCAGGACCAAGCCTGAGCCCACAAGCATGAACTGGCTTGGGATGGATTAAAACTCACAGTAGTCTTGCTAATAATTGAAGTCAGTCAGTCAGAGAAAGACAAATAATTTCACTCATATTTGGAATGTAAGAAACAAAACAAATGAACAAAGAGATAAAAAAGAGAGGGACCAAAAAATCCAGAATCTTAACTACAGAGAACAAACTGGTGGTTGCCAGAGGGGGAGTAGGTGGGGGGATGGGTGAAATAGGTGAAGAGGATCAGGGATACACTTATCTTGATGAGTGCTGAGAAATGCATAAAATTGCTAAGTTATTATATTGTACACCTGAAACTAATATAACACTATGTTAATTATACTTCAGGTTTTTAAAAAAGTGCCAAAAACCCAACTCTTGTGAGTCTTATTACCTCTGATCTTGAGCGTATGAGTGTTCTGCAGGAGCTGGGACTCTTCTTCAAAGAGCTAAAAATCTACACCTGTCCCAGAAGACAGAAAAGCTATAGGAAGACCTAGACAAAAGGTACACAGTAGGAGCCTTAGTCCCTGGCTCATGCTGAGGTGAGTCAGATTGTCAGTACAAATGCACACGTGTGCTAAAACATCTGCTGCTTTACCTTCACCCTCCAGATCTCCAACCAGAATCCCTTTGGTGGCCTGCATTACTCAGAAACAGGAAAGGGACTTTTAGAAAATGAAGTTTAGCCTAGCCGAATTGATATACTACAAAGACATTACGAGGCATTACTAACGTACTTAATTGACAATAGCAATATACTCCTAAAATAGGAATTATACTTTGTTGAACATCTCTTGTGTAATCATTTCCACTCCATCCAAAATAATATGTTTTGCAATTGTCTCTAGTGTAGAGCTGTTGTTGGCAAGATCTCCCTGGTTTTCATTTATAAATGCCTTCGTTTCTCCACCACTCTTTAAAAGCAGTATCACTGTGCATAATATTTTAGCAAGGCATTTAATTGATATTAGCCACTATCCTAATGCTACCTTCTGTCTTTCCATCTATTATAGTCTAAATGCTGCTCTATCTTTTCTTTGTTTCTTTTTAAGATCTCTTTTCGTTTGTGTTATATGGTGTCAACATGTTGTAAATTGAAGTGGAATTCTTTTTATTTATTAGGATTGATTTTTGTTGTTGTTGCTGTTTTGTCTTTCTGGATCTGAGGATTGCTTTATTTCAACAATTCTGCTAAGCATTATAACCTTTCTGTTTTTAAATAGCACGTCTTTTCCCATTTTCTTTATTTTATTTTCTTGAAATTACCTTTAGACATATATCTCATTTTCTTCTGTGTTTCAACCTTTCTCTCATAATAACATTTCCTTCTTAGGGCTGTGTTCTTGCTAATTTATTCAAATGTATTTTCTAGTGCACTGTCTCTTCATCTCGGCTTTGCTGTTTAATCCATCCACTGAATTTTTCATTTCAACTCTGATAACTGCTCATGTCTTGAAACTCCGTTTAGTTCTTTTAAAATCACTTTATAACCGTCTGTTTTCCATGTTGATGTTTGATACGTATCTTTTTTTCTTTAAACATATTAAACATATTATGTATTCTGCTTTAGTATCTTCAGTGTTCAAGGCTCTGTTTATGTTGTCTGTTGTTGCTACAGGTTGGGTTCTCTAACTGCTGAGATTAAATTTGAAGTGCAAGATATTTATTAAGGGTCTACTTGTGTGCAGAGCAGGGATAGGAGGCCAATTTGCAACACAGGCTCCACACAGGCATCAGCCAACATGATGAGTAGCTGGGGAGCAAATATCGCCCCCTGGAGTCAACCTAGGCAGAAATGACTGGGCCTTTACACCCTCACCTTGCTCTGTTACCAGATATAAGCCACTCAGGAAGGGTGTGACGTTGAATGAGGCTACTCTCTGAAGCTGAGGTGGAGCCTGAAAGAAGCTGTCTGCTGACCTCATCTCTTGTAACTGGGCAGTACAACCTCCCTTCAGGGAGTTCTCGGCATTTCCAGGTCTATCACAGTTGTTTGGGGTAGTTTTCCCTCATGTTGCCTAGTTGACTTGTATTTATTTAATTTTTTAAATGTTTATTTTTGAGAGAGAGAGAGAGAAAGAGAGACCGTGTGTGTGGAGAGGAGGGACATAAAGAGAGGGGGACACAGAATTCAAAGCAGGCTCGAAGCTCTGAGCAGTCACCTCAGAAGACTGATGCAGGGCTCAAATTCACCAACCCTGAGATCATGACCTGAGCCAAAGTCGGCCACTTAACCAACTGAGACACCCAGGCGCCCCTGTATTTTGTAATTTTTGAGAGTGAATCCTCAATTTCCTTGGATCTTTAACTGAAGGCATTATTTCAGGTTTGAGTTAAGGTTGGTATATGTGTGTGTGTGTGTGTGTGTGTGTGTGTGTGTGTACACATGTGTATATATGTGTGTGTACATGTGTGTATATATATATGTGTATATGTGTGTGCATACACACACACACACACACACATATGATATATCATTGTTTTTAGTAGTTGCCCAGGTACATGATGGACTTGGGTCCAATTGGATCTTTGCCAGGCCAGAAAGTTTTCATAAATTTCAAATACAAAAACACATGAACCCTGGATCTTGGTTATACATTTTCAGAGGAAATTATCTTTCCCTCCAACAAAAGACATCATTTTGATGCTCCCATGTGAAAAGTGAGTTTCTCATTTATACTGAGTGAGTGTTTCCCTTTAGATTTTCAGCTTTTATGAGATTGTTTCCTATAAGACTTCTCACCTTCAATGGGCCCTACTTTTAGGCTTCATTTTGCATCTCCGTGCCCCCCAAAGCTATCAAAGTGAGCTTAAGTTATCTAGTGTTTATTTGAAATTCTCAACTCTCCTATTTTCACATAATTTCTGGCCTATCCCTCTGTGTTCTTTTCATCAAAACTCCTCTGATTCCTTTTCTTCCACACCCTGCTGATAGAGAATCATTTAGGGAAAATCATCGTTGGCTGTAATGCTGGAAACAATATGATCTATATGTTCTATCAAATAAAGATTGGTATATCTTAGTTATTACAACTGACAAATACAAGATAATGTAGTTCCAAAGTGTCAAATATATATTTCCCATAATGTTAATTAGATTAGTTGAGATAATAATAGATTTTGATTATGATAGCAACTTCCTAATCATATGAAACTGCTTTATTTACAAATGACAGCACATTTTTCACTGGGTCACCACCCATTAATTGATGTAATTCCTAGCTGTGGCATTCTTTTTTATCAGCTACTCTACTTTGAATTTTATCATTTCCATATCTCATCATTGAAACTATTTTCCTAATTCAATGAATATGAGCATCTGAATTTTATAAGTTCTAAATATTTTTCCATGTGAGGTCTTAACAGAGACCTAGCTGGTGGATTTTGAAAAGAATCTTTAATTGATATAAAAAAACCTGTGGTTTGTTTTTCTATGTTGCACCTGAATAATATGGCAAAAATCACACAACCACCTTGACAGACTTATGCTGCTTTTATTAAATAAGACTAATTGTACAGACTCATAGCTCATATTTTGCATTAAATGTCAGGTATTAGCCAAATTTGTGCATTGCTAACTTTATGTTCTCAGATTGTAAGCAAAGGAAATGATAATAGTTAAATGAATTGCAAATATTAGTTACTCTGGGGCCCTCTGCAGAATGACATCACCTGAGAAATTGGGTCAGCTCTGCATATCAGTTGTCCTCTATCCATACCTGAGATCTGCAGATTCTGTATCACCTTCACCCATATCCTTGTTTTTTCTCCTAACTCTATTGACCACTGTTTTCCTTTGCACCGAGTTGAAAGAACAATAGCATCTGCCACCAATACATATACTCAGAATTTCTTTTGTACTTACAAATTGGAGATAAAATGGAGAAGTCTCAGAGTTTAAATTATTATCTTGCTGGCTGATTTCTCTAATTAAGCTTTCTTCCTTTTCAGGAAGCATCTAGAGAGAACTCAGTAGGTGGACAATTGACTATTATCATGGCTGGTAGCAGAGTATTATATTAATGCCATGAACAGTTTCCTGATCTTAGATATGAAGGGAAAAGAGAGATCACTTGTTGGTAGAAGGTTAAGGCAGTGACATCACGGGCATGTTGCTAAATTTTATACAGAGCATTTTTAGTTTTGAAAAATCACTTAACCTCTGCTTTGGTTTTTCTAGTTGTAACGTGGGGTGTTGCAGAGGTTATACAATTAATATTTCTAAAGTATTCTTAAAATGAAAAATGTTATACAGGTGTTAATTATCTTGTCATGTTATTATTAATAGTAATTTAGATAATACATTTTAACACACAACCATCATGCCATTTTGCAGCCCAATGAGATGTTTTCCCCAAACAGTAGGCATATTAGTATAATATAGATTTTAACATTTTTAAAACATATCCTTTATAATCTCTAGAGGTAATCATATTTAAACAAGTTGTAGAATTACATTAAGAGGAAAACAAAACTAAAACAGATAAAAATACACGCAGGCCAATAAACCAAAACACACTGACTGTGTGTGTACATGGACATATGTGCTATGACAGCCACAAGGAAGAAGGGCTGAAGGAATATTATCTTAAGAAAGGAAACAGGTCAATGATCCCAAGTTTATTTTGACAAATTCTACTTTCTTCTGTCTATTCTCTTCCTCAGGGGCCTAATGGGAAGGGAAGAGAACTTCAAATAGCTTTACTGGTTTGTGCAGTGAGTAAACAGGGTATTAACAGCTCATGGGTCACATAAAGGAGAAACTTCTATGCATAACTCTTGCATTTGTGTTCTCTAGAAAAACAGAATCAGCAGAATACACACACACACAAAACCACACAAGCATACACACACACATACCTATCTATGGAAAGGGAGAAGGAGGAGAGGGAGAGGAGGAAAGAGAGGGAGAAAGAGAGAGAGAGAGATTTGTTATAAGAATAGCTTTGGCTTACATAATCATGGAGACCAAGAAGTCCAATGAGGGCCCTGTTTGCTGCTAGCTGGAGAACCAGGAAAGCCAGTGGTGTAATTCAGTTCAAGTCCAAAGATTTGAGAACCAGGAGTGAGCACTTCAGAGGGCCAAAAATGTATACCCCAGCTCAAACAAGAGTGCAACATTGCCCTTTGTCTACCTTTTTGTTCTATTCCAGCTGTATGGAATGATACCCACCCACACTGATGAGGGTAATCTTCTTTACTCCATCTAATGATTCAAATGTTAATCTCTTCCAGAGACACCCTCACAGACAAACCCAGAAGTAGTTTGACCACTATCTCTGGGCATTCCTTAGTCCAGTCAAGTTGATACATAAGATTAACCATCACACTCTGCTATAGGAATTAAGAAAATCGTAAAAGTAACCCATATCGGGGGAGAGAGTCATGTGCTCTGTATACCTGAGAAGAAGAAATTCTCTTTCTTAGAATTCTTAAGGACATGTAATAGGTAGGGTATGGAAGTGAGCTTTAAAAGTTTACCAGACACTTCTTATCAGAAAGGTATATAGGTTTGCTGGGTTAAGATTTGTAGGGGCACCTGGGTGGCTCAGTCGGTTAAGTGTCCAACTTCAGCTCAGGTCATGATCTCACTGTTTGTTGGTTCGAGCCCCGTGGTGGGCTCTGTGCTGACAGCTAGCTCAGAGCCTGCAGCCTGCTTCAGATTCTGTGTGTGTGTGTGTGTCTCTCTCTCTGACCCTCCCCTGCTCATGCTGTCTCTCTCTCTGAAATAAATAAAAAAACCATTTTAAAAATTAAAAGATTTGTATAGATTAATATAGGTGGGTAAATATTCTATAATGTCACTAAAACCTAATATAGATGAATTTCTTCCCTCACACAACATTTATTTGAAGCACAAATTTTGATTCCTTAGATTTTATTCTATGCTGTAAGTCATAATGCTTGCCCTTATGGAAAAATAAAAGAGTATACAATGTGGACTCCGGACACAAGGTCCTTAAGTGGAGATGAGGTATATGCATAAATAACTGTGTGATTCAGAGATTTGTTTTACAAAACTACCACCAGGTAACTTTTGTTGGGTAATGAATTACTCCAGAATGTAATAGCTTAAGATAACACCCATTTATTTAATTCACGGTTCCAAGAATTGACAATTGTAGGTTTGGTTCAGGTCTTCTACACTTAGGATACCTCAGGCATCTGCAGTTTGCTTTAGCCTGAGGACCTCAGTTCTTCTCCACAAAGTATCTCGTCCTCTATATCTGACTCGTTCAGTCATTTTCATATAGTAGAGTGTTCCAAAAGCAGAGAGAGAGAGGGAGAAAATGAAAAGTGTTAAGCACTTTTCAAGCCTTTGGTTGTGTCCCATTTGCTAACGTACTAATTGCAAACACAAGCTAAATGGCCAACCAGGTTCATTTCTTTTTTCTTTTTAAAAATATATTAGTAACATTCCTTTGACATATCAGATAAAGGGTTAATATCCAAAATCTGTAAGGAACTCACCAAACTACACGCCCGAAAAACAAACAACCCAGTGAAGAAATGGGCAGAAGATATGAACAGACACGTCTCCAAAGAGCACATCCATATGGCCAACAGACACATGAAACGATGCTCAGCATCCCTCCTCATCAGGGAAATACAAATCAAACCACACTGAGATACCACCTCACGCCAGTCAGAGTGGCTAAAATGAGCCAATCAGAGAACTCTAGATGCTGGCGAGGATGTGGAGAAACGGGCACCCTCCTACACTGTTGGTGGGAATGTAAACTGGTACAGCCCCTCTGGAAAACAGTGTGGAGGTTCCTCAAAAAATTCACAATAGAACTCTTATGTGACCCAGCAATAGCACTGCTAGGAATTTACCCAAGGGATATAGAAATGCTGATGCATAGGAGCACATGTACTCCAATGTTCATAGCAGCACTCTCAACAATAGCCAAAACATGGAAAGAGCCGAAGTGTCCATCAACGGATGAATGGATCAGGAAGATGTGGTTTGTCTATACCGTGGAATACTCCATGGCAATGAGAAACAATGAAATCTGGCCATGTGTAGCAACATGGATGGACCTTGAGGGTGTTATGCTGACCTAAATAAGTTAGGCAGAGAAGGACAAATATCATGTTTGCATGTATAGGAGGATTAGAAGGAACTTAACGGAGGACCATGGGAGAGAAGAAGGGGGGAAATGGTGGGGGAGAGGGGGAGAGGCAAACCATGAGAGACTCTTGAATGCTGACAAAAACTGAGGACTGATGGATGTGGGGGGGAGGGAGATGGGCACAGAGGGGGGCACTTGTGGGGATGAGCACTGGGTATTATATGGAAACCAACTTGACAATAAACTATTTGTAAAAAAATATTATTAATATTTCTTAACGGATGGATCTGCAATGTAACATTACAAGGGCAAAAAAAGTGGGTAGGGAAAGAATTTGAAGCCATTATTACAACCTACGGACACCAAGGGACAAAACTAGACTCTCCTCAAGATGTCAGATGCTGTCCCCAAGCACTGTGCCCATCTCAAAGATACTTGTATAAATTAATGGAGTTCCTCTTCCTGAGATCCCTTTTTCCTTGAGATTCCAAGAAATTACCAGAATGTAGTCATGCCACAAGGGATATTTCTTTCTGTTATCTCCATCACGTTTGCTGGATTTAGTACTAAGCTGCACCTCCTTGAAGTTAAAGAGTCTATACAATCTCTTTCTTCCAAAAGAATTGCCATCCATGAACACTGAATGTAGCTTCTATGCACAAAGCTTCTTTGCTTTCCATGGATTGACTCTTGGATTATATCATTGCAAGGCAGATAGAGTTGAACTACCTGCTCTGATTGCTGCCTCTGTCTTTGCTGCAAAACCTCTTCAAGTTGCAGGTAAAAAGAAATCACTGTCTATGCTACATCAGAAAAAGTGGCTTAAACATAAATTTCCAAATTGGCACTTGTACTTCCAATGTTACATGTCATTACATTTACTTACATGTGTATATCACCAAAAAGCAAATGGACCCTCTTACCATTTCAGAACTATCATGACCTTTTTACCAGTGGAATTTCTAGCTAAAGTTCAGGAACATCATGATGGTTTTATCTGAAGGGTCCTATTGTTCTGTCCTATTTCTAGACCTAGGGTAGGGTCATTCTGGGTCATCCCAATAGGTTTTAATAACTAGATTCAGAGATTATGTGATCTTGCTCATTCTTCCCATAGTTTCCCTGGGATTCCATTGCCTGCTTTTCAGGTTCCTTTCCCAAAAGCTGTCATTTCTTTCAGTGTCCCTCACTATACTCCTTTCAGCCATGAAACCAATTAATAACTAAATATCTACGTCATTAGCCACATAATGTTGCAAAAAGTAGAATGGGTTAAGTCTCAAAAGAGTTCATGGTAGAAAAAAATGTTCATGGTAGAAATGGATTAACTGAAACTGGGGAAATCAGGAAAGAGTCCATGAAAAGTGTTATTTCATTTGTTTCTGACTTGGAGAATGTATAATCTTTGGTTATCAAGGAAAAGGAAAAAGGGCATTCCTTGAGTGGGGAAAAGTAGAAAAAATGCTCCATTATTGGAAATTCAAGCTATTTGGGCAGAAGAAAGTTCTGGAATACACTGGAATATATAGTTTTGAAAGGGATGAAGCCGGTGATAATTATTGGCAGTATTGCGGAGCAAGACGTCTTGCTCTTTTGTGTTGGAAGCTAAGAAGTTTAACTTTTTCTATGGGAAATGACCAGATCAGAAATATAGTTTAGAAATATGAATTTGGAAATAGCTTGAACACTGCACTGGACAAAGGCTATAGATGACATGGAATTAAGCTTTAGGAAAACTATCAAGATAATGCCATCCATCCAAAAGCGCTTCAATTCCCTTATTTGTTGAATGGGAATGACAATGCTTCCTTGGCTTACCTTGAAGACTGAATGCGATATTTTACTTGTGGCACCTAATATGGTGTTGGGCGCTTAAAAGAAAGACTGTGATACTGATAAGTAGCTACTGCAGGCTTCAAATTACCCTAAACAGAATATCTACCTTATTTCCAAAAAAATGATTTAAACATCTTAAAAGGAAACTCTTCCTATGCCCTTAAAGGACTTCTTTTACTTTTTTCCTTCATATTTAACACAATTTTAAGTTCTTAGAAAATACTTGCTGAGTGAAAATACACAACTACATATCATGCAATTGTTTTTAACCAGAAATATCATAATTTGACAGGTTCATGTTATTCAAATTGTAAGCAACATATTTTAAATGTTTTAATCTTATTGCCTTTGTATGCTACTATGTGGGTTTCCTAAACTCTTTTCTATTGTTTAAATTGTCTCACAATTTAGAGAATATATACAGTCAAAAGAAGTTTCTCTACTGCCTCATTCCGGTACTGAACTAAGTTTCAGATTCCATTTTTATCCATTTCAGCCCAGGCCTTCTGCATAGATTCAGCCTATCTGCAAGTTTTCTGTAGGAGGTAAAAATCCAGCTTCACATCCTTCAGCACACAGCAAAAATGGGGCTAGCCTGTTGCTTTTTGCTCTCTTATCTACTCTGGATTTGAGACCCTTTTGGACTTTTTAATTTGTCTTGCTTCTATATCCTTATTTTGGAATGCTTTTGTTACTTTTTCCTTGTCACATCATTTGCGTGCTATTTGCTCTCTTTCTCTGAAAGTCACAGCTATGACTCCCATACGCTCTGACACCCCAGATGCATATGGCTGCTACTGGCTGGAACAGTCCTATTGATCTTTTTTTTTTTTAATGTTTATTTATTTATTCATTTTGGGGAGAGAGAGAGAGAGGGGAGAGAGAGAGAGAGAGAGAGAGAGAGAGAGAGAGAGAGAGAGAGAGAAGGGGCAGATAAGGGGAGAGAGAATCCCAAGCAGGCTGCATGCTCAGTGCAGAGCCCAATGTGAGAGTCAATTTCATGACCATGAGATCGTGACTTGAACCAAGAGTTGGGAGCTTAGCCGACTGAGTCAGCCAGGCACCCAGACCCAGATCTTCTAAGTGGGGTAGGGGAATCAGAGATCATTAAAGAGCTGGTCTTGTGTCCTGTGTTAGGACAAGAAATATGAGAGGTGCTAGATTCTAGAGTAGAGGCATTGGGCTACTGTTCGTATCAGTGGAACTTCTAGGTGGCAGGACACATTGACAGAAATAAGCCTGGCACAGGGTACAGGACTCAAAGGGTGCTGCTTATTGGTTTTGCATGCTCTGGGCACTGGGTTGTTGACTGGGATCATAATTCAGAGCCTACCCATTCCAAATATGGCGATCTTAGATTTGTGTATAGAGTCCAAATATGTTCGGCAGACTCATTTGCCTACAGAGGACGTGCAGGTATCATCAATCAATAAAATGGGTATTGTGTCAGAGAAAACGACAGGTAGAGAGGACTGAGATAAACCAAGAGGACAATGCCATGGAGGGATGCCAGGCACTAGTCAGCTCCAGCTAACTGTTCCATGAGGAAATCTAATTCTGAATATACTTAATTTTGAATTTTTCAAAAGGAGATAAAAATCTTGGGTTATATGGCTTAAATATATTTAAGAGACTGTAGGGCCAGCATTCTATAAACTCTCATCTAAAATAATAAAGAAAGAGTGGAATTTCATAAAAATGATACTCTATTAAATTAGGGATATTAAAATTAAATTATATAGAGTTGATTCAACAGTGTAGCATGCATATATTTACAAAAATTATAAATACTATACTATGGAATTTCTTTTTTAATGCCAATTATTTTATCCCACAATGGGATAATATTTGGAAAATATTAATTTAATTTATTGTTTATTCCTCTTAAATAATTTTCCACTGCCTTATTCTCTAAAGGACGAGCCAAGAAGCTTAACCCTGGAAAAGACAGATATATCAATTAGAACAATACAATCATTACTAGGTTTTGATTTCAAATTAAGCACTGAATCACAAGAACTTCTAGTCCTTTGTGAGAAAAAATTTTGGAAAGCAAGGCATTACTGAGAGAGAAGAGGATTTTCTAAATTCCTTAAACTTCCATTAACATATCAAAAGCCAGTTCTGATAAGGTCAAGGTTGAACAGTCAGTTTTATTCTAAGCCACATAGAGAGAACTCCGAAAACTCAGGATATGATGCCATATATAATCCAACATGCCCAAACAGGATGCAGAAAGTATCAGAGTAGGAAGAAGGAGAAACTTCGTGAGAGAAAGGTATAGTGAAAGAAAGTAGGAGCTGCTTTCACATTTTTCTCAGGGAATCCTCAAGATGGTATGTGAGAGGAATATCTAGATTAAAATAGGGGAGCCCTGGAAAGGACAAAACCCTCTAACAGTACCACATTGCTTTGGTACCATACCTAAGCTAGCAAAGATTTCACAAAGGCTTATGTACTTCAGGTAAATAATCAAAAAGTAACATTCCAGTTTCCTTGCAGACTGCACATGTAGAATTTCAATGTAGAAAATGTAAGAGGATCAGAAGATTGATATCTGTTTTGTGGTCCAGATGAAGAAATTATGGTGTACAAGGGTTCATGAACAGAGGCAAATGGCCACAGACATGAATTTCTACAGCAGATGTCTGCACAACGTCACTTTTTTGCAGGCTGACATCTCAGATAGATTGGCGTTGGGCAGGAAAAGAAATCCTTGAGAGACTATCCTTTTACCTACAACAGATGGAGTCTACCCAAAGAGGCTCAATGAAAGAGTCAGTGCTATTTTCACTCGGTAATTTTGTCTTTACTCTCTTCATCACTACCCAGTGGGTTTGGGAGTTTTCAACCCAGATTATACAGTGGGAGGTAAAATAGTTATTTTCTTGTTCTCCTTAAAAATGGTTTGTTAATTACTGACCTTACCATATCTTTAAGGGATTAGAGAATTTACTGCTAATGCAATTGTTTCTGGTGGGAAATTTAGTCTATTTCTTCTATCTTTTAACACCTGTTTGTCTTATGCTCTGTGTTGTGCCCAATGCTGGTCTCACCTCATTTCTGCTCTAAGCTGCCGTTTTCTAAAATCAAGGCATTTTACACCAAATGAGGGAAAAATCAGCCTATGATGGCTCATATGTAAGATTTTAATTATTGAGTCCTCATGAACATATTTTATGATTAAAATCATTTGTGTTCTTTATTCCAATTAACTTAAGAATGTTTTACTTCTTTGTATATATATTACTTGGCTGATCATTATTTAATATCTTAAGTTTTCTGTCTTTTTTTCCCTCGAATTTGCTTGCACATAACTATATGACTTGAGAGTCAGGGAAATATATACATGCTATATGTTAAATTTATATAATAAATATATATTATATGTAATATATGTATTATTTGGGGAGTGGAGAGTAATCTCCCATACAAGACTGATTTACCAGTCCCTGCTTAGTGTTTCCCTTCACCTGAACTCAACTGAAAAGTTTGGTCCAGAAATACGGACATTATGGTGCTTGTATAGTGACGGTATGAAAAGGCTCTCTTATGGTGACAGCAGATTAGGAAGTTTCTATGTTGTCATTTCCTGATCATATTATGCAGTGTATGTGAACATGGCATACAACTATCCTGATGGGGGCAGCGGGATATTAGAATATTTGGGAAAAGCAGCCTTTCAGATCTTGGAATCTGTCATAGTAAAGAAAATATGAATGGGAGAAGAGCTAGAAGCAATGAGCAACCGTGTGAGTAGGTATTTTACATAGAAGAGCATTGGAATGGCCGAAAGAGGTGAAGAGAAGGAACTCTTAAACACCGCTGGAACTAAAATTGGTATGACCGCTCTAGAGAGTGGCTTTGTGGAAAATAATAGTTGGACTATATGCATACCCTGTGGCACAATGTCTATGTTGCTATCTATGGAACATATTCCAGAGACATTCATGCATATGGTAAGGGAGACATACATCATATTTCGTAATTGTTTCTATTAGTAAAAAAAAATTAGGGGAAATGTGATAAAATTATGTAGTAGAAAAATTAACTTAAAACTTTCTCCTGAGGCACCTGGGAGGCTCAGGTAGCTCAGCGCCCCACTCCTGATTTTGCTCAAGTCACAGTCTCACAGTTCATGAGACTGAGCTTTGCATCTGGCTCTGTGCTACATCTGTTAGTGCAGAACCTGGCTTGGGAGTCTCTTTCTCTTGCTCTTTCCTCCTCCCTGTTCACGCTCTAGACTTTCTCCGTATATATGTCTATATGAGTATTTTTGTGTATGTGTATGATTAATATGTACATACATATGCAAATTTGACAAAACAGTAATAATATCTGATTTTGGATTATTGGAACATGGGTGTTAGTTATAAAATTTTATTTAGTATCTATATTTTTAATTCCTAAAGAAGATTGGTGTAACCAGAAATGTCTCATGTCTTTCAGCATTGGAAGAAATAAATCAGGATTACATACTCAGTCTCTTCCATTTCTTTCTAAGGAAAAATAATCTTCAGGATAAGCCATAGTAACAATAACTCCATACCTTTGCCCTCTCCGCCAGTGCCACTTGACCTTAGCTCCTTAAAAAATGAAGACAATGAATGTGATGGCTTTATCTCCAGGCCTCACTGTAGGCTGGGGCAGCTGCTGGCATTCTCATTGGTCAGTAATTAGCTAAGATGGTTCCTGCAAACACAAGGCAGGCATATTCAAGTGCATGTGGCTATGGGTGGATGTGGTAGCCAGTCATCACTGAATTGCTTGCAACAAAAAAAGCAATTTTTTTTAGAAGTATTTTCTCCTATTTTTATGATCTCTGTAAACACCTTCAGAATTCAGAACACAAAAAAGAATATATGTAAATGGCTTTTGGATAATTACAAACTTTAAGAGCTGTGCTTATATGGACATGGACATGCACTTCGCACTTTTTTTTTTTTTTTTTGCAAGACCTTAGAAATGAATGGAAGCAGTTGGAGTACTAAGCTCCATGAAGTTAAGAACAGTGCATCAGTGCATGGCATCTAGTGGTGGTAGTTAATACATTTTTGTGGAAAATGGGAAAATAGGGAATTTATTGTGAATAAATGTGGAGGCTAAAGTTAGATGTAGTTCAGTTAGCCTCACATACATAAAATGCTTTGCCTTATAGCTTTAAAGGGTAGCAGCTACCTTAGACAACCATCCTAAAAACTTGTGTGAATTTGCTCTCACGGTATGCACCTGAGAAAACTTGGGTGGGAGAGTATGTGAAGGCCAAGTTGTTGGAAGAAATTAAGAGGAGACAACAGATTATCTGGAAACTCCCCCTAGGCCTGTTAATTTTCAGTCCATTTGTATCATTTATTTATGGTAGGTGGTGATCATCTTTTTTTTAGTGGAAAAAAATTTTTGGTTGCATCCTGTAATGTGTGCATGCGTGTGGGCATGTGTGCAAACACACACACACCAATACACTGACGTGGAATTTGGGGTACATGGAGAACAGATGCCCTTATAGTCAAATGACATACCTCTCTAGGGACTGAACTTTCTATTCTTCTCATGTTATGAGTCATTGTCTTTGGAGAGAAACCCGGGAAAGTCAAATGTGAAGCAGGGCACATGGGCCCAAGGAACATATTTCTGATGCTGTCTAGAATTGTGACTGTCTAAGCAAAAGGACTTTTTGTGACTCACACAGTACGGGGCCCAACTCACAAAGATTAGAGATTTGTGTCTTTTATGGTAAAGCCTAGCATTCAGGTTAGCCTCCCTCAGCAGATGTCTCTGCTCCCATGGCTACAAACGTAAATAAAACTCCTCATTTCCTATTCCTTTCCAAATATTCCTGGGATGAAAAAAAAGTGCACTTTTTTTGAGTAAGGTTATGCATTTTCCCATTGCATTGCCAAATGAGCATAGCATGTGATCAACTGCTTCAAGAGACCTGAATATTGACAAAGTCAAATTTCACAGCTCTGCTAATTTCTTCATTATCATGTTTTCATCAACACTATACTAAGTAGAAAAAAATAAAGTTACCAT
Organism: Proteles cristata cristata; assembly: GCA_017311185.1. NCBI lineage: Eukaryota > Metazoa > Chordata > Mammalia > Carnivora > Hyaenidae > Proteles > Proteles cristata. Next base: position 87,950 of record JAESUZ010001126.1, on the reverse strand, counting down.
TATCCATCTGAATGTCACCTCATTTTTTCTATTATAACTTCTTAGTCCCAAGTCTGTCATTAAAATTAATTGAAATGACACATGAATATAAAATAATCGGAAATCTAGGTGCGAAAAATTTGATGAAATATGTTTTTTTTTCTTTCTAAATCTGATTTCTCAGAAATAAGAATATTTTTATATCTGTGTTTTCTTATGGTCTTTTTTCATTCTGCTTGTATTTTAATTAGTGGGCAGGCTGTTGAACAATGGGACTTTTGCATCTGAAATATAGGAATAGCCTATGATTTCCAGTTACTGAGGTTTCCCTGCTACACTGAGTTTTAAGAAGTAACTTACCTTGATGATGCCTGTTCCATATTAAGCTTTTTATATAACAATTGAATTCCCTTCAGAGCCATCTGGTTTATTGATTGCTTGAATTTAGATTTTTCAACTTGTCCTCTTGATTTACCATAGTGGGACCAGATTCTCTCACTCAGTTTTTCATAAATGCTTGCATGTAGCCAGTCCAGTAAACTCCCTGCTGATATGGCTGTAATGTGGCTCATACATTTAGAGCTAAATATCTGTACATTAGACCTCACAAGGAAACATGCACATCTCTGGTTCTGTTCACTCTAGTAAATTGGGACATGATTTAGTTTTCAGAAAAATAGGTCCTCTGTTTGTTTTGTTTTGTATTTTGGTTTGTTTTGGTTTTGGTTATAACTATAGTCTGGTAAGAATTCTCTGCTGTGTATGTTATAGATGTCCTTCATTAATTCTTTAAATTGAAGATAATTAGTCCTCTGCTTTTATTTACTAATACAAAAAACTAAAATCATTTTTAAATGCGTGATAGACCAAAAATCAACCTTTCCTTCAATTTTAGGAGTGTTTTAAGGCCATCAAATTGAGGGAAAATACTCAAGTTCAAAAATAAAATTGTTTTCTGATGAAATTTATGTAATTTCCTATTCTTCATACACATAACCTAACTGATAGCATGTGTAGCTTAAATAATATATCAATTCAATGAATGTTTATTAATTTACTTATTAGAGAGAGAGAGAGATGGAATGTCAATGGGGAAGTGGCAGAGAGAGAGGAAGACAGAGGAGCTGTCAGCACAGCCCCTGATGTAGGGCTTGAACTTGTGAACTGCTAGATCTTGAACTGAGCCCAAGTTGACCACTTAACCGACTGAGCCACCCAGGTGCCCCATATTAATTTAATTAAAAAGAAAGCTTGCTGGACCTTCATGTTAGCAAAACAACTGGTTGAAGTTTAATATTTCATTTTTAAAAAACCTCAGGATTTTTATATTTAATTTAGTTTAATTAATTTAATATATTAATATAAATTTATATATTTATATTTATATTTAAAATATAGTAGTGTAAACTACTGTAGTTTAAATGCCAACAGTAGAAAATCAATCCTATTCTACATAATTTATACTTTTCAAACGTGTTATATTTTAGTTATATTTTATCAACATTAAAAAATTATGAAATACAAAGAAAAATAATTACTTACATCCACAGACTACCTGGAATTAACAGTTGTGAATTCTGTCATATTTTATTTCTGCTTTTAGTAAGCATGATATATAATACAAGTATAAATAATACATAAAGTACATACACATATTATATATATATATACATATATCTACATATTATACATATTGTGTATGTGTATACATATATCTACATATATCTACATATATCTACATATATCTACATATATGCAATATGTATATATATGTATATATATGTACATATACAATATACAATAATGTATATTGTATATGTACATATATATACATATATATGTTGAAGCTCCATTGATGAATGATATAGACAAAAGTCATTTCCCTTTTGGAAATTATTTCTAGGGCGGAGACAGAAAACAAGAGTAGTATAACAAATACATAAATTATATAGTATACTAGAATGATATAAATTCTATCATATGAAAAGAGATGAGAAGGAGTGAGAATGCTAAGGTGGGACTTGGTTTTCTATTTTGTTTTTTTTTTTTTTAAAGCTTATGTATTTATTTTGAGAGAGTTAGAGAGAGAGCACATGTGCATGGGGGAGAGGCAGAGGAAAGGAGGGAGAGAATCCTAAGTTCCAGTAGGGCTCGAACTCACAAATCATGAGATCATGAACTGAGCGGAAATTAAGAGTCGGACATTCAACAGACCGAGCCACTAAACCAACTGAGCCACCCACGTGTCCCTGAGTTTCCTATTTTAAATGGTTGAACAAGTGATAGTAGGCCCATGATGTGAGAGAATGAGCCATGCAAATAAATGGGGAAGAATGTTCCAGGAAGAACAACAAGCCAGTGAGGGCCCAGACAGACGTAGGAGGACTTTGAGACCAGGGAGAAAGAAAGTATGTCTAGAGTGGAGTTTGTAATTAGAGAGACATAGTGGATAGAAACAGAAATAATGAAGGGCCCAAATCATGTTAGTCTTTATAATTATGCCTTCATAAGAACTTTGGATTTTACTGTTAATGGAATGGGGTGATATGGTTTTACTTAGATTTTAACACTATTGCTCAAGTTCCCAGCTCCAGTCCCTTCTTTCCTGAGGAAATCACAGTAATGGTTTGTTAAATATGTTTATCAGCTGCATTTTTATTGTTTAACTATTTATATATCCCAAAACTATATATAGAATTATTTGTGTTTAGTCTTTTATACTTATACAAAAACAATTCACATTATCAAGCCAGACTTTTTACAGAAGATCGTTCTGTGTCAGTAGGGATAATAATAAATAATAGATAATAATACACAATGTAGAAATAGTGTACTATATAGAACTTGTTCGCACTAAAGCTCTTAAAATTGTAGTTTATGTGTGGTAATAGAGTTTGCATACATGTAAAATGCTTAGAAGAATAGTATGTAAAAAATGATGAGAGTCTTATTACAGATTAGCTTGTAAGATCCTGATTCTGATCTTATTAAAAATATTATTAATGTCATTATTGTTATTATTATACTAAAGAACCAATTTTCTAGGTCTTAGGTTATTTTCTGGGTAAGTTATGCAGTTGCCTCTATTGTGCATTGCCTGCTCATATGCTTTGCCCATTTCCTATTTGAATGTTAATTTTTTTATTCATGCTTATTTGTAATACCTCTGAATATCTTCTGGATATAAATCTTTTTTTTTTTGAGTTATACACTTTGTAAATATCTTCTAGCCTCTTGTCATTTAAATTAGTATATGGCTTAATAGGGCACATGCACTCTGATGTTTGTAGTAGCATTATCAACAATAGTCAAATTACGGAAAGAGTCCAACTGTCCAACTGATGAATGGATAAAGACGATGTGGTATACATATACAATGGAATATTACTCAGCCATAAAAAGAGTGAAATCTTACCATTTACAACTATGTGGATGGAGCTAGAGTGTAATATGCTAAGTGAAATAAGTCAGAGAAAGACAAATGCCATATGATTTCACTAATTTGTGGAACTTTAGAAACAAAACAGATGAACATAAGGGAAAGAAAAAAAAAAGAGAGAGAGGCAAACCATTAAAGAGGCTCTTAACCATAGAGAACAAACCAAGCATTGCTGGAGGGGAGGTGGGTGGGGAGATGGGCTAAATGGGTGATGGGTTTTAAGGAGAGCACTTGTAATATCTTTATCTTTTTTATTATATTAATCTTTTATTATACTTCTATAGTGAAGTGACACAAATTTCCCCTTTATATAATCTTATCTTATTTAAAGTGTTCCTTTTCTGAAGCTAAAAAAAGACTATATATTCATAAATGTTTTGAATTTTCTTCTTCATTTAGATCACTAATTCATAGGAAAATGTCTTCCCCATATGGAAAGCTCATTTTTGTAACCAGTTATTGAGCCGTCCTTTCCCCAGTGATTTGCAGTGCCACTCCTCGTTGTATCAGGTAGCTGTCTTGAATATGACTGACCCTTTTTTCATGACGTTTTTGTGGGAAGAGAATATTATTTATTTATCTTTGTATTCATAGTAATTGCATGGGTCAGTTAGCAATGAAATATTTTAAAAAGAGATGTCACTTAAACTGTATCTGGACAGAAAACTTATAATTTACAAAGACTATGTGTCTAGGACATAGATTTTCACTAAAATTGGTTTTCTAAATGCATCTGAAGGCAGATATAGGAAGTATGAGCTATTGTCTTTTCCACAGTTGCCATTTTAACTTCTTAAGGGTTTAATTTTGCAGTTTTATGTTTGAATAACTATTAAGCATCTGATTTATAATGTTATATACCTCATGTCAAACATGATTTTCATGTATTCCCTCATTCAACAAAAAGCAATTATTCAATGCTAATCTGTGATGAGCTATCACTCAAGACATGGGATATAAAAACTGTCAGGTCATAGTTATCTACCTTCACAAAACTCAGTCTATTGGGAAGCAGACACATGAATACATAACTTTGATATTATAAGTACTATAAGAGGGAAGCCTATGAAAGGCAATGGAATGTAGTGAAAAGAGGGGGAAGTTTTGCAATAGAAAGTCAGAGAAGTCTTCACCGAATGACCACGTTTGAATAAGAAAATTTAAAGTTCACTAGGCAGAAAAAAAGAAATGTGCTTTCGTACGAGTTAGAATGACAAACACAAAGGCACAGAGGTATGATGGAGCATGGCATGTTCAGGAAATAGCAGCTGACCTTTTATAACTAAAGCAAAAACGTCAGGAGTGGGGAAAGCAGTTTAAGATTAATCTGGAAAAGTAGATTGGGGTCAGATTTTGAAGAGATTTATATGAAGAGGTTGGACCTAATTCTGTAGGCAAGGAGTAACCATTGAAATTTGGAAACTGACAAGTCACGTGATTAAACTTATAGTTCAGAAAGTAACTGATGTCAGGCTGACGGACGGACTGAGAGACAGACTTAGTTTCATAGACAAAACAGGAAATGGATTTCGAGATTTCTGTAATAAACTCTTAACTGGTTTCTCTTTCTATCTTTGCCTCCTGTAATACAATCACAACACAGCAGTCAGAGCCATTCTTTTAAAGAAAACAAATCCAGTCATGCCATTTCTCTGCTCAACTCTTGTAACTGATTCTTCAAATCATTCAGAGTAAAATCTTTGTTATCCATAGCTTACGTGTTCCTAGAAGCTGCCTTGTCTCTCTCACCACTCTTCCCCTGGTTCTCTCTGTTCTGGTCCTCCACTGGCCTCCTTGCTGATTCTCATACATGCCAGATGTATTCCCATCTTAGGACCTTTGCCCCACAAATGCAGGCTTAATTTCTCCACTGCTTTTAAATCTTGGCTCAAGTGTCATCTTCTTATTGAGGACTTTCCTGGTCACCCTCTTTAAAATTACAAACATCTATCTTCACCTAGCACTCACAATCTTCTGTAACCTGCTCCAGGAGTATGCCCCAAAGCGTTTGTCATTCTCAAATATATATATGATTTACTTGATTATGCTTATTGCTCTTCTCCCTTGCTAGAACCTAGGGTATGGATCTGCTATTTTGTTCAGTAGTGTATTCAAAAATGTCTAGAACATCGGCACATAGCAGGCTCTCAATAATTAAAATTTTTAATGAATGAAATGATGAGAGCCTTTAGACAGCTTGCCAACAGGGGAATAGTTAGAGTGAACAGTTGTAAGATAAATTCAGTGGAATTGTGAATGAGACTGGTTTAATATGGCCATTAGAGAGATGAAAGATTAGAATCTAACTCCTATTTCTCTTGGTTGAATCAGTGAATCATAGCTGTATTAGTCTACATTCTTCTCTTCGTCCTAGTATTAATTTTAAAACCATGAGGTAGGGGGCATGGGTGACTCAGTCAGTGAAGTGATCAACTTTGCTCTGGTCATGATCTCACAGTTCTTGAGTTCGAGCTCTGCATAGGGCTTTCCCCTGATGACTCAAAGCTGGCAGCACTGGAGCCTGCTTCAGATTCTCTGTCTTCCTCTCTCTTTGCCCTTTTACCCACTTGTGCTTTCTCAAAATAAATAAATAAACATTTTATTTTTTTATTGAAAAAAAAATTTTTTAAATGTTTTTTATTTATTTCTAGGAGAGAGAGAGAGACAGCGTGAGCAGGGGAGGGTCAGAGAGAGAGGGAGTCACAGACTGAAACAGGCTCCAGTCTCCGAGCTGGCAGTCAGCACAGAGCCTGACGCGGGGCTCGAACCCATGAACCGCGAGATCATGACCCAAGCGAAAGTCGGACGCTTAACCGACTAAGCCACCCAGGCGCCCCTATTGAAAAAAATTTTTAATGTTTCATTTATTTCTGAGGGAGAGAGAGACAGACAGACAGCGTGAGCAGGGGTCGGTCAGTGAAAGAGGGAAACATAGAATCTGAAGCAGCCTCCAGGCTCTGAGCTAGCTGTCAGCACAGAGCCCGAAGCAGGGCTCGAACCCACGAATCGTGAGATTGTGACCTGAGCCAAAGTTGGACACTTAAGCAACTGAGCCACCCAGGAGCCCCTAAACATTTACAAAAAAATAACAATAAAACCATGTGGGGACTTATCAAGGACAAGTTTAAACTTTAACAAAAATTCTCTTATAACCTCTAGTTATACTAATATACATTGTCATTTCTTTTTTTTTTAATGGTTATTGATTTTGAAAGACTGTGAGAGAGTGCAAAAGCAGGGGAGTGGCAGAGAGAGAGGGAGAGAGAATTCCACATTGTAATTGCAGAGGTGAAAGCGGGGCTTCATACCATGAACTGCGAGATCATGACCTGAGGCAAAATCAAGAGTTGGAGACTTAACCAACCCAGCCACCCAGATGACCCCATTGTCATTTCTTTAATATCTGATAAATATTTTATAAGTTTACCTTGGAAGAGAAAGAGAGAGAGAGAGAGAGAGAGACTTTAAAATTATCATCCACCTTCTTCAACAGTTATAAGTCAAGTAAACGGGAAATGAGATCATTTTCTAATTTATCTCTAATTTAAATTGCACCTCATTGCTCTTGTTTCCTTTTCTTTGCTCTGGGACCATTGTCCGCTTGATATGGGTAACATTAACTATCAGTGCAATCACTTGCTCTGGAAATAGTCTGGTGTCTTCCAAGGGTACAGGATAATGACTGTTGCATTCTGAACAGTGTAGTTCTCTGGGTAGAAAAAGAAAAAGAAAACACTTCACTCAGGCTTGGATTAAGTAGGAGTGTTTTTAAATTTCAGCTTTGTTCATTTATTAGCAATGTGCCTGAAACAAATTTTTTAACCTCATCAAGAATCAGACCCTTCACTTGTAAAATTATACTGCTGTACAATATTGTTATGAAGATGAAATGCGATATCCTTGAAAATTGTAAAGTGCAACTACCATGTAAGATGTAGTCACCATTCTGAAGAGCCTGGTGGGGTCACAGACAAGGTATCAAGTAGAGGAATTCATATTATTTGGTCTTCAGAGAACTAGTTGGTGCGAGAAAAATGAGTTTTATATATATTTTTTTCTTAATCAAACTTGTGGCTAGGTTCTAGAGAGTTTCTTCCTATTATACAGCCACAGAGAGTTGTCACATTTGTATTTTTGTTTCACAACTTGTGCGGCATATGATCATTTAGGGACCTCTCTAAACTTCAAGTGAGCTCAGACCGGGACATTTCCCAAGTAGACACACTGCCCAACTAGCATCATTAAAGGAGTTCAGTGTTTTAAAAAAAATAATCAGTGACTCTAATTTCACCTCAGAGTATTTTATAGAATCTGATCATGTGTAGTGACTAATAAAACTTCATACTATTCTTACTAAATCTAAGATTTGAATTTTTCACTTGGTTGCATGCTTGAAAATTTCTGTAATGGGTAACCCCTTAATTTTTTCCCACACATTTCATTGTTAAAGTCCATTCCACATTACATAAGTTAAAGTCAATAGTAGTTTTTTTTTCATCTTTATACTTAGAAAATTTAATAATTGGAGTAATAACACATTATAGGCAAGAGAGGACTATTTTGACCCTCAAAGAATGTAGGTATTAATGCAAGACAGTTTAAGCAGGAGTAAGGACACTGAAGTGAGTTACCAAAGATTTGAATTTGGCCTCTACTCTGTCATTAGTTAGATGCTAGGCTAATCATTTTACTTTTTTGTGCCTCAACTCTCTTACCTAAAAATAAAATATGTAAGTAACCCCTATCATTTGTCAGTATCTTTTAGATGCAAAACTATGCATATTCTATGAATATCTCATGCCTTTCTGGAATTAGATGGTAATTAGTGGGAAAGGGATTAAAAAACCAAAAAGCAAAGATTGCTCATGGAAAGTTAGCCAAAGAAGCATTGCACAGACATCATGCTGGTAATTTTCAGTCACTGGCAAAGATACTACGTCCTAATTATAACAGAACTCAACATATCAGCTTAGAGAGGCAATTCAATTATGTTTATTGCATTCCCTTTGTATATAGTAAAAAGTCCAGTAGCTAACAATAATCAACAGCATGTATTTCTACTGGATTCCCTGCGAAACTACTTTTGATTTGAGGGTCCGTCAGATGAAAATTATTGTGCTTTATGTAATTTGTTTATAATTATTTTGTCCATCCCAGTGCCCCTAAACAGCTCTTTACAAATACAATGAAAATTTCACAAAACTTTCCATAGCGTTTCCTCAATGCTCTTCTGTTAATTCTGAACCAAAGGAAAAAAAATCTGGTATCTCACTCAACAGTAGCAATACATACTATGTTAATTATTTACTAAAACACCAGAGAGTTTTGAATAAACAAGCAATAAAAGCAATATGCTAGGGAAAGATGAGAAGGGGAACAGCAATTTCATTTTGAACCAGTTCTGCTAATGGTATTCTTTCTGGAAAAGCACCCTCACCAAAGAATGCATGCTGAGGCATTCTGGCAGAACCTAGGTAAAGTCGATGGCAGGTGGATTAAAAAGTTTCCATGCCTAACTTTTTATGGGAAACTCAAACAATCCCCACACTAATAGCTATTAGTATGGCTTGTGAATAAAAACATTTTAAAAAATCAAACTAATGGTTTGGGTTGATTGTATTTCCTTTTATAGGGTAATTATTTCACTCAGGAAACATCTTTTGACAACTTGCTACGTACCAGGTACAACACTCTAATTGAGATCGCTTCATACGTTGTATCTCCTTTATTACCTTAAAGGCTGCTCAGTACTTTTACCTAAAAAGATTTACGTCTTCACTTCAGCATACGTTATCTATTGCTGTTTATTTCTTCACTTCAGCATGTGTTATCTATTGTTTATTTCGTGATGGTGAGTCCATGTAATGTCACCCTATGGTGTGCTTCTCAAAAAACTTAAAGCACTTATGGATTCCATCTTGCTTATTACCAATACAATGGTTGTTCAATATTTTGTTATCACATATTGTGTCTGCATTGTCCAGAGTTTTATATTTGAGATGAAGTAAGCAGTTTCACAACTTGTGGACTTGTTACAGTCTAAAAATTGATCGTAAATTATTCTACCTTGTCATCTGACATTAATCAGAACTCATGGCTGCTGTGAAGACTGTTCAAGAAGTGTAAGTGTTCAGTAATACTCCTCTGAAAAAAAGTGATTTGGAGCTTAGAGGGGAATTGACCCTGCAATTTACAATTGCATGAAAAAGTCTTTCCCCCAACTTTCTATATTGATAAATTTCAAATCAAGTGCAAAGTGCAAAGAATAGTATAATATAAACACTATAATACATTATAGTATTATAATATATCCAGCTATACCTACTAATTGTTAACATTTAAGACTTTAAGTCTCTGCACACACAGACATGCACACACACATATGTACCCAAACCTACACATTAATCCTGGACCATTTTTAAATAAGTTGCATGAACCATGACTCTACATACTTCTGTATGTAGAAAAATTTGAATTAAAAAAAAGTATGAGAATATTATTCCACATAATCACAGTAGTTGCATAATTATAACTCTCAAAGATTTTTAAATTGATAAGATAATGTTATCTTATGTGCAGTCCATTATTAAACGGCCTCAGGTTTCCTAATGATGTCCTTTATAGCTATTTTGTTGTTGTGTTGAGTCAAAAGTCAATCAAGGATCACATGTTGTAGTTGACTATGATAACTTCTCTCCCTTTTCATCTAAAAGAGTGATAGTAATATTAATCTTTTAAAAATCACTTATAATGTTAAAGATTATGAAGATTATAAGCCAGCTGCTTTTGAGATATAAAATTTGTATTTGTATAGTTGTTGTCTCATGATTTAATTAAAATTAAGCTATTATGGAATGAATGCCACATACCCCATGTAGCTCAATGTAACTCACTAGCAGTCATGTAATGTCATGATCGACATGTCAGTTTGATCGACTGATGTTTGTCTATCCACTGTAAAAGCATTTTTCCCATTGTAATTATAATTTTTAAAATTTTATTTGAACTCTAAATATAAAGAGTTTATTTTTTCTTTTTGAAAATTTGCTAACTGTTTGGAGAAAAAGTTGATGATTTCTTTACAGTCTTGATACTATATGTATCTGGATATATTCATTACCCCTCTTGCACTGGGTAAGTTGGTTACCAGTGTACTTTTTTCCCATGATTCTATCTAGATCCCCTAGATTATTGGATGTGCAATTGTGGAATCACCTTTAGCTTTTGATTGAATGTAGTATCTATTGACTTTTCTTATAATGATTACTTCAAGATGATAAAAATCAAGCCAATATTAATTACTCATAATTTAGCAACATTTAATTGGAAATGAGTTGATACAATTATTACTAATTCTAAATATGTCCTTTACATGGTATAAAATTTTAGCATGTTTTCCAATTCTTTTTTGAGGAATTAAATCTTAGTAATTAGCAAACGAACCCAGGGTGTTAATAGAGGTAGTAAATAGGCGATATGAGTATATGCTGTTTTCTTAAGTAGTCATCTTTCTGACCCGCTATTTGTTGTAATTTCTGAGTTGTTCAACTCAAATATCTCTTCAGGAAAAGATAACATAATTATTCAGTAGGTTCTATACATTCTTTTCTTATTTCTTAAGATATTAAGGATTAAAGGGAACTTAATTTTCTTTTGTTTTTTTCTTTCCAGACTTTTGTTTGCTTGTTTCCTTTTGCTTTTTTAAGTGAAGAATTTATGGAGTTGTTAACACATCATCTTTCTACCTATAGGTCAACCTTCAAAGCCAGATGAACACATCAGCATGGCCAGAAGCTCTCCTATCCATTAGTGCTTTGATCCAAAAAACAACATCCAGAAAGAGGGTAGAGTGTCACAAATAAAATAATAGAAATACAGTAGGTATTATTTTTTTCTGTAAACATTCTATTCTTTGCCAAGAACTTTATCAGTACTGGGAGAAAATATAATGAAAAGATTGCTGAAAATCCTTGTTCCTTAGGAGTATTCCCTTCTTGCCCATGAAGAGGATGAACTTTTTTCTTTTTCTTTCTTTCTTTTTTTTTTTTTTTAATTTGGGAAGATGGCCAAATGCCCTACCGCAGTTGATTTTCTCTATTCTAGAGCATTATCTGGCTTCACCAGCCAAATTGACCATATAATACGTCTTCTTTTGATTAAATAGCAGATGATAATAAATTTACTTCTTCAGCTTTAAGATTGGGAATTTTTTTATTTAAATAAGAATAGAAACAATATTCACACAACCTAGATTTAATCATAATCTATAGTGGAACAATTTTCCTAGAGGGAGGGGGTGTTGATGAGAAATAGCACAATTCCCATAACCAATGTGAGGTCCATGCCTTACTCTGATTCCTTGCCATTTGACATTTGTTGTTTATAAACTAGTTTATAGTTTAATTATATACTTGATTGGTATATAATTTTATCAATCAAGAGTTTAATTTCTATAACTGATTGGTATTGACAGTGAATTACTATCTTGAAATTATTCAAAGTATGACATATTTTAGGTGTACTCAGGTAATATGTAGAGTTGACAGACTAGGAGACATTTCTATTTTGCTCCTCTGCTGTGTCAGTAACTTATAAGCTTGGTCAGATGACCTGTGAGACTTGGTTAAGACCTTCAGTGTATGAAAACATAAAAGATTCCATATGCTTTGTCTTCTGGGATTTAATTAAAAAAATAGGTAAATTTGTTTGAGGTTCATCAACTGTGTCCAGTGTTGGTATGAATAATAAAATACATCTGCTCTTAGAGGTCTGTTTATCCTGTAGAACTTGAAACCCCAAATAGAAAACCAGCGTGGCTCCAGGGCAGATTGTTCCAGAGTCTGTATGGCCAGTACTCTGTGAGAAATCAAACTCATCTGTACCAGTGAGCGTGCTGGCTCCTACCTGCTATGGTATCATTCAAGTACACATTATAAAAGCAATTCATGACAAGACACAAATAAGTGTTATTACTCACTCCCTATCCTGGTGAAATGATGTAGTGGAGAAATGTTATGAGAGTTCTCTCTTTTGCCCAAGTATTTCCCTTAGGAAACTTTTTTCTTAATCCTTTTTCTGTGTTAGGTTCTCCATTTCTTTATGGAAGCACTCTGAGTGGTTCGCTAAATTAAAATGATTTGTAGGAAGGGGCATTATCATGTTAAGTATAAATGGGAAATCACTCTTTAAAGTGTTAAAGGTTAAATTTTTAGGATTATCTATCTTATATTTCTACCCCTCGACTAGACAGTTAAAATCACTAGTTCCTGATTGTGTTATTCATGGGCTTTCTATTTGATATGTTTTTTCTTCTTTATAAATATAATACAATGTCTCTAGCTAAAAAAGACATGGGTAAGTCACAAATCTGAAATATATTCCCCAGCCATTAACTTCAAAGGCAACCAATGTTCACTACAGAGGCTGAAGTGTTTATATTTTAGGAGCACTTAATGATATTTGAGCAGCTCTGAATAATTTGAGCTAGTTTTTCCTAATTCTTTAATGTACCATAAATGAACTATTGCCAAAAATAATGCAATATTCACTTACAATTTTCAAATAATTTTTGCATGGATGATGTTTTTAATTTAAACAACATTATATAAATTAACAATCTGGTGTCTAAAATACCTTTCACCCTTTTGTTAACATCTCTGTTACAGACATTAAAATAATTTTACCTTTTTTTAGATCAGCCTTATATAGTAATAAAAGAGTATGATTTTATTTTTCCTTTAACAAAAAATACTGATAGATTTAGAATACAGTTTGCAACTATGGTCCAAATGCTAAGGATATTTATCTTTTTCAAAGAAAGTAATATTAACTCTGTTCTGCTCCACAGGCCTTGTTAAGTTATTCAACATAGGACTAAGAACATTTTTTTTTAAGGGAAAATACAAAGAACATTATCAGTTTGCCAATTGTGACATTAGGGGTCTAAACTGCTGTACACTTTTCTTGGGTCATTAGGCAACCTTGTAATAGGATAAAAAAATAATAAATAAAAGTCTGGAACAATTTGTTTATAGCTGTATGTCTACAACTGTGGTATTAAAAGCCTCTTAGTGGGCAGGGTACTTTCAGAATTCCCATGTGATATACAGCACTGCAAACGAGGTACTATGAAAATTTCTACAGATGGCTGCTTAATGTGTAAATTAATGTGACTCAGTAAGGATCATGCCAGTCACTGGCAGCTATAATTATAGATCAGAATAAAATCTTGCTCTACAAATTTGTTCAACCAGAGAACTGTAGCATATACACAAGTTTATTTAAATGCTTTAATTATTTACTGTCAGAATCTGTGACACATCTGTGATTCAACTTGCAAACACTAATAAGAATGACATAGCACCATGTTACTAGTCTAAAACAAGCAAGGTAATTAAAAAAAAAATACAGGAAAGAAGCACCACAAAGCAACAAAAGCAAACATCCATCTCTAAATACAATGGAGTTTCAAAGCAAATGGATCAAATAACAGACCAGTCAGCCTGGCATTTTGAAGGATCCAATTAAATATGAAGCTGATACTTTTTTACATTTTTATAACCTTAAAATTAAAATTAAAATCTAAGTTAGTCCAATCAAGCTCTTATTAACTAGTTGAACTCAGAAGTCTATTTCAACTTCAAGGTAACAGCTGAAAGTTTACTTAAGACAAGCAAATTTATACTTAATGAGATTCATATGAATTTTCAGCTTTTATTTGAAGAGTTTAGAAAAGCACCAACCTTGAAAAGCACATCTGTGCCTGTTACAAGTCCTAGAAAACAATCCCTTTCCTCCTATTAACTACAAGAAACAGAATTCTCTGGGGGGTAAAATACATGGCAATTGATAAAGAATCTTTTTTTTTTTCCAAAGTAAGCTTTAATCCCGTCCTTACTCAATTACAGTAAATTCTAATTAAAATAAACTAATATGAAGCTCTCATTCATTCACAGTAAAGGAAGAAGAGGTAGACTATGAGATCTGCTCTTATAATTTCGAGCTGCCAGTATTCCCTTTGACAGAAGGGATAACATTAACCTAACTCTGCTCATTGTTAAGGAATGTCGCCTTCTCTCTTTTCATAACGCCAGTCTGTCAATGGAGAGATGATTAAACTATATACATCTTTCTTCACATTCATTAAGAAGTTATATAGCACAATGTAAGGAACACAGGCTGGAAGTCAAGACCTTGGTTTCTGCTAGACTAAATGATTGTCAGCAAAGCACTTAACCTCCATGAACCTCACTTACCTCATGGATAAAATGAGAGGCTTGGCCCAGAAGACATCTAAGGTGTCTCTTTCAGTTCTAATAGTTAATTGTTCTATAGAGCAGTGTTTATACAAATGAAGATAACTGATTTGTTTCTCGAGATAATTCTGGCCATTTAAACAAAGCTTATGTTGCTTATGTTAATGATATAGATGTTTCAAACAAAATATTTTGCCTTCCTTTTTCACTTTAAAGCACAAAAAGCCCTACTTCTAGACAGAAGAGATATGTGCCTATGTGATGTGCTTTGAGCACCTGGGAAAATCTATAACTCACTAAAGGAAATTTTCAGCTTTAGAGTTACTCTTTCACGTTCAGATGGCAACATTTTTCTGTAGGTTTTGAACTGAAGTTGGTTCACTGTTGGATTGTCAACCTGGGAATGTAAATGCTTATTGCAAAGGTCACTAAATGCAAGTGCATATTTCAAGTTATCTGATAGGGAACACCTTTTTGGGGTCTAGTAGGGAAGGACTTAGATGAAGAGGAGAGAGAATATTACCATAGAAAATAATATTCATTAGGGGTACTGCATTAGACATAAATAGACATAAATCCAGAAAAGCACAATTGGAACTCTGTGTCTCAAGATGTTGAAGGCACACACAAAATGATGATATTCCATTGGAGTATGAGTTATCAATTCATAGCTGTCTATATAAAACTTAGATTTTCTCTGCTGAGTGAATCATAAATCATAGCAGGATTTGATTTTACGACATTCTTTAGTCCTCTAATTAAAGCAGAAAACTGAAATGTGACCAATGTAAATAGTTTAGCAGTAAGGATTTTTTTTCAAGGAAGCCATAAAGATAGAGGGAAAAAGTGGTTTGATGACTGCCACCTGACACTGGGATTTGGTATAAGGAGGAAAACAGATTAATGGAGACAATGGCAAATAAGCCATCTAAAAGGGGCTATTCAGGTCTTCAGTCTCAGCTAATATGCCCACATACTGGCTCAGTGAGGCCACATCTTCTGAATTTCCACAAGACTTAAATCTACACTTTTTAAGCAATCTTCCATTTTTTCCTCTATTTTTTTTTTAATTTTGACAACTATTAAAAAACACGTTTAAAATACAGTGAAGGTTGAACAAACACCTTTGTAGGCTGCAGTTGCCCAAAGACCACCAGTTTTCAACTCTTGAACTAGATAGAGCTCCATCAATACATCTATGTATGTATTGCTAAGAAGCCAGTACTCATTTAGTAGAAAAGAAATCTAAGGTCCAAGTCAAAAACTTGCCTAAGGGCACATAGTAGGCTATCATAGCTGGGTTTCCTGGCTCTAAGGCTGGTACTTAATCCACTATGATAGGCTTTCAGCAGTTAAGGTTTTTGTTTTGTTTTGTTGTTTTGTTTTTTTGTTTTTTGTTTATTATTAACAATATGAACATGAAAGTACATACAGCTTATAGAATGAAAGTTCACACAATAATATGGATAAAACCTAAGACATATTATTAGAGAATCCCATACCCTCAAGAGTTTAAATGTGGTGTTTGAATATTTTGAAAAATTATTATGCATTGTGCCTTGCTAATATATGCCATACTGCTAAATTCTTAAATGTGTTTGGAGGTCAATTAGTGGTTTCTTTTTAAGCCAGATAATAATAGGGTTTTAATTTTTGTTAATTTTCTTCTCATCAGCCATAACTGGAAAGTATTCAGCATTTTCTTTTTTTTTTTTTTTTTGCAGATTGCCGTGAGACAGATAACATTGAATCTGATTATGCCATTGCTTTGTAGCACTCTAAAATCAAACTATGAAAAGAAAGAAAATAGAATTTAATTAACTCATAACTCATAGTGGCATCAATAACACACATGAAAAAAATCAGTACTCTTCAAGCACCCCTAAACCAAGTTTGTTGATTAAGGAATATTACTCCTTAGTTTGCATATTTTTTTTCATCTGTCTCATTGAATCTGTGTATAGCTTAACTAATCTATAGGGCAGTGATACCCAAATCTTCTTGTCTAGTTTCTTCTATCCTGGATTTTATAGGTGGTTGATATAAGTATTAAACACATAATTATTAAAAGAGTTGTTGAATGTAGAAATTGCTAATTAGGAAAAAAAGAGACAGTAATGGAGATAACCATGTCCCAATTGGGGTAAGGATTGGTGATTGGGGTAAAGGATGGTTTCCCTGAGAAAGGGATATTTATATTAAACCTGGAAGAGAGGAATGCTAGCCAAACCAGGGATTAGTGGCAAAGCATCCCTAACATCCAGAAAACAGGGGTGGTATTTTGAATAATTATACTTTAATGTGGCCCTTTTCCATATCTTGTTAGGCATATCAACAATAGCCCATTTCCTTATTACTTTGGGAAATGACAGAGCAAATGGCCAAACCTTGGGTCACACAGGCTGGGTTCAATTTTACTCATTGTGGAAATGTAAAAATTGTGTAAAATCTCTAAGACATAAAACCTTATTTCTTCTCCCAATATTTTAGGATTCAGTAAGTAACATATATAAAGTAAGTGGCTCAAGTTTGGTATACAACTGTTGTTAGTATCTCATATATTCTTTCTGATAGAGATGAAAATTCCTGAAAAGTAGAATACGTGTTAAAATAATACCTGTAGACAGTGAAGTAAAGTCAGAAACTTTTCAGTAAAATGGGGTATTATCCTTAAAGCATTTGCTTATAACCTTTGTTTTTACTAAGAAAATCAGTTTGTAAGAAAAAAAAAGCTGCCATTCATTTAGTGAAAGACACTGTACTGACAATTTAATATGTCTCATTTAGTCTTTACAAGACTGATTTTAGGTATCCTTGCTTCCATTTTATAGATTAAGAAACTGAGATTACCAATGCTAAGTAATTTGCCCAAATCTTATCAAGTAGCAGATGGAGATTTAAACTGAGATTGCCTATATACTTAAGTCCATTTTCTTAAAACTTTGGGTTCTATCTCATGGAGTAAATATTTGAATTATGTATGCATGTAGATATAACCTGAAAAAAAGCCTTTAATACGTATTTAATATATTATACTTGAATTTTATATTTGAAATACAAAAATTGTTTATTTTTATGGTGTAAGCATCAGACATTACAATTCAAAAAATATTTTCTCAGCTCAGTATCAGCATTTCCTCAAGGGAAGGGTGGAAGAGCTGAGTCTCAGGGTATGTATGTGTTTGCTGCTTTAAAGACAATATAGATTTAAAAAGGAAATGAATTTCAGAAACATGGGCATGAAGGTTTCCCTCAAAAACATGGTAGGAATTAAGACAGCAGTACTTATTTACTTAATTTGCTTACTATTCCTGATTCTCGAACTAGCAAATTTTTTGACATACAATAATGTCTGCAACTAAATAAATTAAGGTGAAACTGACATTGTGTAAATAAATGAAAATTACTTTCCTGAATGTTCTTGGAAATACATAGTGAGAAATAGAATAAAAGCTTAAAAATTTGATTTAAATATTTTTCTTCTGGTTATCTCTCAAAGGGAAATGATAGAAAATGTGAAAAAAATATTTAGAAGCCTTTTTTTTCTTTTCAATTTTTTTTAATGTTTATTTTTTGAGAGACAGAAAGAGTACGAGTGAGGGAAGGGCAGGGAGATAATGAGACACAGAATCCCAAGCAGGGTCCATGCTGTCAGCACAGAGCACCATGCGAAGCTCAAACCCACAAACTGTGAGATCATGATCTGAGCTGAAGCCAGACATTCAACCAACTGAACCATCCAGACACCCCTGAAGATATTTCTTTCAATATCATGTATAAAAGTGAGCAATTGGAGTCAACAAACTTAGGCAACATCAAAAAACTGAGGGGTACCTGGGTGGCTCAGTTGATTAAGTGTCGGACTCTGTTTTGGCTCAGGTCATGATCACATGGCTTGTGGGTTTAGGCCCTGTGTGAGGTTTTGTGCTGGCAGCGCTTTGTATTCTTTCTCTCTCTCCTTTTCTCTTCTTTGCCCTCTCCTGCTCATGCCCCCCCACCCCCAAATAAATGAATATACATTAAAAAATTGATCGGTTGACATATGATTAATTCACAGAAATGGATATCAGTTATTTAGTCAATTAAAATGATAGTACTAAAGATACTGGCAAAATAGGTAATACTTAATATATGAAGTGTTTTTTGGGGAGAAGCAGGAGATAGAGGTGCATGTATTAAGATTTTAACTATATAAAAATAGAAGTGTAATACGCTGTCAACAAAATAATAATAGTTGGATCAATATATGGACAATTAATAACTTTATTTTTTATGAAATAGTCAAATTATCTTAAAAAAGTTTTAAACTATTTAAATAAAAAGCACACAGTGAGTCTTAGAGATTATTTACAGAGCAATAATCTCAAAAATTGCCTATCAGTTGGTTATTTATCCATCAAGTTGCCCTTTCTTCTTTTATGTATTATCTAGACGGTGATTGTCTTTTTTCAATACATTTGTGTATGTGTTTAGTTCATTATGCAACCTATTGGCTAATTAAGAGCTGGGTTTGTATTGTAGCCATCTTTGTATACTCCGTGCTTCGCACAGTGCCCTCCAGTATTCTGTTTAATAAAAGAATGAATCACCGTATCTTAACGACGTATGTTCTCCTTGTGGATATAAGGACTTGGTGGTAGAAATTAAGTTTTATATCTAGTGGAAAATCAAGTTTATTGAATGTTTTGCCCCTAACAAAATGATAGATTTAGGAATGATCATCAGTAGAAACACAAGAAAATGTGAGAAGTAGACCTCATTTGTCTCCTGATGAAAGCATACACCTTCATTGAAGATACTTGCCTAAATTGAACGTGAAACAAATCATATCTCAAGACTGAATTACCATTAATATAAATAATGAAAGCACATTTAACAACATCAAGGGGATTCAACTACCAAAGTCTAGAAAAGACAGGTCAATGATTTTGTGCACCTAGGAAGAGTACAGAATATATCCATACGTGTATGCAAATGACTGGATAACTGTTACAGAATCACTGGTCTTTATGTCACAAATTCCTCTTCTTAGGGGAAAAAAAACTTAACACTTTGATTTCTTTGGTATTCAATTATTTGTTGCTCATCTGACCCTCTTTGGTACTCAAAGTTTATTCAAAAGAATCCCCAGTGGCTTCCTATAGAAAAGTCATGTCTGGGTTGCCTGGGTGGCTCAGTCAGTTAAGTGTCCGATTTCGGCTCAGGTGATGATCTCAGAGCTGGTGGATTCGAGCCCGTGTCAGGCTCTGTGCTGACGGCTAGCTCAGAGACTGGAGCCTGTATTCGAATACTGTATCTCCCTCTCTCTCTGATCCTCCCCTGCTCACGATGTCTCTCTCTCTCTCTCAAAAATAAGTAAAACATTACAAAAACAAAAAAAGAAATGTGTGGTTCCTTGGGTGACCTGCCTTAAGTCTCTGGCCCCTAGGTCCCCAGCCTGCTGTGATCCCACTTGAGAGAGAAAAGAGATTAAAAAAAAAAAAAAAAGTCATGTCTGGAGTACAGTGCAGAGTTAATTAGTTAATTAGGTGAGCCAAATAGAAGACAGAGATTAGCATAAAGTATAGTTAACCATGTCTACCATATGGCTAATTGTGTTTTCTTACTACATATGAAGAAATGATTACATAGTAAATTCATGTTCCAATTTTACTATAATTTACAGGAGAGCCACTATGCAAATGCTGCTAGCCTCTGCAATATTTAATTTTATATGTCAGCTTGGCTGGGCCACAGTGCCCAGATATGTGGTCAAACATTATTCTGGATATTTCTGTGAGGGTATTTTTGGATGAGATTTACACTTAAATTGATGGACTCTGAGTAAAGCAGATTGTACCCCATAACCTCATGAAACCTCATTCAATCAGTGGAAGGCCTGAGCAGAACAAAAGACCAACTTGCTCCCAGCAAGAGGGAATTCTGCAGCAGAAAGCCTTACGACTTGGACCCCAGCAGCAGCTCTTTCCTGGGACTCCAGTCTGCCAGCCCAATCAGCAGATTTTGGACTTGCCAGCCTCCATAGTCACATGAGCCAATTCCTTAGAATAAACCTCTTTGTATATATATAGATATATTCTATTGGTATGTTTTTCTGGAGAGCCTTGACTAACACAGCCTCAGACAGAATTCCAACGTAATCAAAGTTATAGTTTATGAAGAGACACATAAAAGCTTTTCACAATAGGAATCAGTAAGATAATATTAGTTGTAGCCTGTAGCAATGATGTGTTATAGTTCTCCTACCTTCTCTTTTAAAAAAAAATCATACTTCTCAAACTTGTCTCAAATAATATAGTGCTCTGTGATTCTTACTTAGTGTATGGATTTTTCTATTTTTGTTATGTTGATTTTTTGGATTATATTCTTTTTAAAGCAAGTCACATTTTTCCATTTTGAATTGTTAAAAGTATTTAAATTTTGATTTACTCCTAAGCTATGCAGTATTAAAGGTTGGAGGAAGTGATGTACAATAATAACTCATAAATATCTCATTTTAATGGATTATATATTTTGGGTCGATCTATGCAACTTATTTAAAGAATATAATTAGCTCAGATGCCTGATAAATATACATTTATATTTATGTTTATATGTATATATTTAAAGTCTATCCTAGTCAGTTTGGGCTGCTATTATAAAATACCATAGACTGAGTGGTTGAAAATAAGTATTCATTCCTCTCAGGTCTAGAGGTTGGGAAGTCCAAGGTCAAAGTGTGGACAGATCTGGGGGGATACTCTTCCTGGTTTGCAGATGGCCTTCTTTGTGTTATGTCCTTACATGATCCCTGGTGCTACCCATTCTTTTAGGGTCTCTTAGCTTATTAAAGCAAGTTGTCCTCCTAAGTGAAATTCTGGTGCTAGCTGTTAAGATAGAGATTGATTTCATCTCATCCCTCAAATAGTGATAATGCCATTTATGTCATAGAATTTTTGTATTTTTTGATGAAATGGTGCTTATAAGGACATCAACACTGTGATTGTGATAGAATCGGGTCTTGGCATATGTTAATAATTTTTCTGTTAATACTATTACTATACAAATAAATAGCCATGGCTACATCCAGAACGGAAGCCTTGTGGCAAGAGAGAAAGAGGAGAAAGCTGAGAGAATGCAAAGCTAGGTCTCATGCAATAAAGAAGTAAACATCAGAATACCTGGCTTTAACTGCTTAACCCAAGGAAGGTTGTGTGTGACTCAGCTCTTTGTCTTTGAAACAGGAATATCATTAGTTCCTATTTCTTAGTACACTTGAGAGAAAAATGGTTTTCAATATGCATTAAAATTACTAATAAGGGATATATGTTGAGCATCATTGGAGAAACAAATTTATTTCCAAAGCATTTATTGCAGCATGTTGGAAATTGGGGGGGGGGGTGAATAGAGCGATAGAGCCTCAGGCGAAATCAATCAATAAGCTAATTTTATTAGGTGGGTCATATATTCAATCACTTCATTTAACTAATGAAGAAACAGACTGTTTCCTTCCTTCCCACACTCCTTCCCATTCTTCTTTCTGCTCTTTATTCCTTTGTACCGGACCTCAGCTGCATCCTGTTACATGTGTATCATACATATCAAACAATAACAGGTGCCAAGAATACACAGATGACTAATTCTTTCTGTATCCTCAGAGCTTGCAAACTAGAGATAATTATATGTAAGGGAAAATAATCTATCTAGAGATGAGAATTGTGATAGAATTATGTGCACAGTGCTAAACTTGGTGGCAAAGCACCTGGGTTAGCAGAAGTTACAAACACATTCTTCTGAGGAAGGGATGTTGAGCTGAGTCCTGATGTGGAAATTAGCAAGGTCCGATGGGAAGAGAAGCAAGAAGGGGTTTCCAAGAAGAGAGGGCTAGCTGAGTGGTGGCATTGAGTCAAGGGAAGTCACATTGTATCAGGAAAGTATAAAAAGAAGTCACGTTGTGTCTAAGGAGTTATTTGGTGAGTATGAGGGAAAAGGGAAGATTAGAAGTAGAAAACTGAGAGAGGGATGGCTCTCAAAGGATCTTACATGCTGCACAAATGAGTTTAGGGTTTAGCTTGTAAGTCATGGGAATTTCAAGAAATATTTGAGAAGAAATGTGTCTTACTTTTTTTAAAAAAAATTCTTTAGTATGTCTTTATTTTTGAGACAGGGAGAGACAGAACATGAGCGGGGGAGGGACAGAGAGAGAGGGAGACACAGAATCTGAAACAGGCCTCAGGCTCTGAGCTGCTGGCACAGAGACTGATGCGGGGCTCGAACTCATGAAGGCGAGATCACAACCTGAGCTGAAGCCCGACACTTAACCGACTGAGACACCCAGGCGCCCCAGAAATGTGTCTTACTTCGATTTATATTTCTGGAAGATTGTTTTGGTTGTACAGTAGAGAAAATGTTAAGAATGAACAAAACTACAGTCAAGAAGAATTACTAGTCTGTGGAGGCAGTAACCAAGGTGAGAAATGATGAGAGGGTGCATCTGGAGTAGAGACGGGTGGCCAGCACTGAGCAGGTGGATGATGTCTCCGTCGGTTCTAAGTTGGATGACATTTTTACTGGGTGTATACAATTCTACTCACTGACAGAGGGGAAGGAAAAGGCAGGGGAGGAACCTGACCTAAGGGAAAGAAAACAATGTATTTTGAGGACGTTTTGAGTTTAAGGAATGTATGCGGTTGTCTGGGGTACAGTTAAAGATCTGAACTTGAAATAGATTTAGAGTTTTTGCCTGACCCAACTCATGCTATTTGCTTTTCTTCTTCTGATTAACCACAAATACTTACTGAGTAGACTACAAGGTATGAGGTATTCACTTCCCATGCAAGTGTATATAGTGCCTTGATATTAGTGTGGAGACCGAAACTTGGATTAAAGTGGAATCGTCCTCCACAGAGGACAACACAAATAAGCATACAGTAAAAAAATGCTGATTGAAGGCAATAAGATTTATTTATTTGTTTATTTATTGCATTCCCAAATATATTTTTTGAAAATGTCTTTTTCCGTTTCACTGTAGTTGGTTTAAATTTAATTATCACACAGCTGGATTGTAAAAGCAAGTGGAGGGGCGCCTGGGTGGCTCAGTTGGTTAAGTAAGCATCAGTCTTGATTTTGGATCAGGTCATGATCTCACGATTCTTAGGTTCTAGCCCCACATGGGACTCTGCAGTGACAGCACTGACAGTCTGCTTGAAATTCTCCTTCTCGTTCTCTCTCTGCCCTTCCCCTGTTCTCTCTCTCAAAATAAATAAATAAACATTTAAAAGCAAGTAGATATCCTAAATCTAAACTGTAAACTTGTTGGCTTATCTCACATGTCTATTGAACTTTATGTAGTGAAAATAGAATGTAAAATAATTGAGAGAAAGAAAGCAGAAAAATAAATATATCAATAGTAAGAAGCATGATTGCCAGAGACCGTATTTCTGTACCATCACTTGGTTTCTCTCTCTCCTGTCTCTGTTTTCAATAATTCTACATTCTCGAGTAAGTGCAAAATGATAATATTCATTTCATTATCTGTCTGAGTACACGACCCCAATTTATAACAGCATCCAAATTTGCCATCCATATGCCTTTTTTTTTTTAAAGAGATGCAAGCCAAACATTTCTCTTTATAGGTTAATGCAAGTAGTACATTTATACAAGGGAGCTTTACAAGTCCTTGAGGAAACCCATTAAAGAGGTTCAGGGATATTACACTGTAGCTTCCTTCAAACACTGAATTTCCATTGGCACTATTACCCTGACAATAGTTTTAAAAATGTCTTATGCAGCCCCAGAGACCTTCCCACATACTTAATAAATGAGCTAAATAATGGTTAGAATGTTTTAACTAAATAAATACCTGACAGGTGCTCTTTACCCATTGGCAAGGAGCCACAACTCCAGTACTGAGTGCAACATAAAGCCGAATCTCCCATTAATCCCCCACACTCCTTAGGTTTTCTCAGGGTTTTCGTTAAAATGAACACATTTAAAATGTAAACCTTGCAGCTCTTAACTCTAAGGTTTGTAGCAATGATTCTTTATTTATCGGGGGATCAAGGAAGGTTATATAACATGAGTCATGCTATCACAAGGGCTTTTGAAGTTTAGTTATATTTTTAATGCTTCTGTATCTTTTCTTAAAAATACTAAGTTCCCAAGAGCATGCAGTATATTTCTTAGAGCTGCATGAATTCTTTTTCTTTTACAAAGGATAATGCCCTCATTATATCTGCTTTTTTTCACGAAAAGATGCTGAAATTACATATATTTTAAGAGCCCACTTAAGTTGAAAAAAGAGAGAAAATAGAGATTCTTCTAGATACTTATGTTTTCAGAGTTTCAAAATTTTGTCTTGCAAAGTTGGTACAGTGATAATCAAGAAAAACCATTCCTTGTGTTGTGTGTATTTGTGTGTGTGTGTGTGTGTGTGCGCGTGCGTGCCCTTGCACACATGTGTGTGGGGGGGAGGTGGGTATAAAATCAAACAAAACATAGTAAATATTGTCTTCAGAATAAAATGATCTAGCATTTATCAACCAAACTTAGGAAACAGGAGAAGGAAATAGATTATTTCATGTAACTCTCGGGCAGAAATCGGTGTGCCTGGTATCTCTAGGTGGTTAAAACTCTCCTTACATGTTGAACCTGTGAAAGGCCCTGCAGTCAGTATGGCCCTCACAGCAGCAGCTGTGAGGTAAGCATCTTACTTAAAGTCCTGGGAGAACTCTAGTCTACTTTATAGAGGTGGGATACTTTGGTGTTATTTTGACTTGCTCATGTATAAATGACAGATACCTTGCCAAGTTGTTATCAGTACCTGCAAGATTCTCCAGAGGCACAGGCGAAAGTTCATGTCTACTGAAAATCGATCCAGTTAAGTTTTCTGAATATGTAGAAGAAACAGGCTCATTGCTTTTCTCGGTTCGAAAGCCTATAAACCATGATTAGAAGCCAGAGGCAAAAGTTACAAGCCTTCTCCTCAGAACACTTTCAAAGACTTCACATTTCATTTTCTTGAAGGTCCCTAAGCAGCTCCAAAAAAATTGGTCATTCTTCTTAAATACCAATTTTAACTGATGTCTCCTTTCATCCAAAGAATCCAAGGAAAGAGAAAGCAATATCAAAATCACTTACCTTCGTTCGAGCCCAGTTTCAGAGAACGTTTGATAAGACTTGAGAGTAGATGGCGTAGTAGCGAGTTGAAATGAAGATGAAACAAATATTTTTGATCAAAGTGTTAAAAACAACTTGAAGAGCACAAAAATGCAGGTTTTAAAATTTTCTTGGAAAGGTATCCAAGTATATAAGAAAGAGGTGGTAACGTCTGTAGCTAACACAGAACTTATGGTCAGATCACTTCAATGTATCAAAACACATCTCACTTCAATGTAATTCTTTTCACGTTGGGTATCTCAGCATGCAACAGCAAAGCAATACATTTTAGGTAAATATATAGTGGGTTCATGTTTTTCATACTCTTTGCCTTCTTTTAGATGGAGTCCTACGTGTCTTCAGTGTTGGTAACTCTACGTGTTTGCTTATTGAGCCTCAGAATCTCTGGTCTCTAAGGGGCTTTCTTTGTGACGTGAAACCCACACTGAGTGAATTGCTGATATTTTGGATCAACGGTCATAAACTCAATGCCTTCTCTCCTACTCGAGGAGATTCTGTGTTCGGGGCCAGTTATCAGTTGAGGGCCTCTCCATTCTAAATCCACCATCTGCAGTCCTGCCTCGGAATACCGGGGCTGGTGCCTGTGACCCTGTCTGGCGCCAGCTGGCACAACACTGAACTTCACGGCAGGGAGCACTGACGGCACTGCAGGAGGAAGAGGCATCTCTCCAAGGCTCCAGGATGTAATTTTCCTGCCTGCCCTGCAGTGTGTGATGGCCAGCAGTGTGCTGGACACTCAGTGCAACTTCTCCAGCAAGCTTTTGCTGGCACCAGGGTGGGTAGCCTCCTAGTGAGTCCTGCTGGCAGTCGGGCAGGACTTTTCCCAGCCCCATTCTTGGCACCTCCGTGAACTTCTCAGTTTGTCATGGTCATACCTTCTGCGATAAGAAACCTAGGGGGTGGGGGTGCGAGCACTCTCTCTCAATTTGTTTCTTCTGCGGGCACTCTGTCTCCTTCCTAGGATAGTGGCCACTGCACACAGATGCTATTTTTGTATACTTTGGGCTTCTCTTCTACATCCCTCAGTAGTTTACCCCTTGCTACTAGCTAATAATTCCCATATTAAATTCTTCTTAGGCGAATAACTGTCATGGTTCCTCTCCTCTGACTTGCCCCTGGAGGATACATTCCTCATCACCTCCAGTTAACTCTTGCTTGGTAGAATACATGTTATTAGGTATTCAGATTTTTCACAGAAGCTGGGTGTTTTCTGTGAAATCTTTTCATTGTGTGTATTGGCAACTCACGCAAAACTCATGACATGGACAAAATATTTTGTAAATTTGACAAATTTCTAATCTTACTGCAGGTAAATGAGGAAGCAGAGAAGTGGATGTAGAGTCTAGAGACAAGTAAAGCTTTGGTAAGTGTGAAGAGAACCTAGGTGACACACTATAAGAAGGAGCCATTAAATCAGGGAGATTGGGAAGGTCAGGCTTTTTAAGATGGTTTTAGGAAGGAAGATTTCTCTCATACAAAATTACTGCCACTTAAAATATTGGTAGGAAGAAGCGCCCTCCCCCCCCACTATTAAACCATATAGGGAGTGAAAGTTAAGTCATGTGAGGCTTGAATTATCCCATAGGAATGGAAATGATTTACAATTTTATTTCAACATGAGAAGAATCTTCAGATTGCCTAATATTTAAAGGGCAAATTGACACTTTTTTTGCAGCCGAGAGTTTTAAAAATTGGGAAGGCCTAGAAGGGGGAAAGTGTACAAGCTATATACATAGTTTTTGAATTACTTCAATTAAATGCGATATAATTTTGTCACTTTACAGTGATCTAATTGCATATTCAGGAACGCAAGCCAGTTGCAAAGGTTTGTTCTATTTTTAGAACTCTCTTTCTTCACATTAAAAACTGAGAACAAAAGGGACAGCCAGGTGAATAGTGTCTGCTAATCTAGATACTGGCCACTCAACCTTGGCATAATGGTTAACTAATGCAGACTGAATATTTGAACAGTTTAGCATACAGAAGCATAGGGTCAGTGAGTCTTTATTTTTCATCTAGGCAGCTGGGCAGAAAATTAGCCAATTGAACTCCATCTGTCTCTATCTTTTCTCATTAGGTTTTTGAGGAAACATAACATTTTGCAACATATATATGGTCCTTTGGCTTTTTTAAAAGTGTATGAATTATCCTAATGTGAAGGTATGATGAAAAATATTGTATGTCATGTCAGGAGGTTTGGGTATTTTCCCCTAATGCTTGATTTGTATTGATCTCTCCCATATATAACACAGATCTGTAGCTAAGAAAAAATGCCATTTTCATGATACAATGTGAACAGCATCAATAGTAATTTGCAAAAGAGTTTAAACAGTCTTAAAAATAAGCACATATTTGGGACTTACTATGGAAAAAGAAATAAGAAAGCATATAGCCATTAGAAAGACAAGGTCCCTGCAGTTAAAGAGCTCTCTGCTTACTGGGCTTGACAAACACTTACCTGATAAATTTTAATTTTTGTTAGATTATTGTAAGTGGTACAAGAGAAGAATAAGCCAACCACTAGGCACCTGGACGGCAAAAGATAACTAATTCCTTCCAAGGATTCAAAGAGAATGGATTATGATGTGAAAAGTGATTAGGTTTCCCTAATGTTACAAGGTAGCAATGGTTACCCATTCAAAGGAAATTGTCTGAGAAAAATATAGACTATTTAGAGATGGCCGAGGATCCAGTTGGGCTAGAACATAAAGTATTGAAGAAAAATGACTAGTGAGGACAAAGGTAAAGGTATTGGTGCCTTGCTAAGGAACCTAGATGTCATTATCTGTAAAATGCTATCACCAAAAATGTTTTCCAGCAGCTGAGTGGTTATATCTTCCTGTCTGTGTTTTAAAAGAATAACACTAGCAATATAAGGAGGGTATTCGGGAGATAGAATGCACTGGTTCCTAGGAGCTTGGTGGATAGCCCCTTGGAATAATTTAGGGCCTCTGACAATCAGGGCCTGAACCGCAGAAGGAAAGGCATAGAGGGAGCATAGAGGACAAATTCCAAAGACATTTCAAAGATAAGTTTGAGAGGAGTTGGTTGATTAGATTTAAGGGGTCGGGAGAGGTCAGAATAAAAGATGATGGAAGTTTGCGAGCCTGAGTGGCTGGGAGGAGAGGGGCCCTATTACCGGAGCAAGGGGACACGGAGGAGCAGCAGCTCTAGGGCGGGGGTGGAGAGATAATGAGTCCAATTTGGAACATCTTGGAGTTTGAGTGTCTATGGGCCAAGCGTACTTCATATTTTCTAAATATAAAAGGGCTTTGGGGGCAATCGTCTAAAATAATTGTAATATTAAAATATAATTTATAAATGTCACCCTGATGTAAAAATATTTAGCAATGCACATCATTAGCTCACAAACCATGCTATTTCCAAGAGGCCTATGTATGCACATTAGGTCTAAGGTGTAAAAGTCTATCCATTAGAGAAGGAGGCCCAGACAATTACATTTGATTTGACCTACCTCCTTGTACATTTTGGAGACATAGATTAAAGAAAGAAAATATTTTTCTCTTGTTTTACTGTCAAATATTTTGGATATCTGTTATTTATAGATACTTAACTTTTTAAAAATAAGATTTAGACAATAAGTTATTGAGAAGGGAATCCAGTGGACTTAACTAATGGAAATAGAATGAACTATTCATATTTTAGTAAAGGTTATTTCTTTTAAAATGTCTAAAATCAAACAAAAGTGTTCAGTAATTATTTTCCATTAAATTACTATATTCAGCCTTCTAATTGTGACTGCTAAATATTTGGATTGGATTGTAGGACAAAATAAACAATAGGACTAATACTAAATTACAAATGCATTTTATATGGGACTAGTGAGTTTGATTGAATCAAAGGTGCTTTAGCAATTGAAGGACATATAAGGTATTATTAGGCACACAGCCTGTAAAGCACCCTAGCAGGCTTTTAAAACTGAGGCTAGCGTAGAAATTAGCTGTTAGTATTTTAAAGTCTGTTTTCTCCCACTCTCTTAACTTCACCCAAGTATAAAACTCACTAGAATATTCAACTGCTTTTTTACAAATATTCATCAGCTCAGCACCCCAACTGATCACTACTCTCAAATTTCTTTATTAAAGCTCTTTGGGTCACATAGCATGCTGGGGGTGCATCATGCACCAACAATGTAGTTATATGCATCATCCCAGTGCATAAGATTTGTAAGAATCTAAAACTTGAAACTAAATTGACTATGTGTAGCGATTTCTTCCTCCTTTACAAATCCAAGGACTCCTTCCTAATACCCCATCACCAGTTTTACACATTTTCAATGACAAATAGCAATGCACATTTTTTTATGTGTTCTCATGGTTCAAAAAGATTTGCACATATTTTTTTTCATCTGATAAAATGGCCCCAAAAGGTTATCTGAGAGGGATTATTTGACCATATTTCCAGAAGAGGAAATGGTATCAATAATTTGCTTACATTCATGTTGTTAACAAATGATAGAAATAACACTGGAATTCAGAACCTCAATTTATTTTTCTTATCTAAATATACTTCATGGTTTTGGAGAATATGTTCCCAAGTCCCCGAGTGAAAGAATAGCCTGGCATGTTGGTTGTAGAGAAAGTTTTCTCAGTGGAAGTTTGTTGTTTGTCTTTGATATTGTAGGTTGAATCAATCTCTCTCTCTCTCTCTCTCTCTCTCTCTCTCTCTCTCTCTCTCTGTGTCCAGTAAAATTAAGAAGGAAGGATTCCTTGTCCAAAAGCTAATAGATGCATAGTTCGTAAAACACACAAAAATAATATTCTTCCTGTATAAGTAAGCATCACTTGTCTGTGTAGATTGTCTAGTTTGCATTCAGTGTTTAAACTGATTACAAAAGAGTCATGAGCTCTTTAAAAAGCCATTTCTGTCAGCAGAGAAAGTTTGTCTAGGTGTCAGCATGTCTGAGCATAGGGAAATAACTACTCCAGGTGTGTGCTCAAGAGCATCCACAGGAGCCTCACAGGGCAAGGAGAAGCACCTTAAACGATGCAAAGAAATTGGCTCCTATGGACAACCCAAGCTGGCTCCATTTTGCATGAACTGGAGTCCTGGGAATTTAAGTGGGCAGAAAACAATCATCTCTTTATTTACTTCTTTTTGTTTCGTTTTCCTGAATGCTCTCACTTCCAGTGAGAAACTAGGGGCAAAGAGACAGAGGAAACATTCTGCCTCATCAACACTGTTCAGTGTAAATAGTCAAAATATATAATTTTGGATATAATATTGCAGCTTACTTAACAAGCTTTTACAGAAAACTCTATTAATTCCCATGGAAAGTAGAGATGTTGCCTCAGGGCAAAGCCAATTCTCTTAAAAGGCTTTTAGCAGAAGGAGATATGCTTCTGTAAAGTGAATGAGGTAGTTGTCATTGTTCTTCCTTTGTGGAGAGACTGGGGTGTCTCCCGGGTAAAAATACACAAGACTCTTAATGTATCACATCTGTGGATGATTGCCAAATCTCAACGGCCTTTCTTTATCTGTTCTTAATGCTTTATTTTTGTTTGTTAGCAAAACATATGTGAAAACATGTGTGAAGCCGCGTAACCTGTATTCCTGATCTGGAATCGAATTTCAACTCCTTTCCTTTCTAGTTGTAAAATTTGGGCTACTTGTTTAACTTCCTCAGCTCCAGTTCATTCGTCTCCAAAGAAGCGTGACAAATGTGTCCACCTGCCTCACAGGACTGTTCTGAGTATTTCGTGACATGATGAATGTAAACCATTTATCATGGTTCAATATTTGTTCTTTTGTTAGTATCATCATTCCTTTTA
Source organism: Proteles cristata cristata (assembly GCA_017311185.1). Classification (NCBI taxonomy): domain Eukaryota; kingdom Metazoa; phylum Chordata; class Mammalia; order Carnivora; family Hyaenidae; genus Proteles; species Proteles cristata. The sequence continues at coordinate 56,328 of JAESUZ010001126.1, read as the reverse complement.
TTAATATCCATTTCACTTTTAACCTGTGACCTCTTGGGAATCCAGCATGTAGGTCAATGATGACTCCTCACTTAGATGACAGCTACCGACTCTTGCCATTGGCAATAGTCACAGTGGTGACTATGTGCTGGAATGTCCAGGAGGTGCTAACCATGACACGGATTCCCAGAAGATCAACCAAATTTTTTTGTTTTGTTTTGTTTTGTTTTACCTTTTAAGTTTCCTGGTACAAAATATAAAGTGTTCCGTGAAAAGGACCAGGCACTTGCACTTTGATCTGTCCTTTCTGAATTCAGTTCAAGAATTCTGGTTAAGTGCAAAGGCTGAAAAGACAAATACTGGAATCCGCTTGTACTTACTACCCCTCCCACTCCCCCAAGCCATCAAGTGAAGGCAGAAGGGAAAGCTATCTGTAGATCAGTATGACAGGCAGGGGTGAGGTTTTCCAGTTCTGGCTGGGTCCTGGAGGACACATTCCCTGTTCTTCCTGGCCAGCCTTGCCAAGAAAGAGGCAGATAAAACACTGCTTTGGCCATGAGGCTACATAGACACTGTCTCTGGATCCTGACACGTTGAATCCCTGCCAGGGAAAGAACACTAATTGAATTTATAGAACTTTTTTAATTAGTTGAAATTGTTTTACCATGTTCAGTTTTTAATTTTATCGTATAGAAATCGTTACCTTATTACATTCAAGTACCACTGTAACAATCAGAGCCATTCATTTTAAACGTGGGTGTATTGTTTTATTGCTGAGTCCATTCTGCCATCTTCAAAGATCTTTGTAATTTATTCAATTGAATATTTTGTTTATTCAAAATCAAATACCCGATTTGTTTAGTCAAAGTACTTATTTCTTAAAATTTTTTGAATGTTTCTTTACTTTTGAGAGAGAATACACGCACATATGCATGCACACGTGCGCACGTGAGGAGGGGAGGGCAGAGAGAGAGAGGGAGACACAGAATATGAAGCAAGCCTCAGGTTCTGAGCTGTCAGCACAGAGCCAGACATGGGGCTCGAGATGATGACCTGAGCCAACGACGGTCACTTAACCAACTGAACCACCCAGGCACCCCACAATCAAAATATTTATTAAGCACCTATGTGGATTCAGCAAAAGTAGAGACTCATAATTACTCAGATGGGCTTCTTCCTGTAGTGTGGTACCTGTAACATGTGATTCTCCAATAAATGCCTATTATTGTGGTAGGGGGAAATGGCCATTTATTAGTTTCATTACACCATTGTAACACTAGTCATTAAAAGATTAACTATGAATTTTCTACAATAATCCATAAGCATAAGTAATATGAAAGATTCAAACTTACCCACATATGTCAGTTTGGTCTTTTTTTTTTTTTTTTTGGACGGCAAAAATAAATGATGTGATTTGTTAAAGTAATAAAAACATTAACCCGCTTACTTATCTTCCTAATAATATAAATTTAAAACAATTATGATATTATATATATACATATATATGTAGATTTTATACTTCAATAAACTATCTTACCTTCACCTATTTTGGGGTAGCACAGTGTTAAATAGCGTCATATTCAAAATCAGATAGACCTATATTCTCATTTTTATACTCGACTTTTCACTTGGTCTTTGCATGGTTTTGTGTATGAAGCTAAATTTGACATCTCTCTCATTTCTTCTGTATAGTGGGATTCTAATAATCCCTTCCCAAATGGGACTTTTGTGAGGAAGAGATGAGACAAATGCTGTAAATAATTCAGTACTGAGCTTAGCACATAGTGAGTAGTCACAAAACATTAACTGCTGTTATTAGCTTAGACATTTTCTAGCAAGTACGTATCTAGAGTAGTTGCTTTCACCTGTACTGTGACATGCATATTTTCGCTGAAACCAAAGTTCCACCAGTAGCTAATTTCTTGGGGAAGTCCTTAAACAACAATCACTCTAAAAACATACTAGAGGATCATATTGGTATCATATGCCTTGGTTCTTGATCTTGAGAGCTGCCTCATTTAGGAGGAAAGGAGGAGAAGGGAGAGGGAGAATCGAGAGGGGAAAAGGATGGGAAAAAAGAAAAGAGACTTCTGTTCCTTGTTGGGTATGATGTTAATTTTGGAGAACAGTGAAATATGTGAAACTTTCTTTGCCATCCATATACCTCTTCGCTTTTCATGAAGCCTCACAAAGCAAGCTTTTCATGCTTGTAGCATGGGCATTCTCTAAAAAAATTAAGAGTTTTCACAGTGATTCTATAATGGTAGTAGAAACATCAGGGAGTAGTAAATAGAGAAATAGGAAAGTTTGTTTGGTTTTTGCTTTATTTCTAAGTTGAGTCTTGCCTTTATGTAGGAGGTTTTTACATTGGAGTCTTTCTATACTTAAATTTACGAAGTTGTATGCATGGTGTGTACTTGGATATGTTTTATATTTCAAAAGTATCGCGAGGCCCATATGTGAAAGGTATCCTGAAGTCATTTTTATCAATAAAGGTTATAATAAAGCTACCTGGTATATACTTAAATGGAGAAAATATATTCACTTAGGTGGATGATGACTTATTTTTATAAAAAATTCATGTGGAGTTTTTCCACTATTAATCACCGGCACATGAAGGATAAAGGCATGTGACTTACAAATTGAATGTAGAGAGGAAGCCATGCAAAATGCAAATAGAAATTGCAGAACTGGATAGTAGCCCTATACATACGGAACAAGTGCTGTCCTCAAATGTTGTCCAGAAAGTGAATGTCTCCGCATTAAACTCTGTCTTTCAGTCCATTTACTGGACTGAATGTGCATGTTGCCAAGGGCGGAAAAAGAGCCAAGAAGAAAACAGATACTGGCTTAGTTCATGATGTCAATTCGTTGGTCATCACCCAACCTACTTCCTGACGTCCCTCTTCTTCTTCCCCACACAGAGACTCTGGGGGGTAATGCCCTTCAAATACTGCAGACAGTTTCGAGGGAAGATTCTGTAAGAGCCTCCAGCCTAATTAGGATGGAGATAATTTCTTGTCCCTCCCCTATCTTCTTCCTGACCCTGAGCCCAGTCCCCATCTGTTGTCTTCCCAGAGATGAGAGGCTTTTGTCTTTCCCCTACAGCGCGTTCTCCTTTACTACATATATTTCCAGGCGTGGGGGTGGGTTTAACACTCCTGCAGCTGGCGTTTACCTAGGAACTGTTCATTTAGAAACAGAAAGAGCAACAAGGCTATTCTGCTAGTGGGCATCTAAGCTTAGAGTCTTTCTGTTCCCTTGAAGATCATTCATTTGGCCCTAGGAAACATTCCATAAATGCAGAGTTGGGGTAATGCATGCCTGAAACTACACTCTTGATTTATAAATCCCATAACACAAAATGCTGTACATAAGGTCATGAAGCAAAAATCCTACATGGACACATAAAATACTCTGGCTTTATTTATTTAAAGAATTAACCTTTCTCTCACAGACAGCTGGAATTTCTATCAGTTCTACTTAACTAAGGTATTTTGTATGTAATTGCCACATTGCCCCACTCAAATAAGAGACACTATCAATTCACTCCGTAGCCTCCAGTTGTTATTGTCACAAAAATAGGACCCTTGGCAGCTTTTGCTTCATTTTAACAAGTATTTGTTAATTTTTATAATTTGCAGAGTTTAAAGAACAGCAGTTCTGTTTGTGTAAATCACAAGATTTAATTAGAGAAGAGGAATCCAAATGGTGCAAATAAAAGTCTGTGCATAATAAAATATTAATTGCCTTTAAAAATACAATAGTGCTCCAGTATTCTATTACACTGCAGCGGAAAGCGCTGCAAGCGACAGAGCTCAGCGCCACAGCTGGGCTGTAATCATGGTGGCCTTCGAAAGCTGCTTGTGACCCTGGGAGGCTGCGGGAGCCTCGGCCTTTGTTGCATCACTGATGAGGGTGCCTTCAGTCTCACTTCACTTGGGGCGCGGGGCATTTACCATGGACTCATCCAATGGCCTTCTTATCTTTGTGCTCCTTTGTGCCTTTTCCTGCAAACTTCTGGAATCTGGAGTGCTGGGAAGAATTGAATGTCTTAGGGTGTTTGCTAAATAAAAATGTATTGGGGGGAAAGGAAGCTAAAGGGAAAGAAATGCAGACTGGGTGCTGTTCTGGTCCTGGCATAGAGGCACTGACTCATTTGTACCCTTGTGACCTGTTTCCTCACAGGGCCTCTGAGTTTCCATCAGTTCAGGAAAGAAGGGGAAGAGCTCTAGGTCCCTTTGATGTCCGATCATTCTCATATTCTAGTTAGTATATTTTGTCACATAAATTCACATAAATTGTTTTTAGAGGGAGGTCAGTGTAGAACAAAAATAAACAATATGTTATCTGACAAGAACATGTACTTTTCAAATAGAGCGTACAATAAATATATGTGAGATCGAAAGTAATACCTTGTAATTTAGCATAATGTTTTAGTTTCAAAGACCTTTTTCATGTGTATTATTTATTTGATGATAACAATTGTTCTAAAAATCTCATGGGATCAAGCAATACCCCACATGAGAGGAATTTGCCAAGATGAATGCTGAATAAGTATTGTTATTAGAATAAATAGATTTAGGTTTTTAAGGAAAATAAGCACAGAGAAAATTAAGTGAAAAATTGAAATCTACATTAGATTCTTATGTTATAACCTAAGTTTATTTTGACTTCTACCATCGGAGGAAACTTTAGGCATATAAGGTGACCAGTAATGCCTTGCAATAAATGCCTTCTTATTTTGGCATGGTGTGTGGGATCCACTTGACTCCACTGTCAGCTTGCTCTCAAAGTGAATCAGAACAGCACATTCATAGCTTACACTGCTTCCTGCCTCGGAGTAAGAATGTTCAGGCAGAATTCCTCGCCCAGGGAAGAGATCTATCAGAAGGAAGAATGGAGGAAGCCCACACCAGCTACACGTCCTTCTGTCTTCAAGATGAACTGAAAAATAAAGATCACTAAGCTACACGTCCTTCTGTCTTCAAGATGAACTGAAAAATAAAGATCACTAAGCTTATGGGGAAAACAAATCAACACAGAAAAGAAACAGCAAATAAACAAATAAACAGGAAAATTTGCTGTGATAATTCACAGCACCAAAAGGGTTTAGAGATTTCTTATTTATATTCTCAGAGATACCTAAGAGGTTATCAGACTACCAGAAAAGATAGAAAATCATGAACAAACTTTTAGGAGATTAAAATATGAAAGCTGGACTTAAAATAAGCCAATAGAAGAAGATATTAATAGGTAATATTTTTATAACACTGGCCTTGTGCAGGCCCATTTTATGCATGTTCCATGGATTAATTTATTGAATTCTAACAGCAACACTGAGATAATATTACTAGCATTTCCTTTCATGGATGAGAAACCTGAAGGACACATTGCTAAGTAACTGACACATTTTCCAACAAGCAAGAGGCAGAACTGAGATGCAAGCCTAAGTAACAAAGACCTGCTTCCAAAGAGCTGGTAGTTATACAACCATTTCTACTTTTTCCAGAAGAAAAATATAGGAAGAAAGAAAGAAAGAAAGAAAGAAAGAAAGAAAGAAAGAAAGAAAGAAAGAGTTGCCAGAGGGAGAGGGAAACAAAGTCATTTACAGGTTAGTAAAAACCAGAGGAATCAGACTTGTTTTCAACTCTGCTATAAGCCAGAAAGCAATGAAACACTTACATTCTGAGATCGAATGATTTTCAATCCAGATTTTATATCAAGCCAAGCAATCAGACACACATAAGGACAGAATAAAGGCCTTTTATGACATTCAAGAACTGGAAAAATCGGCCTCTCCAAAACTTGTCTCAGGAAGTATCTGGCGGTGTGCGAAAATGAAGAAGTCGAGCAAAAAAAAGAGAGAGGCACAGGATACATGGGATCAAGGAAACATTTGACACAACCTAGGGGAAGAAAAGGAAGAAAGAGAGGAATTCCCAGGAGGCTACTATGAAGCAGTCTATGAAATAAATGAGTTCCGATGGGAGTAGGAAGTTAGAGGCTCTGGGTAGTGATGAACAGGAAAAAGAAATGCTAAGAGAACATAAAGTGGAGTTGTTTTGGAAAAAGTGAAAATATGAAAAAGGTATAAAAAGCTATAAAATACAAATCACTTCAGCAGCTCTCAAAACAGCAGAAATGGGTTCAACATGTTTGAATTATACACTGAACTGAAAAGCGGCATAATTCTGAGAAGGTGAAGGAGTGTAGGAAAGGAGAATATATTGGATATTGATGTTCAGAACATTCCTTTTTACAATAGCCTGGGCACGATGGGATTGGGCCACTGATCTGAGCACCACTGCCACTGCGTGTGGACAATGTACACATAACCATACGGATTTCCACGTGGATTCTCAAATTTTGAGTTAATCGGGGTTCCCAGAAGACTTCTGTATGTTTTCAGTGTAGATTATAAATATGTCCTGCATTGATAGATAGCATAAATGTTATCATGTGTGTGGCTGAGACATGGTGTAATGAAAAATAGGAGAAGGAGAAGTTGAGGAAAATGTAGAAGTTCTAAACTGACAAAATGGAGAATCAAGAGACACTTTTCAAAGTCATTGAAACTAGCAGCTGGGTTAAAAAGCAACTAATAGGGGAATTTAAAATAAAACTGGTAATTATCAATCACAAAGAGAAGAAGAAGAGTGTGCAAATGAACTAGATCTTCATGTGTAAAAACAAGTACATAGATACTTTCCAAGTATGGTGTTTACAGAGTTACTAGAAGAGCCAAAAAGGATGCTTTAAAGAGTTTAGGGAGTGGGACAGGTGTAAAGGAGGTAATCGGGACATCCACTTTCATCACAAGCTTCTGTACTCTTTGTTACCCTGTGCATGTGTTATTTTGGTAAAAGGAAAAAATTTTTAAATAATATTTTTGAGATAAGATATGTGAATTCTAATTTCCTAGTTTTCTAAATCTAAGAACTTTTCAACATGTCAACTTGTGACCATGCTTGTGCTTAAACATGACCAACTTGTGCTTAAAAAGCGACCAGAAAGTACATTTGTGTCAAAATAACCAGAGGGTCCAATTTCTTTGAGGGTTGGCTTCTTGGACACCATGGATAGATTCCAAAGGTGACACATGATGATGGAGCCAGTGTCTCTTTATGACTTGGGTCGGTGTGTTATCAATATTGTAGGATCTGAATAGCTTGCCATATAAAATCCATGTGTAGTGGATGGATTACGAAGGCAAGTTTTTACCTTTCAAGCAATTACCACATATAAATATAAAAGGCTGAAAGTTTACTGTTGACAGTATGCACTTCTTTTAGTTTTGGGTGTGAGCTAACATGAGATGCAAAGAGGATGTGGTAAAGGGGATCTTCAGCAAAGAAGTAGAAGACTTCTTGAGCCTTGGGGTACCTGAGTGGTAGAGCCGGTTAAGCATCAGGCTTTTGATTTTGATTCAGGTCATGATGTCACAGTTTGTGAGATTGAGCCCTGAATCGGGCTCTGTATTAGCAGCTTGGACTCTGCTTGGGATTCTCTTTTCCTCTCTCTCTGCCCCTCCTCTACTTGCTCCTTCTTTCTTTCTTGAAAATAAATGAATGACTTGTTGGGATAAGCACTGGGTGTTATATGGAAACCAATATGACAATAAACTATATTAAAAAAAAGAAAAGAAATGAATGAACAGAAGAAGAAGAAGAAGAAGAAGAAGAAGAAGAAGAAGAAGAAGAAGAAGAAGAAGAAGGAGAAGAAGGAGAAGAAGGAGAAGAAGAAGAAGAAGGAGAAGGAGACAGCAATGACAACACAATCCATGACTGATCACTATGTGGTGTTGGCCAAGGCTCTCTACCATTTTTGTGATTCAGTTTTCTCATCCACATAAGAGAGGAATAAAGGAAGGAAAGAAAAAAGGAAGGAAAAGAAGAGGAGTGGTGGAGATGGGGGGAGGAAGGAAAAGAAGAAGAAAGCAAAGAAAGCAGGTGGGTAAGAGGGAAAGAGGAATTTGACTACATTGGCTCTAAATGTTCTATTGTCCTGAGTGGGGATGGTTCATTTGAACTGAGATGATCATATCAGTGTAGACATGGCGGGGGTCTTGAAACGTTGAGCCTGAGAGCAGAGATGTATATTTTAGTCATGGAACTTCAGGGGGTAAGGAGTCCCTGAGGGCTTAAGAAGTAGGTGAAAGGATTAAATCAGTTACTAATTACAGCCAAGAGAAACAAAGCAGAGGATGATTGAATGCACTGGAAATTTATTAATGCATCAAAACCATATTATTATTCAGAGTACTTTACTGGAAGCTTTAGAGGTTCTAAAAGGCATATAAGATATAGACCCTGACTAGATATTTACATCTAGATACGGAGATAAGATTCCCTGCCTGAAAGAAACATATAAGAATTCAAATACATTTGCCAAGTATGTTATAGATAACTTTTGCCTGTTCTAATGAGAGATTTTAAAGGGCACAAGTAGCTGGAGATGGGGTTTGAGAGAAGCTGAGAAAAATAAGTTTTGTGGCGAGGTAGGAGAAGTGAATGAGGTAGAGATAACAAAGATTCATCCTACCTTCAGAATTCCCCATGAGGTCCACTGTGACTCTATTGATGCCTCATAGAAACCCTCTCAGCCTTTCTCTCTCCCTCTCTGTCTCTCTGCCTCTCTCTGTGTTTCTCAAAGAGGCAACCTGAAATAACACACTTCAGTGGGAAGGGAACACCCTTAATACAATTTTTCAGGGGCACCTGGGTGGCTCAGTCAATTCAGCATCTGGGTCTGACTTTAGCTTAGGCCGTGATCTCACAGTTTGTGAGTTTGAGCCCTACGATGGGCTCCATGCTGACAGCTCAGAGCCTGGAGCCTGTCTTCAGATTCTGTGTCTCTCCCTCTCTCTGCCCCTCTCATGCTCATGTTCTGTCTCTCTTTCTCAATAATAAATAAAAATGTTAAAAAAAAAAGTTTTTTAAAAATATGGTCTTTCAGGGAGAGCTGAGTCACTTTGTTTAGCTGGGAAAAAATACTAGATTTTTGTCACTAAAGACTTTTTTCAATTTTATGACTTAATCGTATGGGGTCTGGAAGTAGTTGAGTTTTCCAAACCCATAACCTTTTTTTTTTTTTTTTAAATCTTTGGTCCTCCCTTTTTATTACTGTCTCATTCTTAAATAGTTTGTTAAAACTAGGCAATAGTGGCCAACATTCTGGGTCTTTCCAACACTTCTAGAGCTACTTCCTCAACAGGTAAGGTGTGCTTTCAAGTTATCACAAGCAGCGATTTTATAAGATATTTTACTGTAACCAAGGTCTATAGTCCTCCAGTCTCAGATGTGAGTTCTAGCGCCACCTCCTGCCTGGGTGCTTATTTTGCTCTGTCAGCTCTACGTTTCCAGGAGCACTTTCTACAATAAATTTGACCACATTGGGAATATCTCCATTCCAACCACCAGGAGAAATCATACGTAAGTGGCATTTGGGGGTCACTGCTAAATACACTGCATATCCATTCTGCTACATTCTGATGGTTAGAACTGTACCCTGGTCATTCCTAATTATGGGGAGGGTGGTGGGGTTCCGAAGTAAAATCTAGCTATGTGCCCAGGAGGAAGGGAAAATCCATTTACTAATCCAGTTAGCGATGTCTGGTACAAATGGAGGCAGTACTGTGATAGACTGACAGTACCTGATACAGATGAAGGGTCAGCACGGAGTCTTTGTGTCATGTATTTTCCATCTTTGCCTTCATCGATGCAGTTGGAGACAATTGTTAGCCAATATTCTTAAAGATTTGTAAATGGTTCTTTTTTTTCTCAGTTATACAAATAGACTAATTTCGAAATAGTCTAGTTTTCATTCTTTCTTAATGACCCTCCTTAATAACACTTTCCAAATAAATTCTGGCTCAAGATGACAGTTTAAAATTTAAAATAGGCACTAAAGCATCTTTTAGAAAAAGCCTAGTTTTAAAATACCCCTTGCTTTAAAATTCTGCTGTCTCTTCTCTAATTCCACAGTGCCCAAAAATTTCAGAAGCAATATAATCTTCAGTTTATTTTAAATTTCTAAGCTTTCTCTGGGGCACCTGTCTCTCTATAGGGCAGGAATAACTAGGAACTTTGGTCTGATGCTATCCGCTTGGTTAAAGTTCACAGAAGGGAGAAATTGCCCACGTAGAACCTGCAGTTCGAATACTTGTCGCTGCACATAAAATAACTTGGGCCTCTAGGGTTAATGGTAACATTAGAATCACTTGAGGCTCAGGTAAGAAAATTGTAATTAAAAAGGAAATAGAGTTTGAGATATAGCTGAACTTTATTATATAAAAGTACAGCGTAGTATTTCCTTCTTAACCTTGGAGCCAAGTCTCTGAAGGTGCTAGGGTTTTTGATACCTAAAAACTACCTTGATGAGTAAAGGGGGAGACGAAGGGGGAGTTAAGTAGACTACTGTTAGAGTTCTGCCCTGAATTCGAATAATTAAAGCCTGCTCGCCACCTATTTTAAGTTTCTCTACTTTTGTTTTACCTGAGCTAGAGTTTGTTTCCTCTCCTCAGTTCCTGGGCAAGGAACGTTCGGCCCCCTTCCCTTCACACAGAGCCATCACCCAGCCCCAGCCCCTGCTGAGGTTGTTTTTCCCCATTCCCTCATTTAGGAGTTTAGCCAAGTTTAGCCAAACAGAGCGCCCTCAGTTTGGATTTTTGTTCTGTTTTATTGTTGTAACCAAAACTGCATGGCCTAGAAGCAGTGTTTTCTCATCCCTTTTCTGCGACAGACAGAAGTAAACACACCACCATCTGATAAAGGTCACCTTGGAAACACAGCTGCCTGTTGTACCCACAGAGCAGGCCGCAGTGCACCCTAACCCATTCCTGACTACCAATACAATTTAAAAACCAATTAAAACCCTTCGCCCCCTCTTTAGATACTGAAGGGCTTGGGGACGCAGCCTCCTCAGAAACAGCCCACCGAAGTCATCTTTCAATCACCACTTGCTCTCAGCAGTTGTTTATTTCTAGGATTAAACTGAAAAGACCTCCGACGAAGTCATCTTAGAAGCAAAAACCCAAGAGCATAGACCTCTCACTTCCTATTTACCCACCTGGGTCTCGGCTATAATAATTCACAACGTGGCACACGGCACTTCCTCTCTCCACAGGCTCGCTAGCTCAGAATCCTAAGTCTGCCACTGCCTGGCTCTTCCTGACTTGTATTCACATGGCTTATATGGAGTAGAGCTCAGGAGAAATTGATTTCCCTCTGTTGCATTATACTTGCATGTTTCTCTGATCCCATAGCTATGCTGAGTGCCTACCAATATGACAACTTTAATAAACACCTCACAATTCTGTCTAGCTTGCATGCGGTTGGGAAAGGTAGGGACCCTCAAATGCATCTGCTTATTAGTCCCTCTGATGACAGGACATTTGGTGTCTTGCATCTGCCGTAGGTGCTAAGGTCTTCAGTAGCGACGTGCCCTCATCTGAGAACTCAATTGCAGCCATGCTTGCATTTCTCTTTGTTGAATTTCTGTCCCTCTTGATACCTCAGCAATGCCAAGTATTCACTGAGCCAGAAACACTCGTTCTTTGTGTTTGTGCACATGGTGTTAAGGGATTAAAAAACAGGGGGGAATATTTACCCTTTAGGAAGGGAAGTCTAGGAGGAGCACACTGCTCCGGAACAGCATATGACTGCTAATGGTAGGGGAGGGGATCCTTTTTACTCAGATGGTCTGGGAGCTGGAGAATCCCAAACGTGGTTCAGACCCTTGACTCAGTATCTACTGTGGCATCTGTCCTCTCCATGCTATTGTTTGGTGGCTATTATACAGAGCAGTCCCTCTGCAGAAAATTTACATGTGCAAAAATTTTGCAACGCACTGAAAGGAGTTTCAAGTCCTCTCAGAAAGTCCACAGGGTTCAGTGAAAATAGAATCTAATCAACCTGTAAAAATTGAAATCCCACATCTATTGCATGACTTGATTTGATTTGAGGTATCTTCTTTTTTGCTCCCCAAGCAATAAAATGAGTTGACTGTCTCTCCAGGAACTTTATGTGTGTCTGCTTTCCTCAGACGCTCCTCTTCATTCTTTGCCTTCATCTTTCAGGCTTCTGTTTCTAGAAGCTTCCTTGCTGCTCTTTGGTCCAGGTGTAATTCCATCGTCACTCTGGTGGTTATGCTTTTCTGCTGACTAAAAACCAAAGAAAACCAGTCCTTACTGCTTCCCCACCTATTTCTGATGGACACTTGTTGGCTCATCTGGGTTTGTGAGTGTGCTCCCTCCCTGAGTATTATGTAATTTCCCCCAGTTCCCAGGGTTTTAGGAGGACTTTGTGAAGAACCATTTCTTTTTTTTTTTTTAAATATATTTTTATTGGGGCGCCTGGGTGGCTTAGTCGGCTAAGCGTCCGACTTTCGCTTAGGTCATGATCTCGCGGTTCGTGGGTTCGAGCCCCGCGTCGGGCTCTGTGCTGACTGCCAGCTCAGAGCCTGGAGCCTGTTTCGGAGTCTGTGACTCCCTCTCTCCTGACCCTCCCCTGCTCACGCTGTCTCTCTCTCTCTCCTAGAAATAAATAAATAAAAATATTTTAAAAAAATAATAAATATATTTTTTTTTATTTCTAGGAGAGAGAGAGAGAGAGAGAGAGAGAAAGAGAGAGAGACAGCCTGAGCAGGGGAGGGTCAGAGAGAGAGGGAGTCACAGACTGAAACAGGCTCCAGGCTCTGAGCTGGCAGTCAGCACAGAGCCCGACGCGGGGCTCGAACCCACGAACCGCGAGATCATGACCTAAGCGAAAGTCGGACGCTTAACTGACTAAGCCACCCAGGCGCCCCTGAAGAACCATTTATTAATCAATCACATTTGAATCAGACCAATTTACAGAATTCCATATGGTGTTTCGGCAAAAGTCTCCCATGCTCACAACACATTAGCCTGTAGGGAAGTTTATGTTTAAGTAAATCTTTCATTAAGTGTTTCAAGATAGGGATACCTGCAGTGTGGAAAATCAAAAGTGGTTGGTTGGTTCAGGCAAATAATCAAAGACACATAGATTTATTTTAAAGTTTTATTTGTTTATTTTTGAGAGAGTGTGTGAGGATGCACATGAGTGGGGGAGGGGCAGTGAGACTTGGAGAGAGAGAATCCTAGCAGGCTCCAAGCTGTGAGCCCAGAACCCGACTCAGGGCTCCATCTCAGAAACCATGAGATAATAACCTGAGCCGAAATCAAGAAGTAGATGCTTAACTGACTGAGCCACCCAGGCATCCTGAGAGCCATATAGATTTAATATTGAGGAGAATGTTGTGATGAAGAGAGCTACACTATATATAGTAACATAGAAAGCATTTAAGATGGGAAGAGTGTCATAGATCGTGGTTTGGATGTGAAGTAACTGTTAAAGATGCTTTTGGGGGAACATAAAGTCTCTTTCTATAATTTTGCTTCAGTTTTTATGCAAAAAACAATGCTTGCATATTTTTTTACTTTTGAAAAGTTAACCCAACGTTGCAATAATTTGTAAAACCTGTTGATTTATAAGTATATTAGCTTCTGCATCATTAAACATGCTTCCCCCAAAACCTTGTCCTACCTCAGCACCCAAAGCATATATTTAGTTTAATGAATTACAGCATGCCCCTTTATGTATTAATACAAACAGTCCTTTATTCAGGGAAATGATAAGGGTATCCATAATGCATTAGCTCATTGTAAGGATAAAAAACTACTTTTTTTTTTTTTCAGTCAGGAATGTATGACTATAACAGAGAACTCATCAGGATTTTACTATGGAGTCCAGATTCCCTTAACTACTCTAAAAACATTGCACAGGAATATTCGGAAACATAGCTTAATATCACTTTCCAGAGACAATACCTGAAGCAAGGGTGCCTTCTAGCCCTGTGCCAGTACCTAGTTCAGCTGGGAGTGAAGAGAGCCCTCACGAACTGGTGACTCTTCTCCTTTGCCTACCACCCTGCCCCAACAGTCATCTCCCACCACACCCTGATGACCCTCTCAGTGTTCTGTGCGGCTCACCTTCTGAGCACTGCAAAGACCACAGCCTAGAATGGGAAGGATGTCGTTCGTTTTGATCTACCCATTCAGCAGTAGAGGTGGGATAGGTGTGGGGGCTTTACCCAACTCTGGAAGTATTTCTGGATAAGAAAGGCTTTTGAGCCCAGCCTTCAGCTTCCATCTGCTTTGAAACTAAGCTTCATTTAAAAAAAAAATGTTTGTTTATTTATTTTGAGAGAGAGAGAGAGAGCACAAGTTGGAGGAAGCAGAGAGAGAGAATCCAATCCATAGCAGGTTCTGGGCTGCCAGCGCAGAGCTGGATGCAGGACTCAAACCCACAGCTTCAGATCATGACCTGAGCTGAAGTCAAAAGTTGGAAGCTCAACACACTGAGCCACCCAGGTGTCCCTGAGCTTCATTTTTATTCTTGTTTTCTATCCCTACCTAAAAAAAGTTTTATAACCAATGGTAGTAACTACAAAGGAAATAGTCAAAGCTGGTCTGTATAGGTGCATGGGGTTTAGGTGTATTTAGGTGCTGTGATGTGCATGCACGTGTGTCTGCCATTACATTAATAAAGAAATTCCATTTTAGAATTCTAAACTCCAAGATTACTTGTTTGAACTTTTTTCAATTTTTTTCCTGAATCTATGCCCATATATCTTAGCATACTTCATGTCTCCTATAATATGAGGAGATATAATAAGAGGCAATTTCCACATTGCTTATCTCTGCTTTAATTACAACATATTGCATGGGAGACATTGTTTTCAAATAATTTCCTTTTTCCTCAGTCCTGACTGTTTCTCATCCCACAGCAAATATTTGCTTAAATGGTGTAAGCCATCTGTAGTTTATAAAACACCTTTAAGCTATTGTTTTAAAGTTTCATACCTTTTAATGCTTTCCTATTTATTTCCTGCTGATATCAACATATACCCTGCCAAAACCAATCTTTAGTGAATACTAACATATTCATATTGAACATTTGATCCAGAAAGTTTGCAGATACTAAGCAGAGTGAACATCTGTGAGGGCTAGATAATTTTTAATATTTATGGAGAGTTCACTTCTGTGTTGTAATCCTTATGATGAGTTCAGTTATTCAAGAAACTGTACAGTGTGAATCTTTGTAGTGGACTGCATCGTGGGAGAGATTTGAGGATTGAGTATGACACTGTTTATTAATTGGGATTTCAACTGTGTAAGAGAATATTATTTATAAGAGCATCATTCAAGGTATCTATGGGGAGGAGTTGATCTTATACATTTTAAAACTGTCACATGCCAAATGCATTATGGCAAAAAAGGTTTCTACTTTAGAGAGAAATGGCTAAAAATAATGAAAATTTATTTGTTTTTTAATGACTTTACTCAAATGTTTGTTTGTTTTTGTTTTTGTACTATGAACAAGATGTCTTAGTGCTTGGCTAACGCTTTGGAAGACAGTAAAACGTATGATAACCATGCAATTAGAACAATATCTCATTAGTATATCCCACTCTTTTTGAAGTATTATCGCCTGGAAACAATTAGTCACAGGTTCAAGATTCATACCAATGCATTTTAAGGCCAGGAAACTGGTCCAAGGCTTTTTATTTTTTTAAGAAAGCATTTTAATATGTTCCCTAACCCCTCTCCGAGGCAGTTCCCCATAAAGTCATATAAGGTGAACTGGCTGCCACAGTAAGAAGATAAAATAATAAATGTTGTTATGATCTGGTAACTAACTTAGCAATAAAATGTAGATTCGGAGATCTGAAAAGTAGCTTTAGAGGATCATGTGGCTTATCTGTTCATTAAACTATGCCCTGAGTAAATTAAACAACAACAACAAAACAAAGCAAAACTACTCTCAACAGTTTATATAATCTAGTTTGTAAGAGATTTAGGATTAAAATCTAGCTGCTATATAGAACCAGAGAAGAATGAATCTAAAAGCAAATGTGAAAAATTGCCCAAATGGGTAGAAATATTTACCTGCAATGTTTATCCCGTTTATGAGCTACTGTTAAAGAGTGTCCATTTCTCTCATGCACAGTGTTACTTTGGAGAGTGCCATTATCCCCAAGTTGTTTAAATTGGTAGACAAAAGGGTCTGGGTGGCTCAGTCAGTTGAACGTGGTGGACTCTTGATTTTGGCTCATGGTCTCAGGTCATGACCTCAGGGTCATGAGATGGAGACTTGTGTTGGGCTCTGGACGTGCTGTGTGTGGAGCCTGCTTAAGATTCTCTCTCCTCTCCTCTGCTTCTTCCCCATTCATACTTACTCTCTCTCTCTCTCTCTCTCTCTCCCTCTCTCTCTCTCTCTCTCGGGAAAAAAAATAACAGGTAGGCAAAATCATGCTGTGCCTGAGAACAACACTATTTATAGGAAGAGGGGCTATAGGCTTTTTATTCTGTTATTCTCTTTTTCTACCTCACAATTTACATTTAGATTATGAAATGAACACTCAAGATACTTTATCTTAGAGTGAAAGACGCACCCTTCTCTTCTTGTCTAGTAGCAGTTGGAAAACAATTGAAGAAGGAATCAGAAGAGTGGCATAGCACCCTTCGTTTGTTTTGTGTTGTTTTAACCTGTTTGTGTGTATAAATTTGATCCATTATTAATTGACCAGAACGATGTTATCAATTTCCACTGCAAATTTCACTTTGTGCCCCATAGAAAAAAAAAATCGCTAAACTCTTATTGAATTTGGAGGCAATGATCTTGCTAAAAGCATTAATGGAACATAGATAACAAAATTTCTCAGCACAGGAATGCTGTGTGGTCCAAACATTCTGTAGGGCTATAAATCTGAGAAGCAAATAAGTATCCTACCTCTTGGGAGTGTATGCTTTCCTCGATACCAAGATGAAAAATAATTTAAGAGTTTATAATGCATAAGCTTGCTATAAACAAGAGGTGTAAACAATAGATCTGTGGAATAAAGAAATCATTTAGCTGAATAAAAATCACTGTTACCAATTGTAATCCGAACGAGTATTCAAGACTATCCGTGGATTTACTAAGCAGGGATCAATGTCTTCCCATTGCCAACAGGCACCCAATGTCTGGCCTGTGCTAGTTATCTACTAAACTGTTGTTGAAGTAATTAATTGATTAGCCAGTCAGTTGTTGACTTGGAAGGTGGCTGTTTATCTTTCATGACTAATCTGTATGCATCAAATAAATTAATCAAAGTATGTGGAGTTAAGCGATCTGGTGATAATACCCCTGGTAATTCAAACAAATCAATAAATCTAGAAAAGAGTATGAAGGTGGGTTTTCATCTAGCTAAGAAAATTTGAGTATAGAGGTCAATCTCTCAGGTGTATAATGCTTCCCTAAAGCCTGCATAGTATAAACAAACAAAAAAAAAAAATCAAAGTTTTTTTTAAACTGATTTGTGTAGATAAGTACCTTGTTTTCCTACTTCACTTGACCCTAGAAAGCTGGTTTAATAATAATTTTGCATCCCTCTTACTGTTTATTCAGGACAACATAGGACAGGCTGTTATTTCACATATAATGGGAATCTTCAAGGGTAAAGTGTTAAATGTAATTGGGTAGGGACTTGAGCTTTACATTTCTCTCAAACAAAACATTCGCACCACCCAAGACTTGCTGAGAGACCACCTCTGTTAACCTGAACCATTAAGACATGAAAGAGTTTATGTAAAATTTTCAGGAGTAGCGGGATTATTTCCCTTCTACTTTGAACCTTTACAATTCTAACTCGAGATGTTTAAACAATACATTCTTCATTTCTTTGTTCACTGAACCTTTTTCCAGGGAGTATAATTCAGACTTCTTTAGTGATACATTATCGTTGTATCAAAGCACTGATATGGGGATGGGGGCAGACGGCATAAAGTTGTCATTCTCCATCATCCAGCTCTTTCCTTCCAGGCCTTACCCCCTAACCAAGCTGCTGTATCATCTTGATGAATGTGTCTCTGTGGCTAAGTGGCCCCGGATGTCAAATTTTCTGTAGGTAAATGTTAACACACAAGTAAATACACATATACTCAAGCACACATGCTCTATGAGTGGAAACAGTTTTCAAGTGTCACAGTTTGGAGAGGGACCTGATTTTATCATTTCCCTACATCTCTCATCCTTTGGGGAGTGATTCCAGTGTTATTCTGTCACTTGCTCTTCTTTATATTTGTAAAAATTAATTAAATTCAATAAACTTCTGATGAATGCTTTCTCTGGGTCCAGCCCTAGAGTGAATTTTGAGGATGGGTAATGGATGTTTCTGCCCATCCATTCACCATTGTGAATTTATAATCTTCTATACTTTAAAAAAATATTGAATTACCAGCTGTGCTTTTTGTCTCCCTAACTCTGAGGTCTAGTGCCAAGTGCCGCTTCTCAGCACTCCTATTGCCCGGCGTTGAGGTAAGTGAAATACACCCTCGTCCCCATATCTCTATCAAAAGTGAGAAAATAACATGCAGTGCCCAAGAAAAATGAGAAAGCATGTTTATTCATGGAGGAAAAGAATATTCTTACGGATTTAAATGACACACAAGTGTTTCAGGATCATGACTTAAATCGCCTTACTTCCACCTTCACTTATGTTATTTATCTGCCCCATAGGCATCTGAGTTTGTGACTATATATTTATTGCTTAGTGGCGACTTCTAACTTCTGCTGACAATCCAGCCACAGATGGTTTATAATCTTTGATATCATCTTTCTTCACTTTTTGTCTACCTTTCTTCTTTCCTGTATCCTCTGGTTTTTCTTTGAACTTTCTTGGTTTTATGTTGAAAGGGCTGAATTTTCAAAGATGCCATTAAACAGTAAGAATATTTCTTTCCTTGGCAGACAAATTATTGATATCATCTTTATTATAATCCCCTTGATTTCTGTAATTGTCATTTCTTTACAACATATCTGTTCTATAGTGATTGGGTCACTAGGCTAAAAATACTGTAAAAAAAGATTCCCTTTGTCTTGTTCATTTCTTTGCGTTCATTAGTTCAAGAAAAGATCGTATCATGAGGTAGACAGTCACATTTTATATTCCACCCAATGAAATAGTCATAAGTATACTATTCTGTATGTGAAAATGAATATTTTTGTTAATCAAATAGCTTACATTTTGATTTTAGTTTATATCTATCATTTTTGTCCTGGTGTATTTCAGATTCTTCTAGATCTCCATAGTATAAAGATCTCAAAATAGCTGTTGTCCTGAGTCTTTATAAATGCAATCTGACCAGGACAAACAGGAGAAACTAGAAAGGACTGCTTACAGATACATTCAGAACATCTACTTAATCAAGTGACAAGGAAACATACAATTAGCTTTAAAGGGAAGCAACAGTGTAACAGTGCACTTTAGAGGACAAAGCCCTCATGACATTTTCTGTCCTCAGCTGAATGCAAGCTTAAACACCCACACTTAACACCAAAATAGCTGTCTATAAAATGCCATCTGTGATGCTGGATGTTTTGGGGGCGGGGGAGGTGGAGAGAAATAAGGAAAGGTAAACCAACATGTGGCAGACATCAGCAAAAGCCGGGGCACTCAGAAATGCAAGCCTTGTCCTCCAGTGCTGTGCTATATATGGCAATAACGTTAACAATTGCCCAAAGAAAACATAAAGGAATCTTTCTATAGAACAGAACAAAAATGTGTTCAACCAAATGTATTTCTGCAGTGCCTGGGAAAGCAGAGCTGTGTAGTATTGTAATTATCACAAGCACAATCTTCCGGGGAATGAGAAGGTTGTTTTTGTTTTCTTAGGTTATTGTGAATGCACATTAGTGAGTAAAGACGGTCCCTTTAGGTAAACACCAATCTCATCTTGTGTGTGTAAACATAGATTTAAGCATTTTAAAAAGTTCATTTATTATCCAGTTAAATAGGGATTTCGTTGTTTCTGTTGGAACAGAGAAAAGAGAAGTGTGCATTCAATATCAGGAGGTTTCGGATAAATATAATGGGTAGTATGGAAAGACTCGAATTGTAGGTTGTATTTAGCATGAGCTTCTGAAAAACAGCGCAGTCTGAATCAGACTACAAGTGCCCTGGTTCTCTCTTTACTCTCATAAAAAGACCCCTAAGTTTGAACTCTGGCTTCAAGACTTTTATCCTTTACACATTGATATTGATTGCATTAGCAGGAGGGCTCACCCTTCAAGAGGTACAATACTTAGGGGCAATCCATCTAACTTACTTAAATTTACAAGTAATGAGTACAGAAGTTCATTACCATTATCTTGAACTGAAAGGTCATGACCTGCAATACTAGGGCTTCTTCCTATAGGAATAAGATCAGAAAGCTGCAAAGACAGGGAAAGGCTATTTATGCCAGACTGTGGTATATGAACTCGAAAGGAAAAATGAAGTAAGAAAGGGATATTATGGGGTTTTTTTATGTTTAAAAAATGTTTTAAAAGATTTTAGCAATGAGACCGGGTCGTAAAAGAATTGAAATATGCTGCTTAAGTCATGGAAGACAAACTTTTAGATGAAGGGAATCTAGAGTGGAAAATAAAAATAAAATTCTCGCTTTCTGTCCTTGGCACGCCTTTGAAATTCAGAGCACCATTCTGGTAGACAAGGATATTAACAATTGGAATGCAAACTGAGTTGGTATAATAAGAAATATCAAAACTCTCATTTTAGTAATCAGAGTCTGAGTCACAGAGGACAGCCCTGCTTGAAGCCCATTAACACATCATAATAACAACCACCTGATGTAATGAAAACAAATGAATTCCAAAGAAATAGAAAATGTAAGATTGGGTCATTATCGCACAAGCTAATGAGGAACAGACTTTACCTGTTGTCTTGGGTTCCAAGAAAATTTTTCAGTCCACTGAGGGTGTTTTACACCAGGAAATATTTCATTCTGTTTTGGAATTTCTCCTTGGAACATGTTATAGAACGATTTTCTTGCCTTTAGCCTTCTTGTTTTAGTTTAGCTAAGCTGAAATCCCTGTCTGCTGCTCATTACTTTATTTGTAATTTTACAGAAAATGAGGAGGTGAGGGAGCTGGGAAGGAAAGGAGAAGAGACTGAAATGTTAGGGTTCTCACTCAAAATACCCTAGTGATCTGGACAAAGACAACACTGATTGAGCCCTTTGGCTTTTATTTGTCACATTCCAATCCTTTATTTACAGTTTAGTCTTTGTTGCTGACAACCATTCCTGGTACAGTGAAAGGAAGGAGCAAGGGCTTTGGAATTTATGTGACTGTTGGTAACTCAGGATCCTAATCCACAGTACGTGGTGAATAGTAAAAATTCACGCATTAACTCCATATTTGTTATGAGGATGAAATTGTGTGTCTTCCTATACATTTCTACCCAGGTACTACCAGGTACCAACACCCTAGGTAGCTTAGATCAGTTCACATATGGACCACATCAAAGGCTTCCTTCCTTTTCTTCTTCCTTCCTTCCTTTATAAATCCAGCCTATGCTCCCCACCATGCTGGAGACATCTTCTGCATATTGCAATTTAGAGCTTATTTTTATTTATTTATTTATTTATTTATTTGGTTTTTCTCTTTTCTCCTCTGACCCATTACCCAACCATTTTTCAGCTGAGGGAGAATTCTCACATATATTACATATTCCTATTGTTTTTTTTAGACTGAATAGAGGCAAACTGTGCTCCTAGTAATTCACACTTCTCATCTGGCTGTAATTCCTTTCTTTCTTTAGTAGAATTAATTCTGTTGTAACATCTCCAGTGTCTAGGTTAATGCCTAGAGCCTAGAAGATGCTTAAAAGTTAGGGTAATAAATCGATAATAAATGAATAGAAGTTAGACAGAAATTCTAAAATGCTATATGAATGTTAACTGTTTTATTCAAATATCCAACCGTCTTTTGGGTCCCTAGTGTTCTGATACAATGCTGACAGTCTGGAATGGTGCACGTGCATACCTGTGAACAGATATGGATTCAAATTCTAATTCTCCACTTACTACGTTTATGTCCTTGGACAAGTTATGGAACCTCTTTCAAACTCTTTCAAACCTCTTTCTCATCTATAAAATGGAGCAATAATGCCTACCTGACAAGGTGATAATGCCCACCTCATAAGAGTGCTGTCAGAACTGTGTGTGTAGTACCTAGTGTAGTATCTCACTCACCATAGCACTTAATCCAACTTCTTATCTAACTAGGTCAGCCTGTGGACACATCTGGGGGACCATGACATTTTATTTCACATGGCTTGCTAAGTATGTGCCGTGGATTTTGTTGTACGGTTGTAGTCTGAACTCACCTTACCTGTAACCAGATCCTCTTTGAAGGCACTGGCACAATGAGATTTAAAGGTACCTAACAAAAATGCCAACATGCTCACAACAGACTGTACAAAAATCTATTGTTTTGTGAATACACTCAGGAATATAAGTTTCTAAACAGTTGTTGATATTTTAATGTTAAAAAATAATGAAAAATAATTTCAGAGTTGGAAGATAACCCTAAATATAGATGGCCCATATAAGATAGTTATGCCTATAAGCTATCTTGGGAATGTTTATGCCTAATTTTTTTTTTGGCACAATTAATAGCACTCCTTTTTACTTTGGTCTGAGTTTGAATGATAATTTTATGATTACCCTACCTCAAGATATTTGTCCAGTCTCATGCTTGAGATCTTTCTGCTATGCCCCTTTCATGTGGTTATGAGTTGGCTTAAACTCTTTTTCTGGCAAGGAAATTACTACCTCTTGAGGCAGCTTAATGCATTGTGGTCTGATTCTGATAGATCTTCCTTAAAATAAACCCAAGTAGGTCTAGGTTTTTGCTTCCACCCACTGGTTCTCACTATCCCTTAGGGTTATACAGAACAAGTGTAAGGCTTCTCCCACATGACAGCCTTCAAATATTCGAAGACAGCCATCATGCCCTGCCTGAGGGTGTTCATTTCCTGGCTATGTGTCCTCATCTCTTAGTTCGATTTTTGCTCATATAACTTAGCATAGAATTTTATAAGGATTCTGAATATTCTTCTCTGAATGCATTGCAGTTTATCTTTGTCCCCATCTAAGTGAATTGCCCAGAACACAACAACCTAATACAACTGTGGTTTGACTAATATGAAGAAGAGCAAGACTGGAGCTGTCTCTGGGCACTACGCTTCTAGCAACAAAACCAAAATTTAGTAGTTATTCTACTCACCACGTTAAATTATGTTTTGTGTGGGGTTTTTTCTTCAAAACTTTTTTTCCAAGAGCAAAGATGTGTGTCCCTTATTCCCTTATTGCAGTATCTGTGCCATTGCATTTTGGTATTCAGAGCATGAACAGTGACCTTCAAAGAGATAGAGCAGTGAGCAGACACAATTGTTTAGAAGAGAATTATTGTCACTTCAGGCTCTTGTCCCAGAAGGAAAGGTCTAGATGTTTTCTTTAAGGATTGATTGTAATAGAGGAACCATAACCAATAAAGTACAGGAAACTCGATGTGGGAGACATTGTTAATGCACATTAATACTTCTGATATCTTCCCTTCCCTGGGTTAATGGAAGATTCCATTTCACAGCTCCTTATGCCATTGAGCAGTGCACTAGTCATATGACTAGTCATGGCCAATGGGTTTTGACAATGGTGATGAGTATCACTTATAAGTGGACAGACCAAAGTGGAGATATAATTTTCCATGTTTCCTTACAGTGCCAAGGATAATTGTGAAGCTTCATTTGAAATGTATGTGTTATACTATTCACACAGCCTGAAACACTTCACTACCATATGAGGACAGCTGCATAGAGTGCCATCGATTTCTACACTTGCTAAGTTCTGCACTGATGGTGTGCTTTAAAGGAAAGTCTGAGTCTATAAACTTTGAAGAACCAGTTAAGAAATGATTCATGACTGCCACTTAATAATCACTTATTAGTGGGTAAACACCATGCTGAGCGCTATCCTTAGATTTTCTCATTCCTTCTTTCCAACGATCCCATGAGTTAGCATTGGCGTTAACGCACAGATGAAGACTAGAGCTAAAGTTCTTTCTCAAGGTATTAGCTGGTTAGTTTTTTTTTTTTTAACATGGTTCTTATGGTTTCAAGTGTGTGTTCATGCTACTTTATTATGCTTCTCTTACTATGCATACCTAAGTATATAATTTTGATGTTACTGTTGTCAAGTGAAATGTTATGATTTTACGTTTAAAAGAAAATACATTAATAATACATTCAGCTATTCAACCTTTCTTTCAATAAGCGTTTATTGAGCAATGATTTTCAACCAAGTTCAGATAGTAGTTGTTAAGATGAGTAAGAGGCTCCTGCCCTCCTATGTCTCTCTTCTCTCCTTTCCTCTTTCTTTTTACTAAAAGATAATTCTTCCTCGTTCTTAATGTTTCTTTCCAGTAAAAAAAGTTCAATTAGGGGCGCCTGGGTGGCTTAGTCGGTTAAGCGTCCGACTTTCGCTTGGGTCATGATCTCGCAGTTCGTGGGTTCGAGCCCCGCGTCGGGCTCTGTGCTGACTGCTGGCTCAGAGCCTGGAGCTTGTTTCAGTCTGTGACTCCCTCTCTCTCTGACCCTCCCCTCCTCACGCTATCTCTCTCTCTCTCTCTCTCCTAGAAATAAATAAAACATTTTTAAAAAAGTTCAATTAGTATAAGTCTGAGTCCCTAATGTTTTCCTTGATATTCCTCTGGATACGTGGGTTGATGTAACTGATTAGTCAACTTGGGGAAAATAGCTAAAAATTTGAGAATAACTCCACCTTTCTTCCTCTTTGGAGGGGACCTGCCTTCTGTAAAGGCCTGTTCCAGCCCAGTGTTGCCTGTGACAAGATTAGCAAATCACTCTAATTTTGGATATCAGTGACTAAGTCCACCTGGCTTTCACAGTAGTCAAACTTCTCTGAAGGAATATCTGTCAATACTAGAAAGGGTGTTTTTCTTCTCTATTAGTTTTCTATTGATGTATAACAAATCACCAGGAACATAGAGGTATAAAACAACACAAAATGATTTTCTCATATTTTCTGTAAGTGAGAACTCTGCTTAGGATCTCACTAGACTGAAATCCAGATGTTGGCTCCTGTTACGGTGCTCATCTGTGCATGGAGTGCTCTCTTCTGCTAACTTCTTGTAGGGACAACTTATTTCCATACTGCTGTAGGACTGACGTCCCTATGTCCTTGTTGGCTTTCAGCTGGATGTTGGTCTTAACTCCTATGGGCCATCCACATTCCTTCTGCATTCACGACCCCCTCCATCTTCAAGCCAGCAGTGGCATATGGAATCTTCTTAATACTTTGGATGTATGACTTCTGTGACCAGCCAGAACAAAACATTTTGCTTTTATAGGGATCATTATATTGTGTCAAGCCTACCTAGAGCAGCTCCCTATTTTAAGGCCAACTGTGTCATATAACAAGACCTAGACCTAGTTATGGGAGTAAAATCCATCATATTCACAGTCTCCGAGATTATGTGGCACATGTTTACTATGGGAGGGGAGTGCCAGAGATCTTGAGGGTCGTCTTAGAATTCTGCCTACTACCACTGCCTCCATCTTTGTTTTTCACTTTATTTTTCACATTGTCAAGAAGTGATGGAAGAGGGATAAATTTTGTTTATTGAAGTCTCTTTCATGTTTTCAATAGTTTCATTCTTCCCTTATCTCAAGCGTGTGTGTGTGTGTGTGTGTGTGTGTGTGTATGTGTGTGTGTGTGTTACTCTTTTTGATGATAGGAAACAAAAGATAAAATAAATTTGGAACACATATATAAAGGAATGCACACACATGTACACACACACAGAGACACTGCTATTTAGCATTCTAGTTTCTAAGGGAGAAAATCCCAAAGGTTAATAACTATTGAAACAATGGCTAGAAGTGGAGAGAAGTAAGAGGAGAGCCACAGAGTGATTGTTCGATCCAGAGTGTCAGCCTTCTCCTTCCTTTCTCCTCCTTCCAGTCAAATTCCTTCTTTCTAGGAATTTGAATCAAGTGGTTATTCAAAAAGTCTTAGCTAGATTGTCCCTTAAGCTGGAGACTCAGGTCACTGTTGCTTATTAGGTTCCTTATCACAAAGTTTACTGTGATTCTTTTCACTTGGAATATGCCTTCAAAATTTTTTTCAGTTTCCTGAGAATTAAAATGCTGAGATTTAAGGAACTTAGAAATGAATCCTTTCATATTGTCTTTATGTTTATTATATTGCAAATCCCTGACTAGGTTATGTACAAGTTTATGAGTTTAGGCTTTGCAGGTTAGTTAAGGAAAGGCTATGATTTATTTCACTGACAAGGTACGCAAAAGATGGCAAGAGCTACTTAAGAAAAATTTTCTGGGGCGCCTGGGTGGTTCAGTCGGTTAAGCGTCCGACTTTGGCTCAGGTCATGATCTCATGGTTTGTGGGTTCGAACCCCGCGTCGGGCTCTGGGCTGACAACTAGCTCAGAGCCTGGAGCCTGCTTCTGATTCTGTGTCTCCCTCTCTCTCTGACCCTTCCCTACTCTCTCTCTCTCTTTCTCTCTCTCTCTCTCTCAGAAGTAAATAAAACATTAAAAAAAAGCAAAAAAAAAAAAGAAAAATTTTCCTACAATTTCTGGAATCTTCTTTGTACAGTCTCATTTTGTATATAGAAAAGTTGGCAAAATACCTGTGGTAGCCAGAAGTAATAAAGGACAATGATGAATAGAAATGCATTTTGTTTTATGACTTTCCTGTTCACTGGAAGAAAGCAGCATTTTAATAATTGAATTGAATATGAACATTAAGTTGTTATATAAGATGCTTACTATGAAGTGTAAATAACAACAGAATCATCTTTGCTTATGACATGCAAGCTATCCATTCATCTAAACTTGTATGACCAGCAAGGTACTATCGAAAAATACATCTATTTAAGGGAGGTGTTGCTGGCTGGAGAGAGCTTTGATAATCAACACAATTCTTCCTTATCATTTAAGCCTGTAATATAATAAATGGCAACATGAAATTATCAAAATATATATTTCTGTAAAAATGCTCATATAAGGAAAATTGAAAGATATTGGGAAATCAACTGGAAATATACCAAATGGAGCCCATAATAGTTTCCAACACTCCTGCTTCAGGGCTTAGTGAAACAGCACCCTTGATAACTAAACTGCATGCACGTGCCAGTGGTGAGTTGGTAAATCACCTTCTAGATCGAGTGGCATATTTGATAACTGGAGCGCACACAGCCATAAAATCAAAGCAAACACTGAAGTCCTTTTCTTCCAGACTTGTTGAAAAGCAATGGAGACCTGCTCTCTTTCTCATGTACTCCAGGCTGATGTTTAAGGATTGGAATGATTTCAGCCAACAGAACCTTGTCAGAATTCCTGGATTGATTCTTCATGGCTGTGACTCTTCATGCTGTGTAATGCTGGTCATGCTGCAGTGTGGAGTGTGACACGCTTCCCGCTGACGACGGGGTATTAGAGCATTGGCTTCACTCCAGTATTAACACGATCATTTCTGGTACCACAGGGAAATCGTACTACCTCCTTATGCTGAATGAAGTGTCTTAAATAGGCATTTAATTTATTCATTGTAACAGTTGCTTTTGTTGAATAAATACCAACTGCTTATTAAAAAACTATTTATTGAAGATGAGCAGCTATATCATAGACACATATCAAATTTATGGTTACTAAATCTCACTTAATATGCTTTGAATATTCTACTGGTCTTTAACATACTGTACTAAGATGACTGTATTTATTCTAACCCTTCAAATAAAGAAAAGCTGCTATTGAATAAATATGGATTTTTGTTTCCTTCTCAGGCTTATTTACACAATGCTAAAAACTATGTAATAGTAACCTACTCTGTCTTATTCTTAGTGGTCAAATTTTCAATAAATGTGTTTTTAATATTAGATTGATTTATAATCAACAGAGACTAAGTATCTTGTTAAAACCAAATTAAAAGTGTGAGATATTTATGACATTCATTATAATATGTTACCCTAAATTCCTCTTAATCTCCTAGTAGCTCTCCTGGGAGGAAGCTAAAATTCCGTTACCAGAAAAGGGATTATTTAATTCACACCAGAAAAAAAGGCATGCAAAAGAACTAAACTACTTGGTCAGTTATTCAGTTGACAAATTGTAGCTAGAATTTCACCCAAGAAACAACAAATGAGAAAGTTTTGTCTTTTTCAAATGTTCCATACTCCCTCATTCAAGAAGCTGACAGCAATTCTACAAGACTTCAGTATACTGATAAATAATTCAATTGGGTTGTTTTCAAGATGCAACACTGGTACTTTATTATTATTATTATTATTTGCATTATTGGTTAGATGATGAGGATAGACTCTCTATGCTAAGTCAGTTAGGGCTTTTCATGTGGCAACGGATGGTTCTAAGCCTTACATCATGAGAAGAGACTACCTAAGATCTGGCGTTCTTATAAATTATCTGTAGGCTTTGCATTGAGGCATTTGTAATTTGAATCGTTTCCAACTGATTTCTTGCATTTGCTGATTGGAAAATAGTAGGTATATATTTCTGTTTCTTCTTCTTCTTTGCTTTTTAAATCTATCTTTCTTTTTAAAACAAAGTTGTAAGAACAAGCAACACAATTTATAGACATAGAATATATAGATTACAGCTGTTGGAATCATGTTGCCTGTTTTGTGAGTGTTTTAAGATCTCAAGGAACTTGCTTTCTACACAAGATTCGCATTTTAAAGTAGAAAGTGCAATTCAATTGGTAACAGAAAACAGGATATTTAGGGGAAGAATAATCAAGTTAGTATACTGTCCTAACTTCTGTAATAACTCTAGTGAAGGTAACTACCTCCCACTGGGCATTACGATATTTTTATGAGGTCATTCAACAATACAGATATTACACATATTGCTCCAAATGTTTCCAATACAATTTTTTTTATTATTGTGAGATTTGATTGGAATCATCTTTTGTAAAAGTCATGAAAACTTGTTATGATTTTTTTCTGAGTTTCTTGATTCTTATCTTTTATAGATAACAGTCAGGCACGTAGTAAGCACTGTTGAGGGACTTGAGCTTTTTCCTGGCAAACCATTTTACAAAGGTCAAGAGAGCAAGAGATTATTCCCAAATGGTTAGATAGAAGCTAACCTAGGCACTTCAAAAGAACCAACAACCTCCTTTGCTCTCGTGAATCCAGTTATAATCAATGGGATGTAAAGATTACATTCATTCCTGCTTCCAGTCACACACCCCTTTTTCTTTGCATTAGTATTGATTTAGTCATGAGTCTCTTTAACCATTAAAGGAATTACTGTATTCCCAAACCCTGCATTTAAAGGAATCTAGAGTGTCTTTTTAAGAACTAAGAGAACAGATGGGTCTACCTCTCTTAAGTTATATTGGATTGGATTCCTGTTGGGAAAACCACCATTGGGTAGCTATTTATGCCCATGAAGGAAATGTCTGAGAGTGATTTTGACAAGTAGAACTGCTGTTTCAATTTTGTGATAATAATTGTAACATAAATAATAGTATCGTTATTAATTCTATGAACCAGCTCTTCTAGTAAGCCCTTAACATACTTTATGCCATTTAATCCTCGATAACAAAACAGTTGTATCCCATTTTATTAATAAGAAGATTGAAACTTAGGCCAATTAGGTACCATATGCAAAGTCACACCACTATTAAGTATTGACTCTGATATTAGAATCCAAATCTATATGAAGCCAAAGCTGGTGCTTTTATCCATTATGTTATGCTATTACCTACACTTTAAAATACTGTATTAGGGGCGCCTGGGTGGCTTAGTTGGTTGAGCGTCCAACTTTCGCTTAGGTCATGATCTCGTGGTTTGTGGGTTCGAGCCCCACGTCGGGCTCTGTGCTGACTGCCAGCTCAGAGCCTGGAGCCTGTTTCAGAGTCTGTGACCCCCTCTCTCTCTGACCCTCCCCTGCTCACGCTGTCTCTCTCTCTCTCTCCTAGAAATAAATAAAAAACATTAAAAAATACTGTATTAGTTTTCAGAAAATCTAGTTGATTTCGGTGATAATACAAGTTGCTGGAGAATACTTTTCTGTTTTTGTGCTCATTGTTTTATGGTGATATGGCCTTTGTTTAGCTTCCTTGAAGCACTGACTACTAGAATTACCTACCTAATTGGGTTCACCACCAGTTATATTTAACATGGCAGAGATCCATGTGAGAGAGACCATTCATTACATTGGTTTGAGACCATAATAATTTGTTTCTCCTATTACTATGCCTGTTTTGTTTGTCTCCCCAGTACCTAAACTTGTGCCTGAAATAACACATTTGATCAAATGTTTATGGAAAGAAGGAAGGAAAAAAGGAAGGAAAGAAGGAAGGAAGGATGGATGATAGGAAGGAAAGAAAGAAAGGACTGAAAGAAGGAGGGAAGGGGCGCCTGGGTGGCTTAGTCAGTTAAGCGTCCGACTTTCGCTTAGGTCATGATCTCGCAGTTCGCCGGTTCGAGCCCTGCGTCGGGCTCTGTGCTGACTGCCAGCTCAGAGCCTGGAGCCTGTTTCAGTCTGTGACTCCCACTCTCTCTGACCCTCCCCTGCTCACGCTGTCTCTCTCTCTCTCTCCTAAGAAATAAATAAAAAACATTAAAAAAAAAAAAAGAGAAAGAGGGAGGGAAGAGGAAAAAGAAGCAAAAGAATTTGGGGGATAGTGTTGCACCCTGGAGTGTGCTTTAGCTCTTGCATGTCATTCTTTGAATATGTGACTTGCTATGTCTACTTGGTTTTATAATTGTATGTAAAAAAAATAGTGGAAACAGATTTGAAAATAAAAATAAGTTAGTGCCTCATGCCAAATATGTCCTTGATATTGCCAGCAAAACACATTAAAAGCTAATTTCTTTTAATTGAATATTTATTCCCTACTTGGCACAGATCCATCTACTAATAGGGCCAATAATTACAAAAATGCATGTGCTAAATTTACATGAATATCTCCATTGTTGGAAAACAAATTGATCAAGTATCCACCAGACTATCTTACCCAATGCCTCATGGTCATTTTGAAGACATACCATAAGAGACAGTGAAACAATGAAGTACTTGTATGTTAACAATAAGATTTTATATCAAAAGAAGTAAATGAAGAGCAAGAACAAGGTAAGAAGTCTCTTTTTATGTTTGGGGCAAAATAGAAGTTCTGAAGTCAAGAGATGGATAAGATAGAGGGCAAGAAATTACTTGGGAAGTGCACATGTAACTCAGAGTTTGACAAGTCATCTACTAGAATTGATTATATTTTCTTTTTTTATCTGAACCAGATGGCCCCTCCTTAATTAATATAAATGCATGGTTCCAAAGAGTTCACTGCAGTCTCCCTGCGGCCCAGCTGTGCCACAAATGAGTCTTCCTTCTGGGAGAATATATTGTCTTCCTGCTTTCACCAGAATTTTCTGAACAACCTTCCTTGCGACTCTGTCTCCTTCTCTTTCGTAGTCTAATTATCTTTCAAAAATAATCAGAATTGTAATTTAAATATTACAGTACATAATTAACCACACTGGTTGACAGAGAATGAGAAACTGTGGCTCTAGGCAAGCATCAAAATTAATATGTACAATTGGGAATACATCTTGTAGCGTAGGAGTGTCATCTGGCTAGTATGCAGCAAGGAGCAGAGGCGAGCAGCCGGGCCCTCTTCTGACCGACCATGCCACTGCCTTGGGTAAGGTTTCTGAAATCCCAGGTACATTCAGCCTGCTCTTGCTTTTTCTGGTGCTTTGTTTTTCTGTTTTTCTAGGTAAAATTTAACTGCAGCTCCCCAATGACTACCTCTTTCATCCCCTTAGAAGTCTCTGGTTCCTTTTAAGTGTCAGCATGTGTAGGTATTTATTGCTGATATTGTTTCTGATTTAGCTTCGTGGCCATTGGGAAGAGTTCTTGATCTGGTTCTCTCCAAGGCATAGTCTAGAGACTTAGCTGTTAACCCTGGGCCTTCATAACCTGGGGAGGTGGAGAGGGGGCAGGGGAAATGCAAATACATGGTAATTGGGTCTCTGTGGGCTGCACAGCCAAGAATCATCTTAAAGAAGCCAAGTTGTGAGATGATAAAGCTTGTTGACTCTCCAAGAACAAGGGGACGAGTACCCTGAGCACAGCAAAAGGGGTTATCTCTGGGTTTCACCACAAATTGGACATATCAAGGTTTCTGTGATGTTGGTTTTCAGTATCATTCAGTCGAAGGACAGGTACCAGGGCTATGCCAAAAATGATGCTTCTGAGTCAGTTGTCACCAAGACCTGTCCTCTGAAATTAATGCCGAAGGAAAAAAACACACCATGACTTCTTCATCTCTTAAGAGAGCAATATGCAGTGGTAGGCAGCAGCCCAGTTTACCATAAGAAGCAAAAGGAATCATCTGAGGTAGAAGTTGAAAAAAAAAGGAGGAAAATAAAACAAGGAAAAGAAATAGGAAATTAGTGATGGTTTGACAATCAAGTAGAGCCTTATGGTCAGCTTCGTTGTTAACTTTGTGAACTTTATCATAACCTTTTGCCCACACTTGCCGCTTCCCTGCTGATACAGCACGCTCACTCTCTTGCTCTCTATCCTTTTTGGTTGCTGTTGTTATTTTGTTATTCCCTTGTGTTCCATTGTTGTTGTTTTTTTCCCAAGAAAGGACATAACGTAATGGGTCCATTCACCAAATTTTTTAATTGGGTCCATTGCTTCTGCCATGAGAGGAGAGCCGAACGCTGGCATTTTTCACTGGAATCTTGTGCACCTTTATTGAAAGTGAAAGAAAGATAATGGCTCTGGCAGCTCTGTTCTAATAAGGTCTTCCCCTTAATGACCTTAGAAAGTAAATTAGAAAACATGGCTATAGCTGGTGTTTCTTGATTGGGTGCATTTGTCTTGCCCAGGGAATGTAAATGCTAGCCAGCATTGTTCAATTAGATGCCAACTTCTTCCTTAGAAATTGAATACTTTTATGTAGATTTCACTTTAAACTGCATAGGAATATGGAGAGCTGCATCTGACTGTACCCAAGTTTGATAACAAGCTAAGCTGACAATGGAAACTACCATTTGTTACATTTGCCTCTGATTGTAAGTGGCACTAAATATCTCTTTTCTTCCAATATTTTCTCAAAATTAAGATTTATTTGTTTAGAACTCAGAAAAGACTCATTTATTCTTGTTTTTTTAAAACAGATGCAATTATAATAGATGACTATTTTTCCAGTATTTAGCAACCAATTTTACAGACAATTAAATTATGCTAACAAGAAGATTAATCAACTTTTAATGTGAAACTGTATTGTTGATTTCATTGTATATGTATTTTATGCTACTATCAAATATGCCAACTAGAAGTTTATGTATATTAAAATACCTATACCCGCTTGCACCCATGGCTATTAAACAATTAACCCACTTTTCATGGGTAATCAACCCACAATAATTTGGTTTGGGTGTTCATTACCCAGATTAATTCAAATAAAAAAGACACAGTGAGGCAGAAATTGGATAAGTGGATACTATCTAATCCCAACTGTCTTAATTTTCCATAGGGATGTCTGAATTGGATTTTGACAAAATACCTCCTTTATCACAACCCCCCTAATCAAATACAATGTGATTTTTCTCTATTTCTTAAAATAAATTATTCTTACATGAATTGTGTTGAGTTACTAGTCTTCGAAATTCTCAAGAACCGATGTTATAACCTCTCCAAAAAATAACCCTATGCAAATAAAAATCATTTCTATTTACGTATACATTTTTATATATGTACAAAGCAATAAATACAAAGCATGTACTTAAGGCTTTTTAAATTATAATTAATCAATTTTAGATCCATGACAATATTATGAACTCTAGCAGTGATGTTCAGTTTTTCTGATTTTCTTTATAGCTCCCAGCTACAGTCAGTTAATCAGTGGCCAAAAGAACTAAAAGAAAATGTGTGTCACCTCAGGGTATTAGGTCCATTTTATAGTTTAAATCCTCCCAAAAGGTGAATGCATTTGCATCTTCTGATAATAGTAAATAAGTGGGAAGATGAATATTTACATATATTTTGATCTATCCATATGTGCATATATAGTTGAAAATAACCTAAATATCCAACACTGAGAGAATTTTAAATATATTTCAGTATGCTTTTGTAATGCAAGCACTCACTTAAAGTAATGTTTATGAAAACTATTTAACAACATGAACAATGCTCATATGTTATGCCAGTAGCTCTCAACCCTGGCTCCACTTTACAATCAACTAGGGAGTACTTAAAAAAATAAGTATGACTCACCCCACCCCTAGGGATTCTGATTTAATTGGTCTTGAGTGCGATCTGAGTATGAATGTACTTTAAAATGTCAGCAGATTGTTATTTTCCATAATAACAAGGATGCCAAGTTGTAAATATAGAATAATTAAACTACGTTAAAACTCTCCCAAATCTTGTTAAGAGTGAGAAGGAGATAAAGAAAGAAATGATTTCAAATAAGATACTATTGGGTTTGAATGATGTAACTCTGGGAGATATTATTTTTCATCTTGATATATTTAAATGCTTTATATATTTTTATGAGCTTATATTTATTTTAAACAAAATCTAAGGCACAGAGTATTCGAACTTCACATTTTAGAAAGCAAAATCTGAGATGTATACTTAGTACACATTCATGGGCAACATACTAGTATAATGATTTATTAGATGCTATAATCTTCCTTCCTCATATGCACAAAGACAAATACAATCTCTTGTATTTAGACTATGAGTTCACACATGGAAATGTGGTATTATGCTTTGAAGTACTAAACTGTACTCATTCACATGTCTTCTGGTCAGAATATAGGAACCCACATATAAGTGAACATGACATGTGTAAGTAGGAAAACACTGGTGGGTCAGTAAGTAAATGATTTCGTTCCGAAGCCATTCTACTTAGAGTGAATGTCACATAATATGATGCAGGAAACAATCCTAGAAAAAGAGTTTCCGAGAAATATGAGAGGAGTCTCAGGATAGCAATCAAACTAAATCCTTTCTCTCTCACTTTAAATTAGAAGTTTTTATAAAACCTTTGCTCTGACAGTAGTAATAATACAGATGCATAAATATTTGGTACATGTTATTAATATTATGTTCTGTAACCACAGTCAAGTCTTCCGGGTTTCGTATAATAATTTAAAAAATAAAGCCTTTATTTTATCATAACAGTTCATATTATGCGTCAGCTTGCCTGGGTCATAGGAGTGCCCAGACTTTTGGTTAAACATTCAGGGTGTGTTTCTGAGGATGTTTCTTGATGAGTTTAACATCTGATTGGTAGACTGAGTAAAGAAAGTTGCTCTCCCTAGTGTAGGTCAGCCTTATCCAATGCATTAAAGACCTGAATCGAACAAAATGGCTGCATAAGAGGAAATCCCTGTTGTCTGCCTGCTTCGAGCTGTGACTTTGGTCTTTTTTGGCCTCAGGACTCAAACTGAAATATCTTAGTGTGGAGCCTGCCAGGTTTCAGAAATGAACTCACACCGTCGATGCTCCTGGTTCTTTGGGCTCAGACTGAAACTACACAGCAGCTCTCTTGTGTCTCCAGCTTGATGACTGCAGATCTGAGGACTTCTCCCCCTTCCATAATGATGTGAGCCAATTCCTTATAATAAATCTATTCATTGGCTCACCTACTCGTTCTGTTTGAGTGGGGAACTATGGACTAAAGACTAATACACTTATTATGGCTATGTAAAAATTATTTACTACCTAACTGAATAGTGTAACTTGATTTCATTTTAGTCTCTATGGTTTGAATATTACTAACTTTGATTAGCTTTAAAAAGACTATTTCATATATCCAAACTCTATGATATTCTTTCCAGGTCTGGCACATAACTGATTCTTACGAATTGTTTTAGAGCATTCATGAGCTAGACTCACTGATTTGGAATCCAGTAACTCCAAGTTTCAGATATCCTTATTTGTTTTCCTGCAATAAATTCTCCACAAACTTCTAACAGTTTCTTTAGAATGCTACTTTGGTTGTAACAGTTTTTTTGTTTGCTTGTTTTAAGAGAAAAAAGTCATTTCTATATCCTCTTCCTTGAAATATAATTTTTCCTGAATACCCAATTCTAGGGTGAACTTTATTATCTTCCTGCCACTGTATAGACATTCCTCTAATGCCTTTGGCTACCCAAATTACTACTTTTGTAATTCTGCTGCCTAATTGATTTTCTTTCATTTTGCTTTCAGAGAGTTTTTGGATATTTGGGGTTAGAGGCCAAGAGCTATTTTGCACTTTTACTACAATGAGTTTAGATCTGAATTTGTTTTTTATTTGTAGTACTTGGAATTCATTGAGATCCTCAAAAGTTATAATTGATTTCTTTATTTATTCTGAATAATCCTTGTTTATTAATTTTTTCCTTTTTTAATTACCTACACTCTCTCTCTCTTCTTTCATTCTATGACTTAAACCATAAATATATTATCCTTCAGACTCTTCTTTTTGTTACCTCTTACAATACGTTTTTCATGTTTACCATCAACTTGATTCAGTCTACTGCATTCTTAGTAATTCTTTTTCAGCTATATTTCCTGGTCACCAATTCTCTAGCCCTGTGATTTTTAACTTCAATATTTATTTCATTTCCAGCATTTTCTTTTTTTTTTGAAACTTTTTCAAAATCTACTTGAACATTTTCAATAGTCTCTGATTCCTTGCCCATGTTTTATTAGAGTCCATCATTTATTTCTCTGAATGTTTTTGTATACACTTTATATTTCATTTTTGATGACCCCAATATCTGAAGCCCTGAGGATGTAAATCTAATAGTAATTGATTTTGATTTCAGTATTTTACTCACTCATGGTGGCTCATTTCCTTGTGTATTTGATATTTTTCTTTCTACTGTGAGCCTATATTTACTAGGACTTATTTGTTCTGGTAGCCTAAGTTGAGAATCTTCTTTCCTAAGTGTAATTGGGTTTGCCTCTTTCTCTTTCTTTCTTTCTTTTGTAGAATTTAGTGTGTTTCTACTTTAAATCAGATTTCTGTCTTGAAGTTTCTCTGAGTGCAATCTTTCTCTTGTTGCTATAATAAATAGACTTACCTGAAGTTAACCTATAATCATAATTCTCAGGGTGGATTATTACTGCTATTGTATGGTTACTTTCCCACCTGTTAACTGTAGTGGACAGACAGGTTTCTTCTTTGGTTCTCCTTGCTACAGACAGGAAGGTATTTTTAATATCCATATCTTTACTGAGAAGGGGACTCTAGTGAGGTATCCATCTTCATGTTGGGGAGATGGGGCATCCTCACTTACACCCTCCTTCTCCCATGTTTTGGACATCAAAGTCTCATGTGTTTTTTCCCATAGGCTGTCCTTTGACACCCAGCCCTAAGTCCTGGGATCCATTTTTCCCATGAGGTAGCACAGTTTTAATATTTATTTATCACTCTGGCTTCAGAATTTTGCTCCATTGTTTTTTAGTCCCTGGGGAATTTCTTTTCTTATTTTTTTAAAATGTTTATTTATTTCTAGGAGACAGAGAGAGAGACAGCGTGAACAGGGGAGGGTCAGAGAGAGAGGGAGTCACAGACTGAAACAGGCTCCAGGCTCCGAGCTGGCAGTCAGCACAGAGCCCGACGCGGGCTCGAGCCCATGAACGGTGAGATCATGACCTAAGCGAAAGTCGGATGCTTAACCAACTAAGCCACCCAGGCGTCCCTCTTATTTTTAAATTAGTACATTTAAAGTAAATTTGTAATAATTTGCTGGTATCTAAGTATTTTGTGAATGGAGGGCTTCTCAGATGATCAATTCACAGTAATGGTACATATGGAACCCTTAGTAGTATCTCTACGCATGAGTGGCCTTAGAACAAGCCTACTTCTCTGCTACAAAATAAAACCCCTCATAAATTTGAAAATAGCTACTGAGAGTAATTCCCTTGTGTCTTTTTTTTTTTTTTTAGCGAGTTAGACATCCTTCTGACCCATTACACTTTCCCCATTTGACATCATTTCATGTTTACCCAGCATATTGACCCTTCACCTCAGAGTGTGTTTCAGTTGGCTCTACCTCTGAACCAAGAACTGAAAAAACACTACAAATAGGTGGTAGGAAGCACAGAGCACAATATCATCATCACCTTCTTCAGACTCTTTTATTAATATAGTTTAAAAGTAAAATTGCCTTTTTTGTGCAGGAACATAACAATTTTCTTTTGTGCTTGTTGTTTCTTAATCCATCTATCTTCTTTAGATTTTTGCTAAGCTGTACTTCCCAATTTCATACTTGTAGAGTGATTGTTACTAAGATGAACACCAGAAATTGATATTTACAAAAAAATTGATATTTGCTCTTATTAATTTTCATCTTATTAGGTTAATACTCATTATCTTGGCCTCGTGGGTTCTCTTGGGAGTCTGAGGTCTAATTTATTTGTGGTCTCTCCTGGCTTTGAAGCATGTGCAGTTAGTCAATACTTTCTATTCCCCACAAGATTTCCTCAGTTAAGTTTCATAAATATATATCAACACATAGTATTTTGTTGCAAATTTTAAGTCCCTACCACCAAAAATATTTCTAAAGATGGTTTGTGTGTTTCATCTTAGCTATAGAATATTAAAGATAAAGTTGTTAAACCCAGGTGGAGATTTAGATCTCAGAATATAAACATATAAGAAATAAGATATGCATATAAATGTAAACACTGTAGGCTGGATTAAAATGCAAATTAACTTTAAGTTTTATAACTGCACGCAAATATGTGCTGGGTTGGGTGGTTAAAAATTTATTTAATTACTTCTCACATACATTTAAAATGTCTCTGAAAAATATGACACAACAATGAGGATAAGAGTTGCAGAAAATTTGCTTCATCTTTAACAACCTTTGTCAAAACATTCTTTTCCCTCATTGCCTTAATTAATTTGGTCACTAATTTTAGCACATGAATTACAGAAGAAAACTTAAACCAAAACACAATTCATTTTAATTACATGCATTAAAATAGCTTTAAAAGAAGAGAGAATCTTGCTCATGCCCCAATTCCACCACTGTTTATTATCTGCTTTATTTGTGACACTGTTCTAAGAGCTGAAGGGAAAGCAGTCAAAGTGCCTGTCCTCATGGGGCTCAATGGGAAGGCAGATTTAAAGAAAGAAAGAAAACAAACAGTTACATAATTGAATAGATGATAAAATTTAAAAAATAAAAATGGAATATGTGAGATTAGGGGAAGTACTATGAGAAAAGAATGATAGGAATAGGTAGCATCTTTGAGGTATAGGGGCTGTGATTGTAAATTGGTTGGACAAGAAAGGCTTCCTTGAAAAAAAAAATGACATTTACACAGAGCCATAGTGTATGCCTTCACATGGGAAATACAAAATACAAAAGCTTTAAGGCATGCAGTATATAGACTGTTAGAGCATGTCTGAAATAGAGTAAGGGGGGGGAGGGAGATTTTAACAGCATGAAGTTGAAATAGAAACAGTGAAAATGTCCAGGTTCTGGCTATATTATGAAGATAAAACAGATAGAATTCATTGTCAGATTGGATTTACCATGTGAATGGAAGAGGGATCTATGGTGGAACCAAGGATTTTGGTCTGAGCATCTGTAATTATGGATCAGGCATTGGGATGGGAAAGGCTAGGAGGCAATCATGCTTGCTAGAGAAAGATTAAGAGTTTATGTTAGACAGGCTGAGCTTGACATGCCTATTAATCATCAAATAGAGACACCTAGTGGGCTGAATATCTAAATCGGATGTTCAAGTAATCCAGTTATCTATGGAGGCATAAAAAAAACTACTCAAAACTTATTGGCTTAAAACAATGATTTATCTCTATTTCTTAGAATTCTGTGGGTTGACAGGGCTTAGCTGAGTGATTCTTTTTGGGTATCTCATGTGGTTGCAGTCAAAAAAAAGGCTGGGGCTGGAGCCATTTGAAGACCTGAATTGACACGGGAAGAACCCATTCACACAATGCACAGTTGATGCTGACTGTTAGCTAGAAGCTCAGCCAGGACTATCCTCAGAGCATCTACCTATGGCCTTTAACTTTGGTTTTGTTTTGCATTATGGCCGGGTTCCAAGGAAGAGGTCCATTCCAAGAGAAAGCACTTCAAAGATCCAAATTCAAGCTGTAGGACTTCTTATGACCTAGTCTTGGAAAGTCACACAACCTTACTTCTGTTGTATTCTACTGGTTAAGAGTAAGTCACAGGGCCAGTCTAGATTCAAGGAGAGGGAAATATGCAAGAAAGAGAATACTGGTAGTTGCAACTCAGGCCACTTTTAGAGATTTGCTACTACAATTGGATATATAGACTTAGGCATCATTAGTCATATGGATGGCATTCAAAGCAATGCAATTTGGATGAAATCAATAAGGGAGTGAGAACAGAGAAAAGAAGGGGCACCTGGGTGGCTCAATTGGTTAGGTGTCCAACTTTGGCTCAAGTCATGATCTCGTGATTCATGAGTTTGAGCCCTGCATCACGCTCTGTGCTGACAGCTCAGAGCATGGAGCCTGACTTAGATTCTGTGTTTCCCTCTATCTCTGCCCCTTCCAGGTTTGTGCTCTGTCTCTCTCTCTCTCTCTCTGTCTCTCTCTCTGTCTCTCTCTCTTTCTTTCTCTCTCTAAAAAAATAAATAAATATTTTAAAAAAGAAGAGAGAAAGGAAGACAATACCAACTTGATCTCCTAGAGTACTCTAAGATTTAGGGCTGAGAAAAAGAGAAAAAGCAAACAAAGAAGATAAGGATAAAAAGACAGAGACATGGGAAGAAAATGAGGAGAGTATTGTGATCTGGAGCCAAAGGAACAAGAGGAAGCTACCATTTATGGAAAATGCTGATGCTCATTCAAAATGGGAAATGAAGGTTGACCACTCCAACATGGAAGTCATTGGTACAGGCTCAGGAGAGTCACAAGGACAAAAGCTTGATTGCAGAGGTTCCATGAGAAAACCTGGAGGTGGCCAGTATAGATAAAAAAAAAAAGAGAGAGAAAGTGAAGTATGTGGTAAGGGACCATAAAGTCAAAAGATGGTTGCAAACATTGTTTGTAATGTTTATTTATTTTTGAGAGAGAGAGAGAGAGAGAGAGAGACAGAGTGTGAGTAGGGGAGGGGCAGAGAGAGCCAGAGACACAGAATCTAGGGCAGGCTCCAATCTTTGAGCTTTCAGCACAGAGCCAGACATGGGGCTCGAAACCATGGACCCTGAGATCATGTCCTGAGCCAAAGGCAGAAGTCTGACTGAGTGAAACACCCAGGCACCCCAAAAGATGATTTTCTTAAAGATAAGAATGTGTTTATATGCTAAAAGGAATAATTTAATGTAAAGATAAAAACTGAGGATGTAAATTGACCAAGGAGAATTGTTGACTCTCTGTCCTCAAGTAGGAGAGAGGATACTACAGGGGCGCCTGGGTGGCTTAGTCGGTTAAGCGTCTGACTTTCGCTTAGGTCATGATCTCGCGGTTTGTGGGTTCGAGCCCCGCGTCGGGCTCTGTGCTGACTGCCAGCTCAGAGCCTGGAGCCTGTTTCAGAGTCTGTGTCTCCCTCTCTCTCTGACCCTGCCCTCCTCACGCTGTCTCTCTCTCTGTCTCTCTCCTATAAATAAATTAAAAAAAAAAAGGAGAGAGGATACTACTAATGGAAGGACTGACTTTAGATTTGTTGTGTGGAAATGCATCCATAATGATAAGAGGGAAGGCAGGAAATATGGACATTGATGCAGAATAGCAGCTAGTTGAGATAGTAGGATATTTAGAATTCTCTTCTGTTTGCCGGTATTTTCTCAGTGAAGCATGCAGTAAGGTCAGCAACAGAGCAACAGAATGCAGAAACAGGTGTTGGAGTTTGAGAGGGAAATATGAAAGGGTCATTAAGAAATGTGAGAAAGTGTGTACGGAAAGTGGAC
Organism: Proteles cristata cristata; assembly: GCA_017311185.1. NCBI lineage: Eukaryota > Metazoa > Chordata > Mammalia > Carnivora > Hyaenidae > Proteles > Proteles cristata. Next base: position 14,507 of record JAESUZ010001126.1, on the reverse strand, counting down.
AAAGGGAATGCAGCATTGTAAAGCTACCGTGGGCCTCAAATGAGGAGAGTGATTGTGCATTTAAAATAAGATCAGGGCAATAATGTGATATATAGGTATAGAGATTAAAGAGACAGAAAGAGAAATAATCCCTCAGCCAGAGCTGAGAGTGGGTATTTTCTCTTTAAGGATCAAAAATAATTGGGCAAAATTTTGGTCTCATATCACAGGAAGGGAAAACTATGTTTACTACAATAGTTGGATGGAGTAATCACTATAAAGGATCAGAAATATAGTTTAAGTGTTTTGTAACTATTACAACCTGTATTCTTAAACACTTTCACGTGGACAAACAGCTGAAAATATTTTTTTAATGAAGTTATATTATGATTAAGACTTTCAACTTTTGCCTCAAACTATGAAAACCATAGATCTGCAAATGGACTGGTAACTTTCTCTATATTTAATGACTTATCCATAAGGGCAATTGCTTCAAAAGTATGCATGTCTAGGGGCTCCTGGGTGGTTCAGTTGCTTAAGCATCTGATTCTTGATCTCTGCTTAAGTCCAGATCTCACTGTTTTGTGAGTTTGAGCCCTGCATCAGGCCCTGCACTGGCAGCATGACACCTGCTTGGGATTCTCTCTCTCTCATTCTCTCTCTCTCTCCCTCTTTCTCAGCCCCTCCTCTGCTAGCACTGTCTCTGTCTCTCTCAAAATAAATAAACTTTAAAAATTTTTTTAAAAGTATGCATGCCTAGAGATATAACTGGGTGAAATGTGTATACTTAAAAATATATTTTATGGGGCACCTGGGTGGCTCAGTCGATAAATGATCCACTTAAGCTCAGCTCGTGATCTTGTGGTTTGTGAGTTTGAGCCCTGTGTTGGACTCTGTGCTGACAGCTCAAAGCCTGGAGCCTACTTCAGGTTCTATGTCTTCCTCTGTCTGCCCCTTGCCCACTTACACTCTGACTGTCTGTCTCTCAAAAATATAAAAGAAAGTTAAAAAAATTTTAAGATATATTTTAAGTACCTTACTTTAAGTAGCAGAAGGAGGTTCAAACAGTTCTCAAAGCTTGGAAACATGACAGTAAGGCACTATAATGCAAATAGTCATCATGATCTTGAAAATGGATTATTTATCTAGTTAGTTTGAATGGCAGTGTCTATTATAAGAGGAATAAAAAATGAAAATAATTTACCACTTATATTAAAAACAGTAATTTCTATTTAATGTTGAAAATTTGGAAAATACATATTTGTGTTTTAATTCATTAAATCAAGACCTTATGATTTGGGGTCTACATCCATGCCAGGCACTGTGCTTGATGCTAGATATTGGTGAGGACTAACTCCAGGCCTGATTTCTCCTCTTAGGAAACTCATAAGTAAAAGCACACAGAAAAAAACAATGACGAAAAATTATGTGTGCTCTCATAAGTCAAAGATGAGCTGAAATAAAGAAATAGGTTGGTGTATTTCAGTAGGATAGACCCAATTCGCAGTCTGACCACATGCCTTTCAGAAACATTTGTGGGGGTGGCGCCTGGGTGGCTTAGTCGGTTAAGCGTCCGACTTTCGCTTAGGTCATGATCTCGCGGTTCGTGGGTTCGAGCCCCGCGTCGGGCTCTGTGCTGACTGCCGGCTCAGAGCCTGGAGCCTGTTTCAATCTGTGACTCCCTCTGTCTCTGACCCTCCCCTACTCACACTGTCTCTCTCTCTCTCTCCTAGAAATAAAACATTAAAAAATAATTTTAAAAAAAAGAAAAAAGAAACATTTGGGGAACTGGACATTTCTATTAGTTGCATAACTGTTAAGGTCAGGGAGCCACTAAGGCCAGACCTGGGTCACTGAAAACTGTGGGCCTGCCTTGACATGCAGATACTTCCCCCAGGCAGGCAAGGGTTACCATATGTGGAAGGTGATGAGATGGGCTTTGCTCAGATGAGATGGTTTCAAGCACACATATACACTTGCATATGCAGAACTGCCTCAGTCTGATGCTTGGAGGTCAACATAAGCTTTGATTGAGTTTACACATCTGACATAACTCTTGCTCTTTCAAATGTGGACTTTGAAGTTGTGTTCTAACTAATGAAGATGTGGGGCAACAAGTACACGTCTCCCTCCAAACACACTGCTGTTCACTTTGCTACATAGACTGGTTCTGCTTATTTGCTTCCATATCTTTTGAGTATGGAAAATTGCTTGATTGTTCATGTGTAGTCTGTATGGAATTCCTCTGTAAATCTGTACTTATTTTTTTTTTTAAATGTTTTATTTATTTCTAGGAGAGAGAGAGACAGCGTGAGCAGGGAGGGTCAGAGAGAGGGAGTCACAGACTGAAGCAGGCTCCAGGCTCTGAGCTGGTAGTCAGCACAGAGCCCGACGCGGGGCTCGAACCCACGAACTGCGAGATCATGACCCAAGCGAAAGTCGGATGCTTAACCGACTAAGCCACCCAGGCGCCCCATGCACTTATTAATTACAATTGTCAATATATTCGTTATGAAGGTATACATATATACATATACATGCACACATATGCATGTCTATGTTTATAGAATGCATATATTTGCTGACATCACTAACAGACATTTTGCCTTTGCTACTTAGCATTATATTTTGTACACTTTTGTATGTTCTTAGGTGTTTTCGATAACATGACTTTTAATGGTATCATTAAATTTAATCTAATGGAAACAATATAATTTACTTATCTCAGCCCTTATTTTTAGAAATTTGGGTTCATTCTAATTAGTATCATAAGGAACACTATGAACATCAGTGTACACAAGTATTTGACTATATTCTTGATGATTTTTAGAATGTCATTTTATGTATGTTTTATGAAATTGATACACATTAAAAATTGTTTTAAGTTTAAGAATGACAAAATATGCTTAAGAATGTGTTAAATTTTATATTAGCACCTACCTTTTTATTTCTATTATTATCATATACAGCATACTATTTGAGAAAATATTTTCTAACTTCTTGGATCATGAAAGGCATATAATTTTTTAAAATTTACATTCTGAACATCTACTTTGATATTTATCCTCTTTAGTCGATATTTATCAATATTGTTTTTGCTTTAAATAAGTTATGTGGGCACAATTTAAGTGACTTAAATCTTACTACTTTGTTAAGAGTTCTCTGTGAACAATATTAGCAATTTGTTGTTTGCTTCGTTTTGTATGTTTTTTGGTTTATCTTTTTACATATGTCTACATTGTGGGCAAATACATCAATCTTTTTCCATCTATGTTTAGATATGTTTAGAAAGTCCTCCATTATAATAATAACAAAACAATGAATTTACATAAATTTCCTGTCTCTTGATTTAAAATATAACTGGTTTGTCTGAAATTTATTTTGGTCTAAGAGAGGAAGTTAGGGTCTCACTTCTCTTTATTCTCTTTCTCCTCCTCTTTATTATTATTGTTATTATTACCATCATTATCATTGTTTGTGGTATGTAGCATATAAGATGGTCTAAATAATCCTTATTTTCTGGGCATGAACAACCTTGTGGAAACTCCTCCTCTTAATTAACCTGCTTCTAACCAAATATAATAGTACGATGTTGAGAGATGTCATTTCCATGATAGATTACCAAAGATTCTGGCTTTAACTTTCTAACACAATGTCTCCCTTGATGGCTTGAGGAAACCAGTCACCATGCTGGGGAGAACCACATGGCAAGGAATGGAAGATGTCTGCTGGCCCTGAGCCAACAAAGAACTGAATCCTGCCAACAATGAGATGAGCTTGGTAGTGAATCCTTATCCACTGAAGTCTCCATGTAAGACCACAGGGCTGGCAACCACTTGCTTGCTGCCTCATAAGAGATCCTGAAGCAGACTGTCCAGTTAAGCTGTGCCTGACTCTTGACCCTCAGAAACTATGAAGTAATAAATGTTTGCTGTTAAACTCTAATTTTTTACAATTTTTTGTTATGCTGTAATAAATAATTCACTAATTTTATTAATATTTTGTTAATTACCTACTAACACAATATCATTTATTGAATAGTTTTCTTTCTCTGAATAATATAAAATATTAATTTCTTTTATGCATAATGTTGGTTTCTTTGTTGTCTATTAATAACTAGTCCACTGATAACATTTGTTAGGTCTTTTTTATTTTTTTTTATTATTTTTTTTAATGTTTTATTTATTTCTAGGAGAGAGAGACAGCGTGAGCAGGGGAGGGTCAGAGAGAGAGGGAGTCACAGACTGAAACAGGCTCCAGGCTCCGAGCTGGCAGTCAGCACAGAGCCCGCCGCGGGGCCGAACCCACGAACCGCGAGATCATGACCTAAGCGAAAGTCGGACGCCTAACCGACTAAGCCACCCAGGCGCCCCGGTTAGGTCTTTTTTAAAAAATCTTTTTAATTTATTTTGAGGGAGGAAGAGAGCATGAGCAGGGGAGGGGCAGAGAAAGAGGGAGAGAGATCCCAAGCAGCCTCCACACTGTCAGCACAGAGTCTGATGTGGGGCTTGATACCATGAAATGTGAGATCATGACCTGAGCCATATTCAAGAGTCAGACATTTAACTAACGGAGCCACTCAGGCATCCCTACATATGTTGTTTCTTACTTAAGTATAATAAATATGCTATTTTAACTTTATGGTGTTTTTGTATTGAGATAGGCAAGTCTCCACTCTTTTAGTTATTAAAGTTTCTTTCATAACTTGTGTTAGGAAGCAATATTATTATTATCAATAATATTATGAATTTGTTATTTTTCCGGCTAAAGTTTATAAACATTTTATGTTCACCTGTAACAAAAGATCACCTCAATTGTGATTAAAATTGTACCAAACATATAATTTAATTTAAGAAATATTAACATCTTTACAATCTTTAGAATTTCTGTTTATAGCCATGTTTTTCTCAGTAAAGATTTCCATTCCCTTTATGTAGGTCTCATAGGTTTCAATTCCATTTTATAAATTAGTTATTAAAAATATTTATATTGAGCATCTATATGTGCCAGACACTCTATTTCAAAGATGTATAGGATAGTGAACAAAGCAAAATTGTACCTACCTTGGTAAAGTATATATATCGTGTGTAAGAGAGAGATGATTAAGCCAAAAGACAATGTAGACGGTAACAGAGGAGACTCGTAAACCTCTGTAGGGTTAGGTATTGCTGAAGTTGTCTTTGAAAACAGCCACTTATGAGGCAGGAATAAAACCAAGATAGGAGTTATTTGGGGACAAGGTAGTGGGTTGGCTGCAAGGACGAGTCTTCCAGTCAAAGGAAAATTATAGTTAAAAGTTGAGATTCATAATGGGCATGAAAGAGAAGCTATTGTAGAGGGGCCAGAGTTCTAATCCCAAAGCTTTATCATTGCTAATTTGAATGTAAGTTTCTTTTAATGTTTTCTAATTGATTACTATTGACATATTTTGCTCTATTTTGTCTCCACAAATTTATTGAATGAGTTCTTTTTATTGAGAGAAATCTTTCCCTCTCTCAGGTAGCCATATATTTGTTAATAAAGATAATTTTAGAATTACATTTTTAAAAAGCATTGTTATTTTTAGAATGATTATTTTACAACAGCGAGATAACTTAGTGGAAATGGAAAAATATTCTTTTATAATTTCAAAACGTTTAAGTCACATATTCACTATTTAATATGCTGGTATATAGACACACAACTAATTTGTGTGTGTTTTTCATCATGTACCGAGCAATGTTTCTAAGATTATTAGCTCTAGTAGCTTTCTTGTGAATTCTTTAAAATTTTCTCTATATAGGACCTACATAACATCATGTCATCTTTGCATAGATTAGTTTTAATTTTTCTTTTCTAGCTCAGATAAATTTTCTTTTTCTTTTATAATTTCTCTGACTAGAACTAGTACAATGTTGAATAGCAGTGGTAAAAGTGAGAACACTTGTCTTGCAAAGATTTATAGTTTCTTAGAACATATTAACCTCGGGGCGCCTGGGTGGCTTAGTTGGTTAAGCGTCCGACTTTCCGACTTTCGCTTAGGTCATGATCTCGCGATTTGTGGGTTCGAGCCCCGCGTTGGGCTCTATGCTGACAGCCAGCTCAGAGCCTGGAGCCTGTTTCAGTCTGTGACTCCCTCTCTCTCTGACCCTCCCCTGCTCACGCTGTCTCTCTCTCCTAGAAATAAATAAAACATTAAAAAAAAAAATTTAGGGGCGCCCGGGTGGCTTAGTCGGTTAATCGTCCGGCTTTCACTCAGGTCATGATCTCGCGGTTCGTGGGTTCGAGCCCCGCGTCGGGCTCTGTGCTGACTGCCACCTCAGAGCCTGGAGCCTCTTTCAGAGTCTGTGACTCCCTCTCTCTCTGACCCTCCCTTGCTCATGCTGTCTCTCTCTCTGTCTCCTAGAAATAAATAAAAAACATTAAAAAAAATTTAAAAAAAAATTTAGAACATATTAACCTAAAAATATCTTTTTCACTAATTGTGTGTGTGTGTGTTTGTGTGTGTGTGTTAGCTAGTTGTCAACAAATGTCAAAGTTTAATTTTATTTTTGCCTTGTTTCAGCCTATAATATTATAGGCTAGACAGGTAAAGCTCTCTCATAGTTCCATAGTTGCCTCCAAGGTCACAATGGCAGGAGGAAAGAACTGAAGAATTATGAGAGATATTTTTACAGGCTAGCACCAGATGATGTTTCAATATTTTTGCCTACAGAACTCAGTCACACGGTCTTAATCTACTTGAAAGAGAGGCTGGAAGACATAGTCATCCTATGGATAATAAATACGTAACATTTTTTCTATACATAGTATATATTCGGGAATACACAGCACATAAAAATATTATTTTAGCATGCATAGTTTATAAACTATGCATATATATGTATGTATTTGTTTCCTATTATCACTGTATCTATAAATATATTGTAAACACAGTAGACTACTTACTTTTCTCAAAATAAAGTTCTATCACACATTTTATACAGTCTTTTCCAGTTAAATGCTCTCCCTCTCATTTGAAAATGTCCTATTTATCATTCAAAACTTAATTCACATTTTATATTTTTTGCCACAGTTTGGTTGGGAAACATAAATCACTCCATTACACCTTCAGAGCACTTATACAACCACTAAGAACAACATGTAATTACAGAGCATTCAATACAGGGCAGGTGCAGTGCTGAGTGCTTCAGAGACTCATCCCTTTTAATCCACAAAATAATCTTGTAGGGTAAGTACTACCATAATTATTTTTCCCAGGTGTGGAAACTGAGGTTTAGAGAGATGAAATAACTTATTTAAGCTGAAACTTGTGAACAGCACTGTCCAAAGTTCGTGACCTTAACAATTATTCAACTTGGGCTCATACTGTTTTATCATCTGCTTATACTTTTGCTTTACCAGGATCTCACTCATGAGTTACTGGAATAAAAATTAAAATTCACTTCATTCATTTTGTGTCCCCAGTTCATATCCCAGGAGTGCCAGAGATTAGTTGCAAGCCTATTGATACATATTGTCAGCCTTGGCTTCCTTGGAAGAAAGTGTTACAAAATCAGTAACAGCTCATATTTTGTGATATCTATATAATATTAAGAGTTTTCAAGAAAAATATCATTGAAAAATATAGTCTTGTCCCTATGTAGATCATTCGAGAGAAGTCTTCTATTTAGTCAAGCAGAGACAGATCCAACCACATATACTCAAATTCCTTGTCAGTGACTCTCTAGGAAATGCAAGCTACTTTGGATATACATCTGCAAAGAAGCAAAATTGAAAGAAAAGTCTTAAAAAGTATACTAGACAGGAAATTTCAAAGTTACAGATAAACTAGTTTTGAAAATTTCAATATTTTGGATTATCTGCACCAATGTCATTTTCCACTATTTACTTATTGAGATGTAGTTTTCTTTATTTTTAATCCTTATTTATTTGAGAGAGAGAGGGTGGGGACACTGAGGCAGGGAGAGGGAGACAGAGGATTCGAAACAGACTCTGCTGTGAGCATAGAGCCCTAAGCAGGGATCAAACTCCCGACTGCGAGATCATGACCTAAGCCAAAATCAGGTCAGTGGCTTAAATGACTGAACTACCTAGGTGCCCTTGAGTTTTAATTTTAATAGAAAACAACTAATCCTTACCATCAAAGATGAACTATCTCAGAGAACTAACTGGTGGTTACCAAGGGAGGAGAGTGGGGGGATGAGCAAAGTGAATGAGCAGAGTGGGAAACACAGGCTTCTAGTTATGGAATAAATAAGTCACAGAGATGAAAGTTACAGCACTGGAAACATAGTTCAATGGTACTGAAATAGTGTTGTATGGTGATAGATGGTAACTACACTTGGTGGTGATTGTAGCATAACAGACATAGTTAACGAATCACTATGTTGTACACCTGAAACTAATGTGACAACTATACTTCAATTAAAACAGAATAACACTGTTTAGTAATTAACTAGAATTTAAATAAAAACTTGAAACAAACAAACAAAAGAACAACAAATAGGCAAAATAACAAAACTTCAAATTTTTGGACTCTTTTTGAGATCTTCTTCTGTAGTTTCTTAGACCTCTTGGATTTTCCAAAGCTTGTATCAGTTCCTGTTTTCTGATATATCCTGCTGAACTTTATTCTTGGAAGACCTTCATAATATGGATTAAAACTGTTAATGATTTAAAATAAATGAATTGTCAGAGAAGTACTGGCCATGTCAACCTGTCACTACCAAGTGGGACATATGTGTTATAGTTGGTATTTTTTTCCATTATTTTTTATCTGGTGCCAACTACATTTCTTAAACATATGATTTACAGCTAATGGTCTCATATAGGTGCATTTAAGTGTTAATTACAAATGATTAGTCTCATGTCCTTGACTTAGATTCTAAGATGCTTTCCTAAATCAGTCAAATCCCATTGACTTCATCTGTAGCAACTTCTTATCAGACACATCTCTTGAGGCAAGGGAAATAAAAGCAAAAATGAACTATTGGGAATTCATCAAGATAAAAAGCTTCTTCACGGTTAAAGAAACTGTCAACAAATCTGTAAGGCAACTTACAGAATGGGAGACTTTCCAAATGACATATCAGATAAAGAAAGGGATAGTATCCAAAGTCTATAAAGAATTTATCAAACTCAACACCCCAAAAATAAATAACCAAGTTAAGAAATAGGCAGAAGACATGAACAGACACTTCTCCAAAGAAGACACACAAATGGCTAACAGACACATGAAAAAAAAATGTTCAACATTACTCACCAGGGAAATACAAATCAAAACCACAATGAGATGCCACCTCACACCTGTCAGAATGGCTGAAATTAATAACTCAGGAAACAACAGATGTGGGGAAGGATGTGGTAAAAGGGGAAACTTCTTACATTGTTGGTGGGAATAAAAGCTGGTGCACTCACTCTGGAAAACCGTGTGGGAGTTCCTCAGAAAGTTAAAATTAGAAAAACCTATGACCCAGCAATTGTACTACTAGGTATTTACCCAAAGGATACTAACACACTGATTCGAAAGGGCACATGCACCCCAGTGTTTATAATAGCATTACCAACAACAGCCAAATTATGGAAAGAGCCCAAATGTCCATCAACTGATGAATGGATAAAGATATATATATGTGTACAATGGAATATTATTCAGTTATCAAAAAGAATGAAATATTGCCATTTGCAGTAATGTGGATAGCACTACAGTGTATTATGCTAAGTGAAATCAGTCAGTCAGATAAAGACAAATACTATATGGTTTCAGTCATATGTGGAACTTAAGAAACAAAACAGATGAACATTGGGGAAGAGAAGGAAAAAGAAAATAATATAGAAACAGGGAGGGAGGCAAATCATAAAAGACACAACTATAGAGAATGAACAGAGTTCATGAAGGGATGTGGGTGGAGGATAGGCTAAATGGGGGATGGGCTTTAAAGAGGGCACTTGTTGGGGCACCTGGGTGGCTTAGTCGGTTAAGCGTCGGCTTTCGCTTAGGTCATGATCTCGCGGTTCGTGGGTTCGAGCCCCGCGTCGGGCTCTGTGCTGACTGCCAGCTCGGGGCCTGGAGCCTGTTTCAGTCTGTGACTCCGTCTCTCTCTGACCCTCCCCTGCTCACGCTGTCTCTCTCTCTTTCCTGGAAATACATAAAACATTAAAAAAAAATTAAAAAAAAATTAAAAATAAAGAGGGCACTTGTTGGGATGGGCACCAGGTGTTATATGTAAGTGATAAACCACTAAATCCTACTCCTGAAACCAACTGCACACTATATGTTAAAGAACCTGAATTTAATTAAAATCTTGGGCAGGAAAAAAAATCACATCTTAAACCACAGTACACCAAGTTTTCAAGTTTCTGTCAGATCCCAGAATTCCCGCTGTCTTATATGATAATAGTTCTTAAAGGTCTATCTGAAAACCAGCTGTCATTGAATCTCTAAACATGATACACATGTATGAACATGTATATTTGGATGCATATGAAATATAGATATAATGAATTCTGAGTTTGAGGTGGGCCTGCAGACTTTCAAAATTATTATTCACACTAATTCATATATAAGACTTAAAAATAAGTAGTTCAAAATATTTTGAATAAAAGCCAAGTGTCCTCTGAACTTTACCTCAAAAGCAAGAATCTAGCTCCCTGTTTTAAGTTTTAAGTCAATCTTATTGAGACAGTATGAATCCTTGGTCAATTTGTAATGTATTCAATTTTGATGAAAATAAAAATACCAAATCATTATCTCTAGCTAACTGAATTGCATTAAAAAAGTCCCACTTGAGCTTTACTAATATTTAAGAATATTTCATCCTAGGGGTGCCTGGGTGGCTCAGTCAGTGAAGCATCCCACTTCGGCTCAGGTTATGATTTCACAGTTTATGAGTTCGAGCCCCTTGTCAGGCTTTCCGCTTTCAGCATAGAGCCTGCTTTGAATCCTCTGTCCCCCACTCTCTTTGTCCGTCCCCATGAGCTCTCTCTTTCTTTCTCACTCTCTATTTCAAAATAAATAAACTTTAAAACAAATATTTCATTCTACATTTTCAGGAAGAGATTAGTTTATTTTATTAATGAATTTCTTAGTGGTGTATGCACACTTACCTTTGAGGGCCTTCATCTAGTTTTATGTCTTCAAATAGCTGTAACAAATAGTTTGGGACTCAGTTCCATAACATGGACCGTTATAGCTCTAATGAACTTGTGAAAGGCTAATGGTTATATGATTATTAATGTGTACATGACATCGTTTACACTAATGTCATGTCACCATCTAGATATTCATTAATAAAATATTTTTGAGAAAATTTTTATTTATTTTAGTTTTTAAATTTTTCATTTATTTATTTATTTATTTATTTATTGACGGAGAGACACAGAGTGTGAGCAGGGGAGGAACAGAGAGAGAGGGAGACACAGAATCCAAATCAGGCTCCAGGTTCCAAGCCATCAGCACAGAGCCTTCGTACTCACTGACTATGAGACCATGACCTGAGCCAAAGTTGGACGTTCGACTGACTGAGTCACCCAGTCGCCCCTGAGCAAAATTTTAAATTAGTGGGTGTGGTTCAGCATATAGATATCACTGTGAAAAATAACCTATATTTTACGTTAATGTTCGAAACTCTGAACTATTTCAGAATGTTAGCAAATTCAAATATATAAATCTTATATTAAAATGTTAAGGTAACATCTAATATATATGATGCATATCACACACATATATAAACTTAATAGAAAAACAATATATCAGTTTTTAAAAACATAAAGTATAAAATTTCATATAAATATGTTATATTCTAAATATTATTTCAAATAAGGATAAAACAATCTTTTAAAAAATAAAAAAACACCTGAATATAATCGCTTTGACAAGTACTGGGTTTTGAGATATCATATTAAGAATTTTGAATTTAACTTTTAAAGAAAATATTTCCATAAATAGGATAAGGTAGCATAAACATTTTTGAAGATAAGCATAATAAATAAATATTTCAGTAACTATTATAAAATATCAAAATGCCATCTGATTCACGGAGTCAGCATTTATGTAATGGCCTATGGCTGGAGTAGATAAAATGCAAATAAGCTGAGGGAGAGGGAAATAGGCTGATTAAATTTGTTTCTAATGGCTTAATTTTTTTAGGGCAGTTTTAGTTTTCCAACAAAATTGAGAGGAAGTGTCAGAGATTTCCTGTATGTCCTTAGCCCACATACATGCACAGTCTCCCCTATTATCAATATCAGACACTAGAATGATACTTTATTATCAAAGATGAACCTACACTGTCACATTGAAATAACCTAGCTTCCACAGTTTAACTTAGGTTTCACTCTTGGTGTTACACATCTATGGATATGGACACATGTGTAATATATCCTCATTACATATATCCTCATTACAATATACAGAATATTTTCCCTGTGCTAAAAATCACCTCTATTCTGCCTAATCATCTAACTCCTTTCCATTCCACTCCCATACCCACCATTAATCTTTTTACTGTCTCCATAGTGTTGCTTTCTCCAGAACATCATATAATTAGAATCATATGGTATGTATTCTTTTCAGATTGGCTTCTTTCATAAATAGCATTTAGGGTTCCTCCATATCTTTCATGGCTTGATTGCTCATTTCTTTTTAGCACTGAATAATATGCCACAGTTTATTTGTACGTTCACCTAATGAATGGTGTCTTGATGTTGCTTCCAAGCTTTGACAATCATGAATAAAGCTGCTAAAACATTCACTTGCAGGTTTTTGTGTAGACATATGTTTCAGCTCTTTTGTATTGCATAAGAATATGATTAGTTTAAAAAACCACATCAAACTGTATTCAAAACTGACTATACCATTTTGCATTCCCACCATCAATGTATAAGAATTCCTATTCCTCCACATCCTCTTCAGCATTTCGTATTGTCAGTGTTCTGGATTTTGACTATTCTAACAAGTATGCAGGAGTGTCTCATTGTTGTTTTAATTTGTAGTTTCTGGTCAACATATGATGAGGAACATCTTTTCACATGCCTGGTAGACATCTGTGTATTTTCTTTGGTGAGAGGGTCTGTTGATGTCTTTGGTCCATTTTTTTAATTTGATTGTTTGTTTTCTTATTGCAGACTTTTAGGTCTACTTTTTATATTTCATTTGTGTTTGAGTGTGTGTGTATAATATGATATGATATAATATAATAATTAATATAATATAATAATATTATAATATAATATAATATAATATAATATAATATAATATAATATAATATAATATAATATAATATAATATAATAAATATAATATAATATAATATAAATAAAAAACTATAAGGAAATACATTTCTGTTATTATTTTTAACAGTTGTCAATGAGATCAAGAAAAAATTAAAAATAGTATAGGAGGGTGCCAGTTTCTCCACATCCTCGCCAGCATCTATAGTCTCCTGATTTGTTCATTTTAGCCACTCTGACTGGCATGAGGTGGTATCTCAGTGTGGTTTTGATTTGTATTTCTCTGATGAGGAGGGATGCTGAGCATCATTTCATGTGTCTGTTGGCCATCTGGATGTCCTCTTTGGAGAAGTGTCTGTTCACGTCTTCTTCCCATTTCTTCACTGGATTATTTGTTTTTCGGGTATGGAGTTTGGTGAGTTCCTTATAGATTTTGGATACTAGCCCTTTATCTGATATGTCATTTGAAACTATCTTTTCCCATTCCATCGGTTGCCTATTAGTTTTGTTGATTGTTTCCCTTGCTGTGCAGGAGCTTTCTATCTTGATGAGGTCCCAATAGTTCAATTTTGCTCTTGATTCCTTTGCCTTTGGGGATGTGTCAAGGAAGAAGTTGCTGCTGTTGAGGTCAAGGAGGTTTTTTCCTGCTTTCTCCTCTAGGGTTTTGATAGTTTCCTGTCTCACATTCAGGTCCTTTAACTATTTTGAGTTTATTTTTGTGTATGGTGTAAGACAGTGATCCAATTTCATTCTTCTGCATGTTGCTGCGCAGTTCACCCAGCACCATCTGTTAAAGAGGCTGTCTTTTTTCCACTGGATACTCTTTCCCAGTTTATCAACTATTAATTGGCCACACATTTGTGGGTCCAATTCCGAGTTCTCTATTCTGTTCCATTGGTCTATGTGTCTGTTTTTGTGTCAGTACCACAGAATCTTGATGATGACAGCTTTATAGTAGAGGCTAAAGTCTGGGATGGTGATGCCTCCCATTTTGGTTTTCTTCTTCAGTATTTCTTTGGCTCTTCAGGGTCTTTTGTGGTTCCATACAAATTTTAGGATAGTTTGTTCTAGCTTTGAGAAGAATGCTTGTGCAATTTTGATTGCATTGAATGTGTAGATTGCTTTGGGTAGTAATGACATTTTAACAATATTTATTCTCCCTATCTGTGAGCATAGAATGTTTTTACATTTCTGTGTGTCTTCTTCAATTTCCTTCATAAGTTTTCTATAGTTTTCATCATACAGATCTCTTATAGCTTTGGTTAGGTTTATTCCGAGGTATTTTATGGGTTTTTTTTTGTGCAATTGTGAGTGGGA
>JAESUZ010001125.1:0-17473 GCA_017311185.1 Proteles cristata cristata | reverse complement strand
GGTCATGATCTCGCGGTTCGTGGGTTCGAGCCCCGTGTCGGGCTCTGTGCTGACTGCCAGCTCAGAGCCTGGAGCCTATTTCAGAGTCTGTATCTCCCTCTCTCTCTGACCCTCCCCTGCTCACGCTTTCTCTCTCTCTCTCTCTCTCTCCTAGAAATAAATAAAAATATTAAAAAAAAGAATAAGTGATTAATTAAGCCTCAAAACAACTCAAGAGGTACAATTATCATCCTCATGTTATAGATACAGGAGGTGAAGCTCAGAGGGGTAGAGCGAAGCGGCTACCAAGTGGGGCAGCTTCCCTTCTATCATACCATCTTGCAATCCCCAGGATATGTGGGGAGGACAGAAGTTGGGAAGGGCAACCCATGGGGCAGCCAGAGGAGGAGTCTTGCCCAGCTGTGGCCTGTGGAAAACAGTTCCAACTGTTTGTGTTTCTCTAAGGAAGAGCTGAGGTTACAGCTCAGGGAGCAGAAGAAGGTGTTTCCTAGAAATGCTGTCGGTGTGGCTGGAGTGCCTCACCTACGGGCAAAGGACAAAGCTAGGCCTGCTCCTCAGCATTCATTTGAATCTGAACTTGAATCCTCCAGAGCTCCCCTAACTCTGATCTTACTCAGAAAGCAGGGCCTTTGGGCACAGTCCAAAGGAGTCATTAGACTCTGATCTGATATTTCTGAACCCAACTTAATGGCTACAGTATTTGACCCATGGTCGAAGGACTCACCAGGGAATTTTGCCTGCTGAGGCTAGAAAGGTGGACTAGTGTTTTCATGCCATTTGGAGGGGTGACTAGTGTTTTCATGCCATTTGGAGGGGTGATGAAGAAGGGCTTTTTTTTTAACCCTTTCTATCAGGCTTAAGAACAAGAGTAATACCCTAACTCATGGTCTCCTGAAGCTTCAGGTTAAAAAAAAATATATATATATATAATATATATATAATATATAATATATATATATATATATATATATCACTTGGAATTGTGGGAAGTGGATGGGGTGACATCAAAAATCTTTAATGATCAGCAGCAACTGATCAGAATGCTTGTAGGCCAGAAATGCCTAGGAAGGCTGGACTAGCCCATGGAGGAAAAGAGCAGCCCAAGGTTGGGCCTTGGCAGGGGTGGGGTGTTCCTTTAGGCCTCTCCCATGAGCACATGCAGAAATCAGATTTGCTTATTGCCTCCAGAGGCTATGAGATTCTGCCCAGTAACTGTGAGGGTGTAGGTGTGTACCTGCTAGCAGGGAGCTCTGGCAGGGACAGAGAAATGTCCCTTGAGGGGCACTTGAGTGGCATAGTCGGTTAAGCATCTGACTTTGGCTCAGGTCTGCTGTCAGCGTGGAGCCTGCTCTGGATCCTCTGTCCCACTCTCTCTCTGCCCTTCTCCCGATTGCATGTGCTCTCTCTCTCAAAATAAATAAACTTTAAAAAAAGTTATTTGGGACAGCCCAAGAGCCAGATAGCCTCAAACCACCCCGTATGGATGCAGACAGGGCCTGGCTTGGACTTAGAGGGCCAGCGGCTGCCTTTTGCAACCACAAGCTGGATAACTTCACCCCTGGTGCCCCCGGGTGGCAGCTCCTCTTCCTTCCTGACCCACAGAGCATGCACAAGCACGGTTAGCATGCACACTGTCTAGTACAGTAGACACATTGCAGCAAATATACATACCTGCCCCAGTCAGTGTTCACACACACAGCCCACCTACACTCATGACTTGTAGATACACCCTTCTACCCTCACACCCTCGTAAGTCATGGGACATATATTCACGCCGACAAAATCATTCATAGACTCAGAACTGTGCAGCAGAAGCAGCTACAAGAGTCAGCTTTGAATACCTTTAATCACCCTCCCCTCCACACACACTTTGGTCTTTGTTCTTCCTCACACTTCTAAACAGGACAGATGAGCTGACCTGGGAAACTTCCTTTTCATGGTCTCAGCCAAGGCCTTGCTCAGACAGGAAGAAGTTCCTGCATTCCCCAGGATCAGCCAGCAGGGGGCACCCTCTCACACCACACAGAATTTCACCCAAAGACTAAGCGGCCTGGAGAAGAAAAGGCGGCAAAGCCAAAGGAAAGTGGAACATCTAATAAATTTTCAAAGTACCTCTCCAGCCTGCAACTGACCTAGGTGCACCCAGCCACCCACTCCTGTGGGTGGGAGCCTCAATCCCTCCCACACAGCTGGTGAAAGTGATAGAGCATGGGGAAAGTTCTCAGAAGAAGTACAAGGCAGGCCAGTGCTCTAGCTGGGCCCAGCCAAGAGCCTGGAAGAGAACCAGCCAGCACACAGGAGTTGAATGGAATCTCTCATCTTGCACATCACAGCCCCTCTCAGGACCCATTCCTTGTCTGTGAAATGGGTTTAAGAATAAATCACATTTGCTCACTCCCTTCTTGGCACTTGGACTCAAGCAGCATGCTCCCTCTGCCAGGAATTCCTTTTCTCCTGCTTAACCTCTACTAACCCTGAGGTCTCAGCTCCTGCTTCTTCTCAAGGAAGCCTCTCTGGACCCCTCCTTGACTAGACTGCCATAGACTCTGTCTGTGATCAATGCACTGGAGTTCTGTGCTTTGCCCCAGAGACTTTACCACAGTCAAAGTCTGACATTTCTTGTGATTTTTGAATAACATCCAATCTCCCTCACCAGGTTGCAAGGAAGGTGGCACATAATGGGCACTCAACCATTTGTTGAATGTTGGGAAGTGAATTTCTATCATACTTAGCAGATGACAAAGCACTTTCCAGGGAAAACTGGGCAAACTGGAAATTAGGCATTTTTCTCCCAGTTCACACAAGCATGGCATTCTTTCCTGTATTAAACACTTTAACTTCAAAAACATTTCCACTTCATTTGAACCTTACTACAAGCCTGTGAGGAAGCTACGGATTATGATTTCTATTTTAGACACAATAAAACTGAGACCTAGGAGGGTGGAGTGACCCAGGCTTAGTACTTAGAGTGGCCAGGATTTTTTTTTTCCAGATCCCATGCTGAAAACCATAATCATTATATTCCCTGGCCATCACCGTGGGCATTGTCACCTCCATTGTGGTTATAGCCATGCTCAGTCTGACGAGACAATGTATGGTTGGCAAGTGCATAGGCTTAGCAGGAAGACAAGTCTGGGTTCCCATCTGGGCATCACCTGCCATGACTTTTAGGGTAGAGGAACATCCTGTAAGGTTTCCTGGGGGAAGCCCAGTTGGCTGGCACTTGAAGGACTGTGAGAATTTGGGGAGGCAGAGCACCAGGGAAAGGAAGTCTGGGTACACTAGACTAGAAGAGTACCAGGAAATGGGGGTTGGGTGACTTAGGTTGAGGCTTTCCCAGCTTCTGCTTCCTGAAAGCTGTGTATGAAGCTCAGTCCTGCACAGCTCCTGCTGATGCTGAGGAGGCAGCCAGGGGTATAGAAGGCACTGTGGGAACCACAGGCAGCAAGGGCTGTCGCACTCTCCCCACACACCTTTCCCTTCAGCCTCCCAGAGGCAAAGCGAGGAGCAGGTCTCCACTGTCGCTCCTGCTCATGAGGGTTCAGGGCAGGCAAAATGGGCTTTTCTTACACTTGGCTTCTGAAAGTTCCAGCACAGGTTGAGAGGAAACTTGCACAAGACACGGGACCTGAAACTTGATGGGCAATTTGGGAGAAAAGATGGGGTGGAGAGGACTTTGGAGCTGAGCTGGGAGGTAGTCCAGAGTCAGGTGGGGAAGGAAGGAGATCAGACAGGAACTCCTGGCAAAACTAGCATCTGCGATCTCTGAGTGATGGAGGTGGAGAGCTGAGTGGTGAGCCTTCCCTCATGAGACCCCTCGTCCAGCTCTTCTCTACCCCTGCGTGACCCTTTCCCCTGCTTTGTGTATCTTCCTTTACCTTTCCCCACTGACCACAGTTCTCTGAAGGAGGCAAGAGAACTCCGGGCTCTGAGAAAGATTGGGGGCCTACAGACAGGGGGATGAAGCCTCATAACTATGCCCGGGTCACTGGCCCCTGTCCCCACACTTGCTGGGGAGGGAGCCAGAGACGGACTTTACAGAAAGGTGGGCTCTTCCAGAGAGGCAGCCTCCCATGGTGCAGAAGCAGCACTTGCGCTGTGTTGGGACTAGGGGAGCTAAAGTCCTCCCCACAGAGAGAGGTGAGTGCCCCCCTTGACTGGATGCTTAGTGCTTCAACATTGCCTTTGCCTTATCTTAAAGTGCCTTCTCTTTCATTTTTACCTATCATAGAAGATCCTCAGATGAACTTGTCCTCTCTATGCCTCAGGTTCCTCAGCTACAAAATGGGTCTGTGATGGAGACTGAGCCAGGGCGGGTGATGTGCCAACAGTGTGTGGCCCATAGGAAGTGTTCTCTGCACGTTTGTGAGCACCATCTAGCTATGTACCTTAAAGTGGGGCACTTTCCTTTCTGAGTCCCACTTTCTTCATCTGAAATTAAAGGAGTTTGGGGGCCTGAATGACCTCCCAGTCGCCTCCCAGCTTTATTCTTCTAGAATTCTATGTCTGAGGTAGGGAAAGCAGAGAGATTATTGTGCTATGATAATAGGTGAGCGGGGAAGGGGGCACCCCAAAAGATGAACTAACCTGCCAGGAGTCACACAGCCAGTTACTGGCCAAGCTGAGGTTAGGATATGGAGTACCAAACCTCTAGTTTCAGGCCATTGGGCACCCTGCCAGTTCTTGAGCACCCAGGGAAGGTGAGAAAGCATTTTGTTTGCACAATGACAGAAGTATGAGATAGAGGTTATGGCAGCCTCTGGGACCAAGAGAAGCTTGTGCAGACCCACATAATCCAGTACTGGCCTTCATGACTTGCCAAGGTTCCCATTTCTTGCCATATGCCCATTTCTTCTTCCAGAGCTCCTCCCTGGATTCTCTCTGGAGGGTGCCTAAAGCATCCACACTGTTTGCTGGGACCCCTACCTAGAGTATGGCAGCTGACCCCCACTGAAGACAGAGCCAGGCTTGAGCCTTGACTGGCCAATTAGTAGCTTTGTGAATTTGAGCAAGGAACTTGACCTCCCTGAGCCAGTTTTCTCATCTATAAATTGGGAATATGATGGCTGCCCTGTCTGCTTGTCGGAGTTAGAGTGAGTCTTAACAGAGATAACATTAGCTCTCTCTAGTAAGCTTGTACCATGGACTGGGCACTGTGCCCAACACTTTCACTGCATCATCTCATTCGGACTTGACCGTGGCGCTGAAAAGTAGACAAAGCATCCTGCCCAATTTGGAAACAGGGCTCACTGAGATCAAGACAGTGCCTCTAAATTCTCACTTAGTGAACTTAGTGAACAGCAGTGCTCGGGTTTGAACCCTAATCTGACCCAGGCTTCCCCTTCTACTGAAAGCCCTTAATTCTAGACCTTGCTGTAGAATGTAAGTCTTCTCCACGGGCCCCAGGCAAGGGTCCAAGGGCTGAAATGACACATGGTTCAGCAAATTGTGACCTGCCACCTGTTTTTATAAATAAAGTTTTGTTGAAACACAGCCACAACCATTCATTTATATTTTGCCTATGGCTATTTTTGCAACAGCTGACTGGGGTGGTTGAGACCAAGATGGAGTGGCCCTGCAAAGTCAAAAATGCTATCCAGCCCTTTACAGAAAAAGTTTGTTAACCCTTGATTTGAAACATTCGAGGAAATGTTCTGGATGAGGCTCTGGCCTTTGGCAATGAGGGAAGCCCCTTGCTGGGCTACCTTTGTGAGTACTGGCCAATTACATGGGGAGCGTGGACTTTTCAAAGGAGCTCTGGAGATGGGGTTGCTGGGTAGCTCAGCTGGTGGAATGTCAGACTCTTAATTTCAGCTCAAGTCATGATCTCACAGTGTCATGGGTTCGAGCCCCACGTTGAGATTTACACTGATAGTATGGAGCCTGCTTGGTATTCTGTCTTCCTCTCTCTCTGCCCCTCCCCCCACTCTCACTGACCCAATCTCTCTTCAAAATAAAATAAATAAACTTTTAAGTTTTAAAAGGAGCCCTGGAAAGGATTTCCATCTGAGGGTTCCAGAGACATGCTGGCTGAGTCTACAGCCTTCTAGGGTTGGGAGCAGAAGATAGTAAAAATTGTTCTGTGTAAATATGTCTTTATAATAAAGAGTTAAAAAAGATAGTAAGTCTTCTCTGTCATTCCTTTTGGAGGTTAGCTGGCCTAAGCTCACTCTGGTCTGAAAGAAACTTTGGATTGAGAAATTTCAGTTGAATAAGCTTTCGGCCTGAAAAATAAAATTATATAAGCACTTCAGAATGGCTGCTTGCACCAGGCCGAGTAGTTCCCTCCGCAGTGGAGCCCAGCCCCAGTTGGTGGTACCAAGTCAGCTGGGGGCTTTTGGGAGAGTCTGAAATGTTAGGCTTCAGAAGATTGTGGCTCATTTTAGCAGACACCTGGGGTCCTCGAAAGCCATGGGTGGTCTGGGTCTGTTTGCCTCCCTAATCTCTGTTGTTGCAGAAGCTGCCTAATTTCCAGGTGGATTTGTTGTTTTTCAAGTTCTCTGTCCCCCACCTCCACCCTTCAGCCTCTCAGTTGATGACTTCTGGTCCAGTTAAGTGAACCCCTTTTTCTTTTTTCCTCTGTGTTTTCTTTTTTTCTTTATAAATTTTATTTTATTTTGTTTTTTTACAAATAGTTTATTGTCAAGTTGGTTTCCATATAACACCCAGTGCTCATCCCCACAAGTGCCCCTCTCCGTGCCTCCTCTGTGTTTTCTAAAACAACCCCCTACCCTGATTCTATTGTGATTATTTGGTCAAGATATTGCCAAAGAGTGGCAACCCGTATGTCTTGCCTTCTTTTGCTTTGATGTCTAATCATCCTCCCAGAAGGCTATTAGCTCACCTTCCCCTCATTCTTTGCCCCGAGGTCAGACTTGCAGCCACCCACTAGCATCCAGTTAACTCCCTATGCCCAGAGGACCCAGGTGCTTGCTCCCCTTCCGGTCCCCACCTCCACTACCCACCATCCCCCTGCCAACTTAACCCAATGTGATTGGTCCTCTGGAGCTAGTGTTATGAGGACAGCGTCCATTAGCTTTTCTCTGCTCCCACCAGCCCACACCATGCCATCTATATCTATTGCACTTACCGAGAATACCAAACACACTTTGTACTTAAGTCTTCCCTCTAATTAGGGGCACCCACTTCTATAGTACCACAGAAAGAATTTGCATTCCAGAATCCAAAGTCCAGATTCTAGATTCACTTAATGGCTTCACCCTCTGAGGCCATTTTCTCATTTCTCATTTGTAAAATGGGGATTGTGGACTGTGTCACCCAGTTGTTAGGAGAGTAAAATGAGTTATTTTTAAAAAGACCTCTGAAAGCTGTTAAAAGGCTATACACTTATGGGTCGCTATTAAGTTATCCTGCCTTGCCACCACCCCCTTCTCTTTGGTTTCATGTAAAATGAGAGCTTTGGGCGTGATTAGGGAGGCAACGGACCAATCAGCATAAAGCCAGCCCACCTAAAACCTCTTTGCCTAAAACCAGTTACTCTGACGACCAGTTTGCCTAAAAGTCAAAGTAGTAATTTTGAAAGAAGGCATTTTGTACCAATTTTCCTAAGAGGTACTTCCAACATAATGTCGTTATTTTAAAAGCACTATGTCGCAATCTGCAGCATTTTGTCAATGAGGAGATTACTTTGCATGCTTGTGCGTGGTTTTTTCTATTTTGTCTCCTATTGAACAGTTTTATGGCTTTTAGCAAGTTTGTCGGCAGACCTTTTTTTAAAATTGTGTATTTCTAGCACAGAATACTTGTCAAATCTGTAGAATAGCCCATAAGATGTTTGAAATGCACCTTCTTGATCACTTCTGTCTCCTTTTCACTGGGTTTTACTCTGCATTGTGTATGCCTGTGTGCACCTAATGAGTTGATTAACCAAATTAGCATGTACCCATGCCCCTTTCTGTTTTGCAAGGCATTGGCATTTTGACAAGTGTGAAGAAGTGAGACAGATGGGGCAGAATTGTATTGAACTCCTTGCAGTTTATTTTTCAGGCGTTCTCATTCATCAAGCAGCTCTATTTTGTGAAACATAAAGTGATACATACAAAGCCATTACCAAATGTACTTATTGCAAGAAATATAACAATTTTCAAGAAAGGCAAACTGGCTAAAAAGTCCTGAAAGTGTTGAAAAGTAGATAAAATTAGAAGACACCCACCAAGGATATAAGACACATTTTAGTAGAAATCCCACCTTTAACCAGAATGTCCTTAAATAAATTGCTTTTTAAAAAAATCTTTAAATGACAATGAAGAAAAAAAGAAAAGGACACCCAAACAGATGCCAAAACATTTAAAAGCGGACTGACTGTTATGTGAATCAGTCATTAAGAATAGAGAGTCCTTTTGTGAGTTTGTGGCAAATTGGTTCAAGGCCATTGGACGTGGAGTCGATTAGGGATGCAGGCACTTACCTCTGTGCAAGTGCAATATGTGGGCATAGGGACAACCATGAACCTCAAGGGACAGGAATGACCCTCCTGAACATGACCTCCAACAGTAAGGGTGAATTGTCAGTTTTTTAACTCTTTATTATAAAGACATATTTACACAGAACAATTTTTACAAACACAGTGAACATAATTATGGGAAGAGGACAATTTCTTAATGAAAAGGGCCTTAATATCTTTGTATAAATTAGTATAAGAATCATACACAACCATTTTAAATAAGACAGTCCCCCAGCCTCCCCCTGCCCTCTTCTGCCCCGTGTCTCTGGACTTCCCCAGTTTTCTCTACGGAGCTAGGCAGCTGATGAGGCAGGAGATGCAGAGAGGGGGAAGGGAAAGAAGGCCCAATCCCTGGTGGGGGCATGAGTGGCAGAAGAGGCTTTCTGAACACTGACCAGCCCCCACTCCCAACCTGGGGGTGTGTGGGGGGAAGCAGGTGCCCAGCCTGGCCCCTCAGGTGGGCCTTGAAGCAGTAGCAGCAGTAGCATCAGCAGCAGTGGAGGTAAGGGGGAGAGGTGGTTAGACAATATTGGGGTTACTGTGGGACTTGGGGGGCCCTGACTCCCCCTGTCTCCACACATACATAGGTGGCCATCAGGCTCTTGTCTCCTCTGGGAGGCCTCTGAGAAGGAAGTCTGCTCAGACCTATACTTCCTCCCTCCTTCCCTCCCTCCCTCCCTCCCTCCCTCCCTTCCTTCCTTCCTTCCTTCCTTCCTTCCTTCCCTCCCTTCCTTCCTTCTTCTCCCTCTTGCTCCTCCCCTAAGGAAAGGCCCCTGGGAAAGAAGGTCCAGTCAACATGAAGAGAAGGCTATTGAGTCCAATTACTGAAGTCTACCTTCTGGCCTCTGAAAACCGGTGTTGGGGTTGGAACAGTAGCCTCAGTACCTGAGCTGTCCCTATAAGAATACGTGGGGTCTGGAAGTGCTGCAGGAACGGGGGCAGCTGGCAAGTTAGGGAACCTCCAGCCCCAGCTGAGGAATGGACCGGCAGGGGCAGGCCAGGGAGGCAGGAGCAGCTCAGTCCCCATACCACCGCGGGGCAGTTCATAGCTGGCTTGCCTCTCCCTGCCCTGCAACCCCCAGTCCCAATCTCGGGAAAGGCACTTAATGTGTTCTGAAAATATATCATTAAGAGGGAAGAGGATATCATCAAATGGGAGCCAGGAGACCTGGGTCCTCATTCTGGCTCTGCAGTGACCCTGAATAGGTCACTATCCCTCTCCAGGACCATTTTGCAGGAGTTTGCACAAGGAGGCAGAGCTAAGTGATCACCAAGGTTTCTTTTGGTGCTGGTATTGTGATTCTTGGCAAGAACAAAACGAAACAAACAACAACAACAACATAACACTACTCCTGCTTGGCTTTTGCTCCTGGGAGACTACAGAGCCATCTCCTGAGTGAGAGGGCAAGGGAGAGAAGGAGTTGGGGGTGAGGGGGCAGTGTTAGGAGACACAGAAAGATGAGAGAGGTAACAAAGTACTTCATGGCCCCTCTCCTTTGCCTCTTCCTTAAGCCAAACATGGAATAAGGAAAGGGCACAGCAGCTATCCCTCCTCTTCTCCAATGCCTCCCCTCTCCCCTTCACTAGAAGACCAGCCCCCATTCCAATGCCCCCCAAGGCACCCTGTCTACATCCCGATGCGCAGTCCCTCTAACCAGAGGCTCTTTCCCCAGTGAAGGGTCCACCTGACTGGAAGGCCTGGGATATGCTGGAGCCCACTGAAGAGGGGAGTGTTTCCCCCCAGCTCACAGAGCGCGCTGGAGGAAGGAAGGGCTGGGTGAAGCTTGGGCTGTTAAATGGGAGGAGGTGGGGATTAGAGGAAGGGGATGGGGCAGGAGAAGGCAGGCCTTCCAGTGCTGGGTCTCCAAAGTCAGTCCAGAGAAGGGCCAGGAAGAGGGGCTGAATGAATCCACTGGAGAGAAAGGGAATCATCCCAACCAGGGGCAGGATCACACATTCGGGGAAGCCAGTGGGTGAGAAGAGCTGGAACCATCAGTGGCGAAGACAGGTGCAAGATGAGAGGTGAATGGATATGAGGGCTCCAGAGAAGCAGACCAATCTATGGATTGGCAAGAGTTGCAGGGGGCGGGCACTCAGGGACCCCTTCAGTCCTAAAGAGACAAAAATGACCAGAAAGGAGTCACTGTCATATCCTAGGTCAAAGGAACCGTCCCAGAAAAGAAAGGAGACAGCCTTCACTTCCCTCTCCCCACAACCCTGAACCTAAAGCCCCGGGTCTCTGAATTCGCACCACCTTGTCCAGACTACAGGGGGACACCGCAGGCCAGGTCTCAGGAGCAGGCTTAAGCCTTGCTTTCTCTGCAGCTGCCTCGGGTTTTCCTCTTTCCTGTGGCTGTGGGCAACTCTCTTCCTGTTCTCTGCATGATGCCCCCAAGGCTCGCTGCTTCCCTAGCTCTGGTGAACATTCTCCCTGCACACCTGTGAGCCTACCCTGGTTCACCCCTCTCCAGCTCATCAAGGGCCCCCAGGGCTTCTACAACTCTCTGTCTGGGCCAGCTTGCCCAAACCCAGGCAGCAGGGTGGAGGGGAGCTGGAACCCTGTTCCTAGAGAGTTAGGAAATTGGCCTGAGGTGTATGCCTCTCTCTGGGCCTTGGTCTCCATGTCTGTAAAATGAAGGAGTAAGACAGGTGTTCTATAAGGCCCCGTATTGTGTATGGGGCTGGAACTGCTTGGGACAGGTGTCTGTCCAGTGATAAGCAACAGGGCCACCAGGCTTCCAGGCTGTCCCTCCCTGCTCCTTCCACTGCCCACTGACCAGAGGCTCAAGTACCTGGTTCAGAAAGGCATGGGGCCCTTGTGGGAGAGGCGTGGCCGCTGGCGGCGGAATTTCCTCCGACCTCCTTGCCAGGGTCCTGGTCCATTCCTCGACCCTCTGGGCTGCACCAGGTGGCGAACACTGCCTTCTTCCAGCCCATTCCCATCAGAAGGCTGCAGCAGGGGTCCTGCAAGAAGAAGAAAGCCTGTTAGCCAGGAAGGCTGATGCAAATGGACAGGGGGCTATGGGCTCATGGTAGAGGGCCATCTCTCCATGAGAGTACTCATCAGTTTTTCTTTGTTTTTATCTTCTATCTTGGTGAACAATTTGCAATTTTTACACTGCCCTGGGACAAACCTTCTGCTCACACCTTGCAATTTATGGAGCTAACTTTATGTCCTTTGGCAGCTCTATCATGTTTCTGGCAGGTGCAAACATATTCTTCATTTAGAACATCATTGTGGGGTACAGTTTGAGGCATATGTCCATACCTGGTTAGGGCACAGCAAGCAATAACCACCCCTCCACTGTACCCTTGCAATGGATACACTTAAAACATTTTAAACATGCAACATTTCAAGGAGATGAATCCCCCGAGCACCATGTATCCATCACCCAGATTCCACATTTATCCAGATGGAGTCACATATGTTTTAGTTATCCCCTTTCTTTGTGAAGTATTCTAGAGCAAATCCAGAACATCGTGTCACTGTGCTCCTACATCCTTCAATACTCACATGACCTACTTTTGAGTACTCAAGATCTCACACCTCACTCCTGGGCATCTCATCAGTGTTTAGGCATCTCACTTGCTCCTTGTGATCTCCTTGTGGGTATGGCTGGTGGCGTTGGGGGGGGGGGGTCTCTGGCTCTGTATGCCTTAAGCTGGGTTCCATTCAGTTTATGACCAGATTTAGAGACCAATACATCTTATATGAATGAATGAGTGAACCACTGAGTGAATGGTTACTTGAAGCGGCAAGTCTGTGCATCAAGAGACATGTGGGCTATTGCATCTGGCACCTCCCCACCGGATACCTCATCTTCTTTCATCTCCAGATCACACCCCCACCCTGTGTTTAATGTAAACCCTTCCATTTAAATCCCAGTTGGCTTCTCGTCTGCTCTCTAGGGCTCTGCTCTATATCTGTCCACATCTGACTTAGAGAAGAAGCCTCCTTATGTCAGGCTAAGCCTTGACGATAGAATCCAAGTGGTGCTGGGTGTTGAGCACAGTGAGGGAGAAGGCATGTGGACCAGCTCTCATGAAGGCTGCAGCGCACCCAGGAAGGTGGGCTTGCACTCCAGAAACAAGTGTGGCCACTGGAAGCATGCAGGATAGGGAGATGAGAAGGTGCTGGGCAGAAGGCCAACTTGCGGGGAACTTTTGCAATGGCCGGTCCAGGGCTGTCCTGCAGGAAAACAGCCTCTGAGGTCAGTGATCATGAATCCCAGTCTCCTCCCACACCACCAGATTCACCCTCAGCCATGTCCCTGCCCCTCAGTCCCTACTTTCATCCATCCAGGAATCCCCACAACTAGCTCACAGTTTCCATATAACCACCCATTGGCTGCTAGCCCCCCAGTCATACCCCTGGCTGCTCTTCCTTTCCCCCCTCCTGCCTCCAGCATCCCCATACTCTGGTTCCTCTGTTGGCTTCTTGGCTCTCGTGATTCCTCCTCCCTTTGCACACAATTTCCAGGCGTTTATCCTCCTCTTGGGCCAAAAGCAGATGAAATTTGTCCTTTGGGCCCTCTCTGCCCAGGCTCCAGGGCCTGTGCTTTCTCAGACACACAACCCCACTGCACACATGCACACAGCCTAGTCCCCTACCTCCTTCCCCAAGAAAAGCCACAGGCCCATTAGGACCCCACTGGTTACCAGCCACACTCCCATGCTTCTGGTTGGGGTAATGTGTCAGCTTCTCCCCTAATGAGAATTAAAACCCATCACCTCATGAGAATTGAAATAAATTATATTCTCACTTTGGGGCAGTGGGGCAGGAGGCCAATTCTGTCTGTCATAAAGCCATTTGTAAAAGGCCTGGGCCAGGAAAGGAAAGAGGAGTGAAGGACCTTCACAAAGCACCCCCCAATGTCAGCTGCTTCAGCTTCTGCCCTGTATTTTGGGGTCCCCTCAAGGCTCTTCCTGACCACTGAGGTGGGTAGGAATGATGCTGATAATGAACACTTGGGACAGGAAGGACTGTGGTGAGGGTGTGGCCAGGCACAAGGGAGGACCCAAGGGGTCTTGATAATGTGAGACCTTGGTTCTTGAGTCCATGCCCTGGACTACTGGGGCTGGGGTGGGGACTGGCCAATGGCACAGGTTACAGCCCCAGGGGTATAGTGGGCATGGAGAAGAGAGGCAAGGTGCCTAGATGGGGAGGGTGTCATCTCCAAGTATTCAGCACCCAGGACTATGAGTGTTGGTTGCAGTAAGGGAGGGGGGCTAGGGGTGAAAGGCCCTCGGTGTGGGGAGGCCAAGAACCAGGATGGAACAGGGACGCTGGCTCAGACTCTGGCCAGGAAGACATCTAGACTCCAAGCCTGCAGAGAAGAACTACTTTGAGCTAATCAAGTGCTCAGCCAGACCCTAGAGAGCAGCCACCCAGAAGCCCCCGGCACATTGCATCCCGTCAGGTGGGGGGCTCACTGTCTTCTTTGTAGCTGGAAGTCTGCAGCTTCTCCCACACCCCGATCCCATCACCCACCTGTTTCCTACTTTTGATTCTGAGTCTGGCTCACCCTGAGATAAGCTGACACCTGAAACCCGGGCTTTATCCTGTCCAAAGGGACATTTGGAGGCTGCTGATTTTCATCACTGTAGAGGTCCTGCCTGTACAAAAGAATTCCCCTTTAGAAATGTCAGCCATCCTCAGTGTACTTAAATATTTTCTTCCAAGTCATTTGCTACTTAAAGGGAGGCTGGGGCAACCCTCCAAAGAACCTGAAGCCTAGAGAGACTGGAGCCACTGCTCTCTGAAGCACATCAGAACGGGGCTCCAGCATCTCTGCACTGGGAACTACGGTCAGGGGCGAACAAGGTTTGATTTTCATGTAACCCGAACTCTAACCCTGCCAGTGCACAAAGAGGTGCGTGGGACTTTTCAGGAACATGCCAGCCTTACCAGGAATGACGCACCTGTTTTTCCTCTTGCTGTCCAGCCTATCTTGTGATTGCTTTAAAAGTCCACACGAGTGCTCTGGTAGCAACCCGCTGGCTGTGTCCCCTCCACTGCTCTGTGGTCCCGCAGGTACCTCCCTGATGAAGCACCCTTCCTTTGTCTGCCCAGCCCTCCACCCCAGTGCCCTGAGCTATCTTCCCGTGCCAGCTTTGCTGCCCTTGGACACATCACACTCTGGCAGCTTGGCCCTCCACTTTACTTGCATTAGTCCTTCGCCCAAGAGGCCTGACTCAGGTTATAAGAGTGCTTGGCACTTAGGATTGGGGATGGGGAGCCGATGCCCTTTCTCTGAGAGGGTGAGGTACAGTAGGCTGTCCTCACACTAGAGCTGTGACTGCAGGCTTTGAGTTAGGGCTCAGGAGGAGGAGGGGGAGGGGAGGAAAAGAAAAAGAGGTGCTCAAAGACCAAGGGACACTTGGCTCTGGCCCAGCAGTTCTCAGACTCAAAAGACAAAGTGTATCCCAGGTCAGGAGGCACTGCAGGAGTTTGTGTGTGTCTGGCAAGGGGAGGGTGGGGGGACATTCCAAGTCAGGACAGAGTGTGTTGTGGAGGAAGCAATGTTTTCAGGCCTGGGACCTTGACTGGAGATTGGCTGGGGAGGGCATGCAAGTCTGGTCCAAGGGCAAGGTGGTTCTGGGGGCCGAGTTTCTGGCCCAGGATAGGAAGCAGGAGGAGCCAGGCCATAGGTACTCAGACCCTTGGCTGGTGGCCACCTGCACAGAAGTGCCCCTCCCTGACTCCAGGAGATGTCATGGAATGGAAAAGGCACTGAGGGCCTTAGAAATGTCCAGTGCTAGGCTTAAGCAAAATGTGAGGGCAACAAATTTACCCAAACAAGGGCATGGAGACAGATGGCCTAATGAAGAAGGGTGAATTAAAGCAAGAGGTGACAAGGTCTGGGCCAAAACACAGTGTTCCATCCCCCTTGAAACTAGCTGTCCCCTTTACCAGCTGGATCCCAGAAGGGTTCTAGTGGAGGTCAGTTGCCCAAGGGTCTCCCTGTAGCCTCTTGAGGGAGCACCAAGTATGCAGATCAGGAAGCCCCAGCTTCCTGTGGGACACCCTCTCTGCACCCACTCTTTCTTCCCTGCAGGCACCACGTTAGACTAGTTGCCAGTGGTGGTGTCATGTGGGTGTCTTGTCTTGCCAACTGCATTGGATGGTAGGCTCCTGGAGAGCAGGCCCATGAGGTGTCCTTCATTCATACCTTTGCTCTCTGTATGCCTGCCTGAAGGGATTTCTGAAGAAAAGCTCAGTCCCTCCTTAGCAAGGAAGAGGCTGACCCAGCACTTGGGCTCTGAAGGAGAAGACACGGGACAGCTAGCTGAAGGCAGGGGGTGACAGAGCCAACCAACTGCATCTTCCTGAGAAGCAGGCAGTGCTCCCAGGGCCAGGGCAGTGCCAAAAGGCAAGAGCAGAGAAAGGAGGCAGCCTACAAAGGGAGAGAGGTGGAGCCCCGCCAGGCCCCTCGGAGAGGCTCCTGGGCTGCAGTCCATCTTACCTCTCTGGAGGGTCTGGAACTAAGTAGGGCTGCCCTGCCCTCTCCTTCCCTCTGCTCCCACCTTTCTGTGACTCCAGCCCTGGCACTGGCATTAATCCACCTGGTTTTGGCCTTCCCCTTCTGTGGTGCCAGGCAGGCAGCAGTGATAGCCAGATCACAGGACTGTGGCAGCTGGAGGTAGGAGCTGACAGCCCCAAGAGACACTGACGCACAGGGGACAGGCAGCCTGGGCCGGAGCTGCCAGGGCATTTGCGGAGACAAGGTTTGGGGAGGGCAAGGGAGCACCAGTGCCAAGTATACCAGGTGTGTGTGTGTGTGTGTGCGTGCGCGCGCGTGCATGTGTGTGCGTGCGTGTGTGTGTGTGTGTGTGTGTGTGTGTTGCAGGTGGGGGAGAAAGGACTCCCCCTCCCAGAGTTGCATGGAAGTGTCAAGTCAGGTCCACGTTTCCTGGTTTGGTGCCTAGAGACAAGAGGACTGAGGTGAAGTGTGCCTGGGGCTGAGTAAAGGCCAGAGCCAGGATATCGAGGAAAGAGTCCCCGGGGTGGCGAGGAGTCTGTGGGGAGAGCCTCCCATGAGGGCAGCAGAGCAGCACACGAGATAAGACCTTGGGGAAAGGGAAGAGAAGAGCGGCCTGGGCTGGCCCTGCCCGACCAGATCCGGGGAAGCCTGCCCGGGCTCCCATGCAGGCTGAACGGAGCAGCAGCTGGGCTCCACGCCCCCGCCGCGCGCGCCTGCCTATGCAACAAGTGTCACGTCTGCATCTTGGCACATCATCCCCAGTGGCCCGCGCCCCGGGACCGGCGGTTGGCCCCTAACCTCCAGGAACCGGGAAACCTTCCATTTGGGAGGCCAGCCCACCAGGCTCAGTCAGGTCAGCTACCTCCACTGATCCCTGGGGAGCGGAACGTGCCGCCCGCCCCACATTTGCCCTTCACCACGTGGGGTGCAGGGCGCGGGACCCGGGGCGCATGCCGGCGGCCCTGAGCTCTTCGGACTTCGAGGGGCCGCCGGGAGGGGCAAGGCGCCGGGCGCGTGATGCCCGAGAACCAACCGAGCCCCCACCTCGCTCCCGGAGGAAGGGGTCGCCCCTGCCGGCCAACGGGTCCTCTGCCCAAGGCGCTCTGTCAGTCAGTCTGCGGCCCCGCGGGGCGGCGCGTGGCTGCTCCAGCTGGGCTCGCGCCGGGTCCCGGGAGGAGGAGAGCTCACGAGCGAGGGGGCGGAGGGGAGGGAGCGCGTCGGCTGCGGTCCCGTGGCGCCGCAAAGGGCTCGCGGGCTAGCGGCAGGGCGCGCACTCACCTCCACACACCGCGGTCAGAGAGAGCCAGAGCAGTAGGAGCGCCAGCACGCACCTCCGCAGATCCATGCTGCTCCTTGGCCGCTGCCTGGGGCCAGGGGGCGGGGAGGCCAGGGAGGCCGGGCTCCTCCGGGAGGCGAGGAGAGAGGCGCGAGCCGCGGGTAGTGCGTGCGTGCCGGCGCTGAGCTCGCGTGGCTCCCCGGCTGCGCCGCGGGCTGGCCGGCTGCCGCGCTCGCTCGCTGCCGCCTC
>JAESUZ010001124.1:0-93421 GCA_017311185.1 Proteles cristata cristata | reverse complement strand
TCTTACAAATAAAGCTATAATGAACATTCATGTATAGGTTTTTGTATGAACATATGTTTTCATTTCCCTGGAGTAAATACCCAAAAGTACAATTATGGGTTATGTGGTGATTACATGTTTAGTTTTAGGAGGTGCTGCCAGACTGTTTTCCAGAGTAGCTGTACCATTTTACTTTCCCACCAGCAATGTATGAGTGGTCTAGTGTC
This sequence comes from Proteles cristata cristata, assembly GCA_017311185.1. Lineage (NCBI taxonomy): Eukaryota > Metazoa > Chordata > Mammalia > Carnivora > Hyaenidae > Proteles > Proteles cristata. Next base: position 93,215 of record JAESUZ010001124.1, on the reverse strand, counting down.
TACATCTCTTCCTCTTCAGACTTGATGTTTGCTGCTTTTTTAAAAGCCATCCTGATAGGTGTGTAGTGACATCCTGTTGTGGTGCAGTTTGCATTTCTTGATGGCTGATGTTAAGTATCTTTTCATGCACGTATTTGCCATTTATATGTCCTCTCAGATGAAATCTCTGTTTCTTTGGCCCATTTTTGAATGAGACTTTTTGGTTTATTGTTTTTAAAGAATTATAGTGAAGCGTCATTTGGTGCCCTACTCCCTAGAGAATAAAATTCGAACTCTTTACCTTAGTAAATAAGACTTTTTGTGGTCTGACCCCAGTTGGCCTTTCTAATCTCATGAGTTTGCTTACTTGTATAAGACTGACCAAGATTCCTAAGCACACTGTTCCCTTTCATAGCTTTGTTCTACTACCTGACACACCCTCCTCCCAACAGATTGTCTTTCATCCTTCTAGACCTAACTCAAATGTTAGCTTTCACGGAAATCCCCCTTTCTAGTGTAGGAAAGGTAAGAAAACACCCCTCACTCCTCCACTTATCTTCTTGTCCCACTTACCTAGTTCTGTTTTTCTTTCTAATAACACTTTCTATTCCCATCAGTATATTATCTGGGCAATTACTTAATTGCCCATTTCTCTCCCCTACTAAAATAACAACCTGCATGAATGACTGAGGCATTTAACTTTGTTACATCACTTTCTGCCCAGTGCCTAGAACAGTGCCTGACATATAGTAGGCACTAGTAAATAGTTACTGAAAGACTGAGGAAGTGAATTTGTGGATATTTGTGTTGCCATTCCCTTCCATAGCATGTTGCCTAGCATATCCTATTTATAGTGTAATAAAAGTAATAGCTACCATCTACTGTATTGATTGTATACCAAGCAGTACAGATCACCCCTTTCCTTGGTCTGCTTTTGCACAGCACTACCTCATTATTTTATCCTGGCAATTTGTTAGCCTCTCCCTACCACTCCCTCCACAAAAAGAAACATAAGATATGAGAAATATAAGAATAAATATTATAAGAGATTATAAAGATCTTTGTGTCCCTGGCTTCGGCAGATACCTGGCACAAAATAGGTGGTCACATCTGAGTAAACAGTTGTCAGGTTATATATTGCTTTTACTTGTGTGAGGTCAGAATCCAGCTGCATTTTGAGTAAACCAGTGTCCCACTGACCAGGCTTCCAGAATGCACAGGAAACATCTGTTAATTTTGGAAAGCAATCACACTGATTTGGAGAATTATTGCTATTTGCTAAAACAAAGCTTCCTTGGAGAAGAGAAATTGGGCTCAAAGACCTCACATGAGTCTGACTTTATTAGATAGTGAGCATCCTTACATGTTGTAGAATTGGTAAGCAAGAAACCTTCCATTCCACTAATTCCACTGGTCCTCTTACAAAGCTGCAGAAAGAAGCCATAGGCCTAAATTCCCACACCAATCAAAAGCAATTTTTAACAGTTTCTCAAAGTAGTACAGCTCTTAAGGTACCTAACTTGATGTACTATTTAGAGAATGCAGACAGTTGTAATACTAAAATATATTTATATATATATTTTTTATAAAACTCTTCTTCAGTGAAAGACCTGTCCCTGTGTCTTACATGTAGTAAGAAAACTGAAAGAAAAAAAAAAAATCTGAGCAGTTTGTAGGTAGCTTTAGGAGTTAGCCAAAATGTTAACATGCCCCAAATTCAAGAGCCTGGTAAAGGCCTTGTGCGATTTATATATATGTGAGGAAATGATTAGAATGATTTATGTATAGAAAATGTGCCTTATGGGGTCAGTTATTCATATAATTATTTTAGGATTTGAACATCTGGTCTGCTGAAATATTTAAACTCTTTTGTCTGCAAATAAACTGTATTATGAACCAATCTGGAGTAGTTGGGTATCTAGATGGGAAAAATATAAGAATCTTACATTAAAAAACTAGGAAATCTTCTAGAAAAATGTTAACTTAAGAAAACTTTTTACCCTTATCTTTTAGTGTTCTCACTGTACAACAGATAAAAGGCAATATTCTAGCTGTTAAGAAGACCAGTAAAATACAGAATATGCTTGTGAATTTGTACAGATAACCTGAGAAGGCTATGTAACATTACATGTTTCATTTTAGTGTATTAAATAGTGTTTCCAATTACAGGTTCTTATTGCATATCAAGTGTATGCTGAGAACCTTATTTGGGGAAGGATAAAAAGAACTTTTAAAATGGGAATTGGGAGGTGCCTCTGTGGCTCAGTTGGCTAGGTGTCTGACTTCGACTTAGGTTATGATCATGCAGTTCGGGAGTTCGAGCCCTGTATTGGGCTCTGTGCTAACAGCTCAGAGCCTGGATCCTGCTTTGGATTCTGTGTCTCCTTCTCTCTGCCCCTCTTGTGCTTGTTCTCTCTCTTTCTCTCTCAAGAATAAGTAAATTTTTAAAAATAAAATGAGAATTAGTACTAGGGTTTTAGCAAAGAATATAAAATAAAGGTCTGTAGGATAAAAGTTTTCTGTGACTATTAATTTAGTTTTGGTCTCACTAAAATATATTAACCCTTTGTAGAGCAAAATTTAAACACCAAGAAGATAAGCAAATACATTAGCTCTAATAGGTTCAGGAGGTTTTTTTTTTAAACATTCATTTTTGAGAGAGAGATAGAGTGTGAGTGGGGGAGGGTCAGAGAGAGGGAGAGTCAGAAGCAGACCCCAGGCTTTGAGCTGTCAGCACAGAGCCCAACAGAGCTCAAACCCATGAGTGGTGAGATCATGACCTGAGCCGAAATTGGATGCTTAACTGAGTGAGCCACTCAGGCGCCCCTCAGGAGCTTTTCTGATGGTAAAATTAGTTTAAGTATGTTTTTGTACCTGGTGTTTACTTAATTATCTGTTGATGGTTTAATACAGTGGGCTAAACATGAGATGTTAGCTGTTTTGCTGAATGTAGTATTATTAGATTGATTCTCAATAATAGAAATTCTAAGCATCTTTAATTCTTATTGAGCTCTTCCCACTGCTAAGGAGCAAAGTATTTTCATATGCTCTCCTATACTCTACAGATTTAGTGTCTTTTTAGCCTGCTCATTGAAATCTTGGCCCCAGTAAATATTTCTGCTGGCTTTTCTGCTAAATGCCCTGTGGATAGATTCCATAAGTTAAAATCTGTGACTGTGAAAGGGGTTTACAGTAGCTTCTATATTACTATACCTAACTGATGTTAGAGTAAAGACATTCTTTCTTCCTTGGGTTTACCATACAGGGAATTTATCATTTTCCTTGACAGGTGGTAGACAGTCTAGCGGGTTAGAAGTGTGTTCATTTATAATCTGTCTACAGGAAGTATACTGAAAATTACTGCTGTAATTTACATGTCAACATGGTCTGATTTTTTTTTTTTTTTTTGCATTTTATAGGAGGTTTAGATGGGGATGGCTGTCTCCAGCCCATCCTTTCCCTTATCTTTGATCTTTTCTTTCTAAGTATTAAAAATAAATACTGTTTATCAGGAATGCTTAAAATAATTGAGATTAGTAAGCTTGGGGGGAGGGATAATGGGGATTTTCTGTATTAATTTTTTAAATTATAAATATTACATAGAATCCTTTTCTTTTCCTTTAAATGTACAGTAATGAAAAGTAATGAAAGTAAATGAATGTAATGAAAGTAAAAGTAATGAAAAGTAAAATGCTCCATCCTTTCCTTCTCATTATCCGCTTCCATTCTAGTTGAGAGAAAAGGTTTTCTGGGGGTTTGTTTGTTTTGCATTTTGATATGGAAAGTTTTAGAATAAATGGAAAATTTAGGGGTAGTTAATCTCTGTTCCCAGGAGGCCTTATCTTGGAGGTTCTTGAGAAAGGCAAAGGCTGTCAGAACTGTTTCCCCCAGGCAGGAAGGCTTCCTTCTTGTGTTATCTCCATGCCTAACACAAAGCTCAACTCACCAGGAGCTCAGTGAACAGCTAAGGTAGTACAGGCACATATCACAGATAGAAGATTGGATTACGTTCCTGGATAACACTTTGTCTTTCTGCTTGCTCCTTATTTCTCTCCTCTCCCTCTTTTCTTACTATTTTCTGGTATCTTAATTTCTCCTTTCTTCCTTCCTCTCCTTTTTTGGCCTTTAGCTAGTGGCTCAGAGTGGAGGATCAGGGTTTTGAAGTGCGACTGTCTACTAGGCTTTCTCCTTTAGGATGAACATCTGTAATTAGAAAAGAAATACAGGTACTTTGCTTTACATTACAAAATAAAGTTCATGTAATCAAGAGCTTCAGTATGTAAGTGACATGTGCTTTTTTATATCTTTCAGAGTTCTTTTCAGCCTGTGTTGTTCAGCAAAGAGGGATAAAGCTAGTGTTTAGAAAGGTGCTTTTAAAAGTATCTTGAGATCTAAATTAGTTGGTGGCTGAAACTCAAAAGAATTAGGAAACAGCGTTGTGATATAGCTAAAACTGTGATTGTTCTGAGTTTCCAGATATTACTGTACAAGTAATAAGTTCCCAAAAAGAATAAGTGAAATTAAATGTTTAGAACAAGAGCAAGGGTGACCTGCTACAAAATCATGGCTCGTATGATCTCATTGCAGGAGTTCTTTACTCAGCCATGTACTCTGATGATGAGCTGTTTCACATGACTGATAATGCAGAAGCTTCTGTCTGGAGTCATTTTTTTATACAAGTCTACAAATACCAGACCTTGTTGTCAGTACATTATTCATATAAATTCTTTTAATTCTCATAAAGCCCTTTCAGGGAGGCACTATTATTTTCCCCATTTTATGGAGGAGGAAACTGAGGCAAATTGAGGTTAAGATCTTACTCATTTTCACTTAGATAGAAAGTGGAAGAGCTAAGATTAAAACAAACAGTTTTGGGGCACCTGGGTGGTTCAGACAGTTAAGTGTCCAACTTCAGCTCAGGTCATGATCTCACGGTTTGTGGTTTCAATCCCCACGTCAGGTTCTGTGCTAACAGCTCAGAGCCTGGAGGCTGCTTGGGATTCTGTGTCTCCCTCCCTGTCTGTCTCTCCCCTTTCGTGCTCTGTCTCACTCTCAAAAATAAATAAAAACAGGCATGCCTGGGTGGCTCAGTCGGTTGAGCGTCCGACTTCGACTCAGGTCATGATCTCAAGGTTTGTGGGTTCAAGCCCCGCGTCGGGCTCTGTGCTGACAGCTAGCTCAGAGCCTGGAGCCAGCTTTGGATTCTGTCTCCCTCTCTCTCTGACCCTCCCCTGCTCATGCTGTCTCTCTCTCTCTCTCTCTCTCTCAGAAATAAATTTAAAAAATAATAAAAATAAATGAATAAATAAATAAAAACATTAAGGAAAAAAGAAACAGAGTCCATTTTGCTCAAAGCAGATATTCTGCTGCTTCTGGGTAATCTACTAAAGCAAGGGTTAGCAAACTTTTTCCATAAAGGGTCAGATAGTAAATATTTTGCACTTTACAGGCCATGTGATCTCTGTTGCAACTTTTCAAATCTGTGGATATAGTATGAAAGCAGCCATAGACAGTCCAAAAACAAATGTGCATGGCTGTGCCCCAATAGAACTTTATTTGTAGACGCTGAAATTTGAGTTTTATGTATTTCCACATGTCACAAAATATTATTCTTGATTTCTTTTTCACCATTTAAAATATAAAAACCATTCTTGGTTCGTGGGCCTTACAAAAAGAAGCAGCAGACTGGACATGTCTGTTCACACCATACTGTTTTTGTGTGAGATATTAGAATAAAGTCTACTGATTTATTAATTAATCCATGCAGAAAAGAGAGAGATCAGGTGCCATACTAAATTCTAGGGTTACCAAGGATGAACAAGAACAAAACGTTCCATTTCCTCTTGCCATTCCACTTAAGTTGTTCTATTTCTTCTCATGTCTGCTTTCTTTTAATAAGAATTTATCTTTGGGGCTCTTGGGTGGCTCAGTCAGTTGAGTGTCTGACTCTTTTTTTTTTATAGTTTTTACTTATTTTTGAGACAGAGAGAGACCGAACATGAGTGGGGGAGGGGCAGAGAGAGAAGGAGACACGGAATCTGAAACAGGCTCCAGGCTCTGAGCTGCCAGCACAGAACCTGATGTGGGGCTCAAATCCACGAACCACGAGATCATGACCTAAGCTGAAGTCAGACGCTTAACTGACTGAGCCACCCAGGCGCCCCGAGTATCTGACTCTTGGTTTCAACTCAGGTCATGATCCCAGGGTTGTGGGATCGAGCACTGCTTAACATTCTCTCTCTCCCCCGCCGCTCTCTCCCACCCTCTCTCTAAAACTAAAATAAATAAATAAATAAATAAATAAATAAATAAATAAAAATTCTCTTTTATTTCCTGTCCATTGCATGTACCAGACATGTTCACATTATCTCATTTAATCTTTCTAGCTAGTAATATTATCTTAGTTTTATAGTTTAGAGAAGTATAAAATTAAAGAGCCTAGAGGCAGCCATTTGAACCCAACCAGGTGAGTAGAGCCTAGATTCAAATGTATGTCTGTCTTAGGTTTAGGTGTTTTTTTCTTCTCTTCATTACTGCTTCCTCTTTGCTCCTGGAAATGTATGAAACTAAGATGAAATGCTTCTGACCCTGTCTGAAGGGAATCTGTGTATCTCACTTCTTAAATGCATGTTTATTTGTATTCCCCTTCCAATTGCCCTGACTCTAGCTTTCAACAATGCTACACAACTTTGATAGAAATGTTAAGATGTTTCTTTATTTCCCAATCAAGGAAGCAAAAAATAAAGAAAAATAAACACAGAGCTAGTTAATAATTTAGTGGAAAGATACACTGATACATGAGAGGAAGAATGGAGGAAGAAAACCCATGTCCTTTCCTGATGCCTTCTATAGCCTCTCGGTCTTGAAAGAATAGACCTGTGTCCTTAGCATGCTCTGAGAAAGAAATGGGTTCCAGATGAGTCTTTGGGATTATTGATAATTCATAAGTGGCCTGGAGTAGGTTTTTAGGATAGTTCTTTTGTGAATAGTACCTGACGAACACAAATGATAAGTAGAATTGTTCATGTTTAGTTTTAAATAAGGAAGTGAACTGATGTGTTCATGAAAGACAGTTTAACCTCCTCATCTTTGGCTACTTATGGATTCCCAAAAAGCTTACTATCCTTTTCCCCATGGCAGTGGGAAATCTCAATTACAGGTTGTAGTTCCTGTTAGAAAATGGAAACACTCAAGTAGGCGTGGCTAAAATATGACCTAGGACTGAAAGCAGGTGTCTCTTGAGTTTAACTACTGGTTTCCTTGTAATTCCCTACTATTTTATTACAGTGAGGGTCTGTATTTAATGTAACATTTAATATTCTGTAACATGGAATATGTTAGATTTCTGTCCATAACATTAATACCTTTAATTTGAAAATTGTTTACATTTATCATGACAGACTTCAGATGTATATACGAAAGATAACTAGGTGTACATGAAGCTAACTTGATATACCCTTCAGTGGGATTTATCAGGATAATTCTATCCAAAGCTACCCAGTGTACCTGCTTTGTACTTAAGGATTCCAGAAAATGGCACCCTCTTTAAAAGAAATAGTGGTTTCTTTTAAATTAATAATTGAGTAATAATTTAGTTAGTATTTAACATTTATTTAATTTGTAATATATAATTTATAATATAACTTAGTGTTTAATTTTTTATCTAATTAATAATTTAATTAATGATGTTTTAATTATTTCCTATTCACCTTGTTGGTGAGGGAGGGATTCCTGCCCTTTTATTATGGAGATGGCCAAACACATGACACCTGACAGATGAGATTGACAGCAGTTTGTTGGTCACATATGCAGCCCAGGGGAGGAGGACATAGCATGCCACACAGGGCCACACTGAGCTTGCAGTTGGCAACAGAATGAGTCACCAGGGGCCATGAAAAGTAGGCTGTGTACAGTATCAAGATAGTGGGTCACCTTTGGTTCCTATGGAAGGATGTGATTGGCTGGTTTGAATAATTAATTCCACGTGTTGGCTAGGAGCTAAAATCCTCTACTCAGGTGTTGCCAGAACTGCCCCTGTGATAAAAAAGTTTGTCTAGCTAGGGCCCTCTATCTGCAGGAACAGAATAGGAAGGGCAACTTGCAGTCAAGCCATTTGGCATCCTCTTGGTTTTCCATAGATGTCAAGGCAGAACACAATAGGTATTATACCATAGTCATTTCATACTGACTCACAATCAAGAGCATAGCATGGACAGAGGGAATGATCATATTTTCCAAAAGGCACACCACCTTTTCAATGGCTTTTAGGATTATGATGAAGAGACACTGGTAGGAGCAATATGGCATGTACAGCTGACACAAAAACACATGGTCATCCTGTTTAAGAAGATAGTCAAAGGATGAGGTGTTCATGTCCTCATCAATCAGTCTCACTACCCCACTAGGTTCCCTACTCTAGTGTTAGACCCTGGCAAGGCCAAGGAGAGGGTGGGTATGGATCCCCATTTCCTATCATGGATGGATGATTATCTTCTCTACCATGACTGCCCTCCAAGAGGGGGGGGTCTGTCTCCAACTTGGTAGGTACTCTTAACCTCTCATCACACAGAAATCCCTGCCACCAGCCTGCCTCCAGCACCCTCCACAACACTAATTCCTACCTCTGAGCTTTTGCTTATACTGCTTTCCTTCCATCCTCTCCAACTTACGATGCCTTTGCTCCTCTTCATTCAGTGGAACCTTCTTTCACGTGCCTGTCCCTTAAACTTCTGACTGCCCCAGCCTGCATGAGGTATCTATTTCTCTGGTTCTGTACCCCTTAATGCCTGTGTACTGACTTTTAACATTTAGCATGCACTAACTTTTAGTCATACTCTTTAGAAAATAGTCCCTGCCTTTATCCAAATTATTGTGATTATATGAATTCCTTCTGCCTTTATCTGTTTAGAAAAGTTTCATTCAGCAGGTAAAAAGAGAAGCAACCAAGAGAATTTACAGTTTGAATATTAACTAATTCTATTAGATTATCTTCAGCCAGCCCCTAAAATAATGTTATATAATAAGCCCTCAATATTTATTGAAATAAATGGTATAGCAGTTTTATATTTTTAAAATATGCATGTAAAAATATGTGTGTGTAAATATGAAACATCCGTGTGTGTGTGTGTGTGTGTGTGTGTGTGTGTGTGTCTCTAAATATGAAGCACCCTCATGTAGCTCTCCCAACCCCTTTATTTCTCGTGGCCTTTATTCGTGTGGTACTAATGGGTTACGTAAAGGGAAGAAAGAATGTTAAGTCAACCCTAACTTTATTGAAAAAATTTTTATTTTTCAACAAAATAAACCCATCTTTGTTACAATGACGAAACTGCATTGGCAACCTGCTATATTTTATTTGGAGGCATTTTTAAGCTTAATAGAATGCTTTGCTATTTGTATTAACAAAAAGATTTCGGTTCACATTTCTTGAAGAATATTTTAAGGAATCATTCTCAAACCCCTCCGAATTTTAAGAAAGCAAAATTGCTGGTAATTTATTTTAGCTTGTCTTTGTATATCATTGAGACATTTTTATCACAATCCCCTCTAGCTAGGGGCAGCTCAGGCTTGAACCAGATCCTCCCAGCTAAGCTAGACGGATGAGTGCCTCCTGGACTGTGATCAGCCTCAGGCTCTGCTGCTGACGATAACATTGCACCAGGAACCCTGGAGGGCATGACCATCCTTATTTACAGGCTAGGAGTTCTCCCACAATGCAGAGTGCTGCCTGGGAGATGTCTTGATAGTATGGTTCCACTGTGCATAGTCAACAAGTTATGTGGTTACTCTGTGGCCCCTACAGAATGTGGCCCCTACAATCCCTTTATAACTTATTTTTCTCTCTTTTAAGTTTATTTATTTTGAGAGAGACTGAGAGTGTGCATGTGCGCATGAGCGGGAGAGGGACAGAGGAGAGACAGAATCTCCAGCAGGCTTGTGCTATCAAGTATGGAGGCCAATGCAGGCTTGATCTCAGGAACTGTGAGATCATGGCCTGAACCCAAATCAAGAGTCGGATGCTTAACTGACTGAGACACACACAGGCGCCCCTTTTCCATTTGTCTTATAAACCATTTTCAGAGTTGTCGTGTAATGACTGTATTTTAAATAGCAGCTTCAGGGTACTAACTCTGATTTGTTTTTAATTATTAGTATGTAGTTTAGAGAATTCTAGTAACAAGTGCATTCCTGGGGAAAGGCATGGGAATGGTATTTAAAAGGTTAAGGTTGACCTGGAAAACAAAGTAGGCGTGTTTTTCAAAGTTCATCACTAAAGCCTGGTATTTTTTCCTGACAGTGTCACCTCAGATCAGCTTTTAAACCATCTTCCAGTTTATATTTCAAGGAAGCTGGGTATTTCTCTGTGGTTTCTTTTTCTGAAGTGATGGAATCCCAGCTTGGTAGTTTTAAAGGCTTGGTTGTTAACACCTCTAAAATTCATGAACCAAAGAGTAAAAAAAACACTAACCATATGTATTTTATGCTGCAAGTTTCTTTTTCACTTCCTTTCCTTTTTTGGTAACAAACTCCTGCTTGCTGTCTCTTATTGTAGTGATTTTATTTATTTGTATTCTATGATTTATTAATCAAAGTTTAATTCAAAAAAGTTGTTACGTTATGTACATGTGTGAAATTAAAGATTTTTTTACTGAAATCAAGATAGTAAAATCATTAATGTTTAAAATGAAAATTAAGTTTTCCCTAACCTTTAGTCTGTCTCTCAAAAAAAAAATTAAAGATTAATATATATTTAGAAACTAATATATGTACCTTTCTTTGAGGTGAAGGATTTCGGCTGTTACACTGTAATTAGAACATCAGCAGCCCACAGCTTACATATTACTGAAGCATTGACATTTCTTTTTAGTTAAAGCAGTGAGAAATAGGGAAGACCTATCAGAAGATCTGGTTTGCCTCTTAGCACATAGGGATCACACTTGAAGAACCTGATTTTTGTTCAGGTCAGATAAGTTTGCTGAAGACTCGGTATTATCTCTTGGCTTTTATTCTCTGTCACCCTGGCTCTCCACATACTTAACAATAATTGTGCAAGAGTCTACATTTGGGAAACCTAAAAACATGCCTTGCTTTATTCGAGGATGAAAATGGCCACATATATCCATTTAACACTTGTGCCATATTCTCTAAAAGTAGAAAGATAACTTACTCATTTTAAGGATAATTCCCAGGAAAATCATCTGAGTGGAAAATGGAGAAAATTCTCCAAGTACTGGGTAATTGAAAAGAGGACATGAAAACAAGAATAAGAGTGTTTTTAAAATAATTTTTTATTGATTTACTTTAATTTTTAACATTTATTCATTTTAAAGAGACCGAGACAGAGCACGACTGGGGGAGGGCACAGGAGACACAGAATGTGAAGCAGGCTCCAGGCTCTGAGCTGTCAGCACAGAGCCTGCCGGAGGCTTGAACCCACGAACAGTGAGATTATGACCAGAGCCAAAGTCAGACGCTTACCCAGCTGAGCCACCCAGGCGCCCCTGATTTATGGTTTTCAACCTGACCTCTGAATTAAAAGTTCAGTAAAGGAGCTAAAGTAACAGAGTAAAACATTTTCTGGTGAAACTAAATATAAACACTTTCCTAGTGAAAGTTGTGAACCAATATATGTATTTGGCATATAATACATAACTTAATTAAAAAACATTTTTGCCTTTTTTCCTATGTAATGTTCATCCTTCAAATGCTTAACAGTAGTTTTTTCTGTTCATTCTGTGATAAATATGAAAGCAGCCAAAGGAAACACATAATCACCAAGTCATAATGAGACAGCATTTGTAAGAGAATTATAACAACATCCTGAGGACTAGCAGGTTCTGTTCAATTTGGTCCAGAAGCAGTAGGAAGAGGAAGAGAAAGATCACAGAAGTTCAGATATACATGTTGTCACTTGAAAATTAGAAACTTTGAAGGTGAGAACATTGGAATAACCTTTTTTCTTCTTCAAGTTTAGGAGACATTATGTGGAACATTCTATGTTTCAGGGACTCAGATAAGAGAGGAAGGAGATAACAGGATTCATTAACAAGAGGGCAGGATTCAGTGCTTCGAAAGTGCTCTTCAGTTTATTGCTTCTTTTCCTTTCTCTGCTCTCCTTGTTCTTCTCTCCTCCCTTTGCTGGAATTTTTCAGGTTAGTGGAGGTTCACAAGAATGGTGCTGTCTGGCTCAGCATTGTGCAGGTTTAATGTTCTGAAAAACTCTTAGAGGAGATAGATTAAATGACTATTTTTAAAAACACAATTCCTTCTAAAAGAGAAACCCTCCTTCATGTGACATCTTACCTAAGAGAGAAATTTCATGTACTTTCAGGGGAGGGTGTAAGGTGTCTTTATAGCAAATAACAAAAAGTACATAATTAAAAAAATTTTGTTTTACAGTTTATTTTTGAGAGAGAGAGCGCGATTGGGGTTTGGGCAGAGAGAGAATCCCAAGCAGACTCCAAACTGTGAGCACAGAGGCTGACGTGGGGCTTAAACCCACAAACCATGAGATCATGGCCTGAGCCAAGATCAAACATTCAACTGACTGAGCCACCCAGATGCCCCCCAAAATATATAATGTTTAAAAAAGTAATGATGTTAAGTAATCAAATGTGTAGCTCCTTAACAAATGGAATTGAAGACAGCTGCCTAATCCGTGGGAATTTACTTCTGGCTTTACTCTTCTCTGTCCTTACCCCATCCAGACTTGGAAAGGATGGCCTGGAGAGGTAGAGCCGAGTCTTGACTCTTTTTGGGTTGCGTTTGCAGCTTACTTTCCTTTTACTTCGATTATCAAATTGTGAAATAACCAGGCCTCCAGGAAAGTATGGAGGAAACACTATGTCCTGTTCCTTTAATCCACAGGGCTGACAGTGTTAGGACAATATCTTCCTGATAATGGGAAGGAAATGTAAAGAATAAATGAACCCCCAATTCAATGATTGGCATCGATAAGGAATCCATATTTCATTATCTGAGATCTAACATTATCTACATAGATTTGAAAGCTGTTAAGGATTATGTGGGAAAATAGATTAATCAACAACTTTTCTCTGTTTGAACATGTAGACATGAACATGTAAATGTGGATACTAAATGCCATCTTTCCTGATTTTCTTGCTAAACCCATTATCTTTTCTTTAAAATCATACTCTTGTGAGGATATTTGTGTTTCAATTGATATCCCCCTCATTTTGCTGGTGACTATTCTTGAAATCTTGAAGGAAGACTCCTCTACCTCTTTACCATAGCCCTGATAAATTTTTTAACTCTTATATCCAGCCCTTCCTCTTAATTCATGATGTAGCCAACCTCATGCTGTCTGTACTGTTGATATTACCTCTCAGCTCCCCATCTACTTCTGTCCCTGTGCGCATCCCCCAGTTCACTGGCATTGGGTTACAAGATTAGTCTTCCTAAAACCTCGCTTTGCTTTGCTCACTTTCCTTTCTTCTTAGCTTCAGAAATTGTAAACAGTCTACCATTTACTATCCATATATATAGGGAGCTTCTTTTGAGATCAAGGGGACTACACTGATGCTAATTAGCAGGGCTGTCCTTTTCCCTGGTTGGATTGGGAGAGTGGGATATGAGCTATGCCTACAAGCCTGGATTGATGGAAGTGGTGCTGTTCTCTTTCCTATTGTCACTAACAAGAGAGAAGTATGGTTTGGTGTTCCATTAAGGAACTCTTTGAGGTCTACTGGAAGATTTGAGCGTTATTGAAGGCCTATAAGCTGAGTATGGATTCTGCTATTGTTTATGACCTTGATGGGCTGGTACCTGTTATCTTCTAGAAGCTTGTTTTCCATTAATTATGTGTAGGAGACTCCGCCTGCAGCCTGAATGTTCTTTTTGTTTTCTGAAAACAAACATCCCCACTTCCATACCATTGATTAGGATGCCTCTTCTCCTTTAAACCATACACTATTCTAGTATTCCCCCCACAACCTTTCTTTATGATCACCACTGCCATAAATACTTAACATCTGAACTTCTGAAATTTGACACCTTTTGCTTTCTAATATAATTTTTGTTTATTCACTAAAAATTTACTGAGGGCCCATTATATGTCAAGCAGAATATGGGGGGTTCAACTGAAAAAGATAATTTCCTTGTCCTTAGGAGTTTACATTTTAGGGAAACAAATACATCACCATGTGCAGTTGAATGAGATGGTATAGGATTCAGAAGAGACAAGTAAACCACTGTAGGTTAGGAAGGGGTAATCAGGGAAGGTTTTCTGAAGGAAAGCAATTTTCAGAACTAAAATCTCCCAACATTTTATGGCAGTTATGTTTTGATCCATATCCTTTTAATACTTAAAAGCTTTTTTCTTGTTCTTCAATTAACTGTTGTAAATATTTATATCTGTAGTGGTTGTGGCAGCTAGCTTCTTACTATGCCGTTAATAATAGCTTTCCAAATGTTGGACCAGGAAACACCTCTCAGCTCTCTGTTTGGACAAAATAAATCTAAATTTCCTCACAGGTGCTACAAGCTCTATTACTGATTATTCAAAAGTTTTATACTGTTGAGTCTAAAAGAGTACAGTCATTCAAAAAACCAAATTACTGGGATTTTGTTATAACCAGACCATGATTCAGTGCAGCAGGGTGATGCCTGAAGTTTTATATTTCTGAAAAGCTTCCTGGTGATGCTGAAGCTGGTCATAGATTGAATGTGTTTTGAGTAACAGGGTTTTAGAGGATGTAGAGATAAAGAATTAAGATAAAAAAACATGAAGGCACATTTTCTTTTATTTATATGGATGAATCCTGCAGTCTCTGCATCCTGTTAACTTTATTTATGCTAGCTAATTTAAATCAACTAATTACCTAGCTGGGTTGGGCTCCTGTCCCTGTACCCAGAGTCTCACCAGTGAGTCTTGTCGGTGATCTGACTAGAAAGCTTCCGCTCTCCACCCCCACCTCTTCCCTGGAGAGTGAGTCTCCTCCATGTCATAGGGAGCTATATGGTAAGGTGCACACCCACTAAATTGAGGCTGTGATATGATTCCCTGAGGCCCTCCAGCTACTGAATAATAAGGAACCCCTGTCTTTGGCAGAGGGAGGTGTTCCTTTTGGCATTCTGCCTTCATCCAACTGGTTTGTGTAACATTTGAGTTCCAGGAATGGCATCTAAGGCTAGTTTGTATCCTTCAATGTGTAATCAGGAACTGGGAGAAAATTCATCTTTTGCTTTTAAGATTCCTGTTAGAAATCTTCATAACTTGTAGGAGCTTGGCAGTTGAGTGACCCGCCCTTGACCTGTAAAACAGCCTGCCAGGGTGAAATGCAACTGTCTCTTTATTCTGTGTGTTTCTCCTGATGATTTTCTTTGATTCTTTTACTGACTCCTGCAGATATTCTTGTATACTGCAGACCGGAAAGCAGTTGCTACAGATAATTTCTTCCTGAGCCTTTACAACCAAAGTTAGAAAGAATTATTTCTGTTGTCTTCCTGGGGAACTTTGCTGTGGAATTCCCCCCCCTCCCCCCGCCCCAGACTGGATTGCAACAATGGCTCTTAGCTTCAAGAGATCTGTCTCACTACAAAATGGGAAATGTTGATGACGTCAAGCTGGTGAGGCGGAGTTGGTAAATGAACTGGTACAGTGATTTTCAAACTTCCAACATGTATCTCCTAGGGGCCCTGCACCCCCAGAGTTTCTGATTTAGCAGGTCTGGATCAGAGCCCAAGAATTTTTAACATCCTTGTCCCTTCCCATGTCTTATGGTGTGGTTACATAAAAGGAATTGGTGATAATCAGGGAGGTTTGGCACATCTTCACAATAGTATATACATGGTTTATGTTGTTCACCATCATTATCTCCCAATTCTGGTACATTTGTTAGTTGCTTTAAAAAACAAAAAACAAAAAACTGAGACCCAGGGAAACAACACCTTTTCTAATGTTCCTATCTAGCCAGTGAATGCCTTTTGGTAGTAACCCAGTCCACATCCCGTGAGGCTTCTTGGTTCATAGGGGTAGAGAGACCTGATCTTTTCAAGTAAGCTGATATAGAAGCATAGGATTAGGGCAGCTGGAAAACTTGATTCTCACCTACCTTCCTATCATAAAGATACATGTTTTTCAAGATGTTTACTTTTTTTAAATTTTTTAATGTTTTATTTATTTCTGAGAGAGGGAGAGAGAGAGTGTGAGCAGGGGAGGGTCAGAGAGAGAGGGAGACAGAATCCGAAGCAAGTTCCAGGTGCTGAGCTAGCTGTCAGTACAGAGCCCGAAGCGGGGTTCGAACCCACAAACTGTGAGATCGTGACCTGAGCTGAGCTGAAGTCGGACGCTTAACCAACTGAGCCACCCAGGCGCCCCTTAAGATGTTTATTTTAATCCCAAAATGAGTTTGGGTTTTTGACAGCTGAGACAGGAAAGAGAGGGGAATTTTGGTTGTTCTGGCTATTTCCATCCCTGTGTTTCTATCCCTTAGGTATACCTTGCTTATATCACAGGAATAAGATTGTTGATCATGTTTGGTTCTTTGGTAGTATTCCTTGTTATTAAAGGTGACTAATGCAATACTTTTTATTGAAGCAGTTCTGGAGCATCCCAGGAGGGACACAATGATCTTGACCTTGGTCTTGGTGAACTTCCTTCAGATGAGGAAGAAGACCTCAACAGTTCTGATGAAGATGATGTCAGCTCTGATTCTAGTAAAGGGGACCCTGACCTGGGAGACAAACAGGTATATATTGGTATTTAATTGTTTCTGCATTTGTGTTTGTTGGTATCTCATGACATTTGGAGATAGTATTTATCAGCATGATAGGCACAAAATCCCTAGTTGATTTTTTCTTAAAACTTATAAAACATTTTCTTTTTTTAAAAAATTTTTTAAAAATGTTTATTTTTGAGAGAGAGAGAGAGGGAGAACACGAGCAGGGGAGGGGCAGAGAGAGGGAGACTGAGAATCCAAAGCAGGCTCCACACTGTCAGCACAAAGCCTGACATGGGGCTTGAACCCACAAACCATGAGATCATGACCCAAGCTGAAATTGGAAGCCTAACAGTCTGAGCCATCCAGGTACCCCCTTTATAAAACATTTTCTAATTCGAACTTAGTTCTTGGTATAATATAGTGCCTAAGATAATCATATTTCTAAATGCACATCACTTAGAGACTAGGAATTTTTGAGAAATTATTTTTGGCAATGTCCTTTGATTTTCTTTTTGATAATAAAAATCCCCTCTTAGGATTGTTCCTTGTATTACTAGTGATTCTACTTGAAAGAAAGGAATTAGATGCATTTCAGGCTTAATGAAGTCTTTTTAGAGATAGAATAAAGACTGTTGTTAATAACATGCTGAGATTTCCTTTGAAGTGACTCAGTTTTTGTGTATTTACACTATACATGAAATAAGATTGTCCATGTGTTGCTGATTATTTAAGATATGTCAGTGCATAGAGGTTCATTGTATTGTTTTTCTAGTTTGACATGAATACTTCATTTTAAATATTTTTTTGAATAAAGACGTACTTTTAAGGGGAAAAATAGTATATTAGCAATAACCCTAAAATATGTTGGAATGTTACAGCAAAATAGAATTTGAAAGGATCCACATAGCAAGCATGTCAAATCAGAGAAAAGAAAATCCATGTCATCCAACTTTTATGCCATAATTTATCAGTCCATTGTTTCCTGTTTAATATATTTTTGCCTTGTTGAAATTGATTTCAGCCTTAAATGCATGGCATAAGTTATGTAATTGTCTTGGTTTAAATCCCAGCTCCAGGGGCACCTGGGTGGCTCAGTCAATTAAGCGTCTGACTTCAGCTCAGGTCATGATCTCGCAGTTTGTGGGTTTGAGCCCTACATCAGGCTCTGTGTTGACAGCTCAGAGCCTGGAGCCTGCTTCAGATTCTGTGTCTCTTTCTCTCTCTACCCCTCCCCTGCTCATGCTCTGTCTCTGTTTCTTAATAATAAATAAATATAAAACAAAAAAATTTTTTTTTAAATCCCAGCTCCAATACCTAGGAGCTGGGTGGATAACTTTTGGGAAATTATTTAATCTCTATAAGCTAAAGAGCCTCCATTTTATGAAGAAAAGAATAGAATTTATCTCATACAATTGTGTGGACTAACTGATCTGGTATGTGTAAAGCCTTAGAACACTGTTCAGCACATGGTAAGAACCCAGTGATTATTTCTTGCAAGACTTCATGCTGCGAAGTACTGACTCATAAGAGTTGGGAGTAACCACTAGAGATTATTTAGCCTTAAGGCAGGTGAGTTTGTAAGATGTCTAAGACAAATGTAGTGACTGTTCTTACAGGCCCACAGTGTCCCTCAGCAGTGTGCAGGTTTTACTTTGATTATTAAGGAATTCCTCTTATGTTTTACTGGTGGCCACCATCTCTGATTTAAAAGCTCATTTTCCGGGGCGCCTGGGTGGCTTAGTCGGTTAAGCGTCCGACTTTTGCTTAGGTCATGATCTCGCGGTTCGTGGGTTCGAGCCCAGTTCAGTCTGTGACCCCCTCTCTTTCTGACCCTCCCCTGCTCATGCTGTCTCTCTCTCTCTCCTAAAAATAAATAAAACATTAAAAAAAAATTTTTAAAAAACAATAAATAAAAATAAAAGCTCATTTTCCTTGTTGCTTCTTCACACATATAGATTCTACAAGTATTTATAAAATACTGTTTCCCAGATATACCAGACATAAAAAATATGTACGAGACATAAAGCAGTGCTCAAGGTTTTTTCTCTTGAACAGCTTATGTCCTAATGAGACAAGAGGGGCCATATATGCATGAAAACAGTGAGATTTTCAGATAATTACACACTGTGAAGGGGATAAAACAGAGCAATGTGCTAGAAACTGAGGAGGCTACTTAGAGAAAAAGCCTCTAAGAGAGTGATATGTGAGAAATAAATGACTGAAAAGAGCCAATGCCTGCAGAGTTTGGGGAAGAGCCTTCCAGTGGTCTTCCTCTCAAAGGGCTATAATTAAATCAACCTTTACTGTCTTTGATAAGCTGCAAGTTCTTTTCTAACAAGTATTGTTTCCTATTGTTTGCATCTGTTTATTTTTTATTTTTATTTTTTTTAATATTTTTATTTATTTCTAGGAGAGAGAGAGAGAGACAGCGTGAGCAGGGGAGGGTCAGAGAGAGAGGGAGACACAGACTCTGAAACAGGCTCCAGGCTCTGAGCTGGCAGTCAGCACAGAGCCCGACGCGGGGCTCGAACCCACGAACCGCGAGATCTGACCCGAGCGAAAGTCGGACGCTTAACCGACTAAGCCACCCAGGCGCCCCTGTTTGCATCTGTTTATTTCTCTTGTTCAAACCCTTTCTGATTTCTCCCCATAGTTCTTGAAGTATGGTGACCAAAATTGGTATTCACATTCTATGAGGGAGCTCACTGACATATGCGTGAAAGAACAATTTCTCTCTAACCCTTTTATATTATGCATCTTTCCAACACATCTGGTCACAACACTGCCTGGTTGACTCATTCGTTTTGTAGTCATTGGAGACTTCCAGAGTTCCTTCCTCTGTGTTTGTACTGGCCTTTCTTTTCCCTTCTTATATTTATATTATTAGTTTTGTCTTTAATTGTGCCATACTGCTGTTAAAGATTTTTTTGTTTTTAAAATGAGATTATTTCTGGGGCACCTGGTGGCTCAGTTGGTTAAATGTCTGACTTGGCTCAGGTCATGATCTCACAGTTCATGAATTTGAGCCCCACATCAGGCTCTGCGCTGACAGCTCAGACCCTGGAGCCTGCTTTGGATTCTGTGTCTCTCTCTTCCCTTTCCCAGCTCTCTCTCTTTCTCTCTTTGTTAAAAATAAGTAAACGTTAAAAAAAAAAATTTAATGAGACTGTTTCTTCAGTTAATCGTGTAAATTTAATATTTTTATACCTGATTCTAGTGTATTAATATTTTCCCATTTTGAAGTGTCAGCCATCCTGACAAGCTTGAGACAGCAATGGCAATAATGAAAAGAGCTAATTCTCCCTTTCTAGACAGTTGCTGATCCATGTAAAGCATAGCCTGGTGAATGCTTTTCTCTTAAGTAATTTGCTTTCAAAGTGGCTAAGAAAAACATGGTCTTGCTTACCTGTTATCAACTTTGTGATCTTAAGCAATTTACTTACCACCTTATGCCTTACTTTCCTCATCTGTAGAAAGAAGAGTGACTAGGGTAGGTACTTGTTTTTCTTTTCTTTCTTTTTTTTTGACTCTTGTTTTTATTCTTTAAGATTATTGCGATGATTAAAGATTATACACTGTTTAAAACAGCTCCTTACACAAATTGAGTGCTTACTATTTCCAGTCATTCCTTATATAACCAAATATAATTTCAAGCTTGCCTTTTTTTTATCTTTGATGAAAATATCTGAAACATGTTTACATAAAAGTCAGTAATGTGTTCTAACAAAAACATGAAATTTGTCATTGTAAGACCTATGGTTCAGTTCCAGCTCTGCCACTTACTAGCCATAAGACCATGGTCAAGTAATTATTTTAAGTCATTTAATTTGTCTACACCAGTCTCATTTCACAATGGATTTCAAGTAACAATTAAAAAAATGTATGTAATACAGAAAGTCAGAATATGTAGTTAAGGAAATCAAGAGGTTAATAGATTGTGCAGGAGCTATTGGACATTCACATGCTGAAAAATAAAGTTAGACCTCTTCTTAACGCTCACAAAAAGTAACACAAATATATTATAGACCTAAATGTGGGAGCTGAAGCTATAAAACCCTTATACCAAAATACAGGAATAGCTCTTCATGACCTTGGGTAGGCAGAGGCTTCTTTGATGCAACAAAAATGTAAGTGATGTGAGGAAAAATAGACAAGTTGGACATCATCAGAATTAAAAACTTCTTTGCTGTATGCAGTACCATCAAGAAAATGAAAAGATAACTCACAGAAGAGGAAAAACTATTGGCAAACATTTCTGATAAAGGACTTATATCCTGAATATATAAGGAGCTCTTACAACTAAATTATAATAAAAAATAGCCCAGTTACAAAAATGGGCTAACAATCTGAATAGATATTTTTCCATAGAAGATATACAATGGTCAGGAATGTGAAGAAATTAGAAACCGTATACACTGCTGGCGAGAATGTAAAATGATAGTGCAGCCAATCTTTGGAAAACATCTGGCAGTTCCTCAAAAGGTTAAATTTAGAGTTAGTATATACCCCAACAGTTCCACTCCTTGGTATATACCCACATGAAATAAAAACATATGTCCATAAAGAACATTGTGCAAGAATGTTCATAGTAGCATTATTCATAATAGCCCCCCAAAAATGGAAGGAACTTAAATGCCTATGCACTAGTAAACTGATCTATCAACTGATGAATGTATAAGCCAATGTAGTGTATCCACACAGTGAAATATTACTTAGCAATTAGAAAATGTGCTCATTCATGCTACAACATAGATGAAGCTTAAAAATAAGCTAAGTAGAAGAGGTCAGTCACAAAAGATCCCATGTTTTATGATTCCATTTACATGAAATGTTCAGCATAAGCACATCCATAGAGACAAGTAGATTAATGTTTTCCAGGGGTTGGACAGAAGGGAGGAGGGGGAGTGGGTAACTGCTTACAGACATGGAGTTTCCTTTAGGGGTGATGAAAATGTCTTAAAATTAGATTGTGGTGATGATTACAAAACCTTGGATATATTAAAAACCATTGAATTTATACTTTAGAAGACTAAAAATTCATTTTATGTAATGTGAATATTTTAATGAGTCTATTAAGATTAAAAAAAATCCTGCTAAAGGAAAAACAATAAGGCTAAGTGGCAGATTGTACAGAGCAGTGCCTATGGTGTAGTCCTATATACATCAGCCAAGAAGAAACAAATTTGGCAATAGCAGTTTCCAAAAGAAAAAGTCTTTGGAGTAGAAGCATAGGAAGACTACTACTTTTATAACTTCTTTGATCCTCAATTTCTTAATTGACACAATGAGACAATAATATTCCCCTGAGTCATTTTGAGGATAATACAGGATACATGGTTGTAACATACCGGATAATAATTGTAAAAACACTTTTGAAGTCAAGAAAGTTTATGCAGATTAGGCATGTGTAATACACTTCTGTGGTTGTGATAGGTTTATTGGTTTTTAGGGCTGCTCTTACAAAATATCACTAACTGGGTGACTTAAAACAACAGAAGTTTATTGTTTCACAGTTCTGGAGGCCAGATGTCCAAAATTACAGTGTCGGCAAGGCCATGCTCCCTCCGAAGCCTATAGGAGAGAATCTTTCCTTCCTACTTCCTAGTGGCTTGCCTGCAGTCTTCGCTGATTCTTGGCTTATAGCTGCATCGCTTCACTTTCTTCATAATCACAGAGTGCTCCCTTCACATGTGCCTGTGTCTCTTCTCTTCTTATAAGGATACCAGTCAGATGAGGGGTGCATCCTAGTCCAATATGACTTCATCTTAAGTTACTAATTACAGCTGCAACAACCCTATTTCCAGTAAGTTGTGAGGTCCTGGGGGTTAGGACTCCAACACATCTTTAGGAGGCCATGACTCAGTCCACAGCAGGTGCCATATTCCATGGACAGATAATGAGCACATAACTGATATGTCTCGATGACAATAACATTTCCTTATGAAATTACCAGACTCTGTGAGAAGAGAAAATAAAGGATATGTGCCACTCTGCCCTTGTTTTAACTTTGTGAAGAGAAAGGAAACATGTTCAAAAACATACTCCTAGTCGGGGCGCCTGGGTGGCTTAGTTGGTTAAGCGTCCGACTTTCGCTTAGGTCATGATCTCGCGGTTCGTGGGTTCGAGCCCCGCGTCGGGCTCTGTACTGCCAGCTCAGAGCCTGGAGCCTGTTTCAGTCTGTGACACCCTCTCTCTCTAACCCTCTCCTGCTCACGCTGTCTCTCTCTCTCTCCTAGAAATAAATAAAAACATTAAAAAAATTTTAAAAAAAAAACAAAAAAAACAAAAACATACTCCTAGAAAGGTAAAAGTGCTACCAGACAGGAGAAGAATATTAACATTGTACCACACCTGTGTGCCTGTGCTTGTGTTTGTGCTGTGAGTACAGGTATTACACTTAATCTTTAAAAACAGTAGGACATAGATCTGACAAATGTGCTATTCTTTTTTTCACATGGAGAAAAGTTTTTTATTCAGGTTAAGTAGCTTGCCTTGGAGCCCTCTGAATTGTTGTTGTTGTTTTTTAACCCAAATCTGTCTCTACTAATAATTTCGGATAAGCCACAGAAGCTGAATGATGTTAATGGAACATGTTTGGGATGGTAGTGAATAGCCATGGTAATCTCTATTTTTCCCTGACCCAGATCTTTAGTTTTATGTCTCTTGGTCATCACTTTCAGTGCTTAATAATAAATGGTTATTTGAGGGGCACCTGGGTGGCTTTGTCAGTTAATTACCCAACTTCACTTCAGGTCACGATCTCTTGATTCATGAGTTTGAGCCCCATGTCAGGCTCTGCACTGACAGCATGGAGCCTGGAAACTGCTTCAGATTCTGTGACTCCCTCTCTCTGCCCCTCCCCTCCCCCCAGTCTCCTTCTTTCCCTCAAAATCAGTCAATAAATATTACAACAAAATCTCTTAAAAGATAATAAATGGTTATTTGAAAATGAGATCTGTTCAATTTCCTTCATTATGATTAGAATATTCACCACTGTTCACCTTTCTAGATTATTGACATCCGTATCTCTTTCTAAATTTTCTTTATGAAGAGTGGGGTGAAAACCTAAGAGGACTTTGTCCTTTATAGGTGTTAATCATGGTGTTACTTCATTTGGGAGATAATTTAATATTAATGATAAAGATGTTTCTCAGAAAGATCTGGATGTTCAGTTTATTACTTTTTTATTTTTTAATTTTTTTTTTTTAAAGAGAGGGAGTGTGGGAGCAGGAAGGAGAGGGACAGAGGGCAAGAGAAAATCTCAAGCAGGATCCCCACTCAGAGTGGAGCCTGATGGGGGGCTCGATCCCACAACCCTGAGATCATGGCCTGAGCCAAAATCAAGAGTTGGGCTCTGAACCAACTGAACCACCCAGGTGCCCCAGTTTTTTGCTTTTTAGTAGAGCCCTTGAATAGCATGGCAAAGGCTTTTTAAGAATTCTATTAAAAAGAAAAAAAAATTCTATTAAAAGGTAATGGACAAACTTCACCACATTTTTACTTGTGAACAAATATGAATAAAGGAGAACACAGTTAAGAATTTACAAAGCTGGGCTATTATCAAGAGATCAAAACATAAAACTGGGTTTCAAATAAAAGGTTTTGTTTTTGAATTTGTTTGACTTATTTTATGATCTTCACAAAGTAATTTCATTTGTGGCTAATGTTTCAGCTTCTACAGCAGTATACTTTTGGGAGATGCAGTTATTTAACAGGCAGTCTGCTTTGAAATGTGATGTAATTTAAGTGAGGACTGTCATTAACTGAAAAGTTGAGATGCCAAATATGGCCTCTCTCTTGAGGTTTTACAGTGGGGTGTATTTTTCTATCATTGTTTGACTTGGGTCAGAATTAGTCATTGTTCTTTTTTTTTTTTTAATATTTTTTTATTTATTTCTCGGAGATAGAGAGACAACGTGAGCAGGGGAGGGTCAGAGAGAGAGGGAGACACAGACTCTGAAACAGGCTCCAGGCTCCGAGCTGGCAGTCAGCACAGAGCCCGATGCGGGGCTCGAACCCACGAACCGCGAGATCATGACCTAAGCGAAAGTCGGACGCTTAACCGACTAAGCCACCCAGACGCCCCAGAATTAGTCATTGTTCTTACAAGTTGAAGATAATCCAAAACTTTTCATTTTGTTCTGGATTTTAGTTATCTTTGACTTTCTGTCTACTTTGAAAATGAATGTAACCCATTGAATCATTTTCTAGTAGTTCCTATCCCTCTTTAGCTCTATAGTTTTCCTAGTTTAAAAGGTAAAGTAGACAATAGAATACACAGACTCCTATAATTTTAGAATCAGAAAAGGCCTCAATCATCTAGGCCAACCCTCTATCTTGTTTTTTACATAATGAAATATCTATAATACCTGTTCGTTGGTGTGAGTCTACATTCAAAAGATTCAAAAGCACTGAGCTCCATTCTTACATTCTGAGAAGGTGGCAGCCACCCTTGTACACATTTGCTTATTCATGCATATCAGTTACACAGTGCACAGGCATTGTGCTAAGGTGCAGGATACAGGGTCAATAAGGTCCTACTTTAGAGGGAATCAAAAATATCAGAAAGTAAACACAATCCACTGGGTTAAGTTCTATAAATCTACATGAATAAGAATAACTGGCCCTGTGGCAGTGGTGGGGAGAGAATATCAAGGCAGCCTTTATAAAGGAGAAAACTTTTGAGTGCCAACTTATTGTTTTTTAATTTTTTTGATGTTTTTATTTATTTTTGAGAGAGAGAGAGAGAGACAGTGTGAGCAGGGGAGGGTCAGAGAGAGAGGGAGATACAGAATCTGAAGACAGGCTCCAGGCTCTGAGCTGTCAGCACAGAGCCCAACGCGGGGCTCAAACCCACAAACCGTGAGATCATGACCTGAGCTGAAGCTGGACGCTCAACCTACCGAGCCACCCCGGCGCCCCTTGAGTGCCATCTTAAAGGATAAGTTGGAATATGACAGGCAGAAATCTTTGCAGAGGGGAGAAGTGATAAAGAAGGAAATCACAGCAGAAGGAAAGGCAGATAGGGACAGACATGCAAGGGCAGAGCATACTTGTAGTTGCAAGATGGTTCCAATTTGGTTGGAGTAGAGAGTATTTGTGTATGAACAGGGATGGACTAGTGAAGATAACTGGGCACACTGTGGAGTGTCTTAGATATATGGCAGAGGAAATTTGAGTCTTTGTTGCCCATAGGCAGTTCCTAATGTGCTCAACCTCAGAACTGAGGTAATTACATTTGCATTTTTAAAAATGTTTATTTATTCATTTATATTGTATGAGGGCAACCTATTTATTTATTCATTCATTAATTTCTTTATTTAGAGAACTTGACGGGGGAGAGGGACAGAGAGAGAGGAAGAGTCTGTTGTTGTTGTTGTTTTAAGTATTTATTTTGAGAGAAAGAGAGAGAGAAGAATCCCAAGCAGGCTCTGTGCTGTCAGCCCAAAACCCAATGTGGAGCTCGAACTCACAAACTACGAGATCATGACCTGAGTGGAAACCAAGAGTCAGACGCCTCACTGACTGAGCCACTCAGGTGCCCCCACCCCCTCTTTTTATAGGGAGAGAGAGAATCTTAAGCACCTCCAGCATGGAACCTGATGCGTGGCTTGATCTTATGACGGTGAGAGGGTGACTTGAGTCTAAATCAAGAGTCAGACACCTAACTGACTGAGCCACTCAGGTGCCCCTATATTTGCATTTTAGAACTATTACTCTGGTGGCAGTGTAGAAACTGGATTGCAGTGGGATAAAGTCTAGAGCCAGGGAAACCATAGTAAAGCCTTAGATTTCGAGTAACTTCAAATGTTCCACAAGATGAGCAAACATTTCTATTAAATTTTAACTAGATAAATGAGTGAGGTCTTGCAATACAAGTAGTATGTGATGCTGAATGTCACATGATCACAACCAAGCCAGTGGTTTTCTCCTGCGCATGCTTGAGCTTGTGCTCTGCCTGCAGCATTGTGAGTGATTGTTTCCCATGCTTAGATGCTCAGTCTCAGGCCATGGTGTTTAGCAAAAATCATTGGTTTTTCAGAACATTGGAAGGTGCCTACAACTGGCACTAGTGTATTTTTTGTCACTTCAAAGCACCTATGGATAGTCCTTTGCTTTTCCATATAGAAGTAAGCTTAGGAATATTTTGCTTCATTCCAGGTCAGGCTGCCTGTAGATATAAACCCTTTCCTCTGCTGCCTTATTGCCAGTTACATGAAACACAGTATATAGCAAGAGTTTATTAATACTATAGTCAGCATCTGTGTAAAGCATATATAGTGGCCCCCATACACAAAGAGATTCCATTGAGCCAATAGGTAGCAGTGATTCCATTAGTGATAGTGAAAGTCCTCCTACACAGTAACCCTCCTCTTGTCTCCCTCACACTAGCCACAAAGGTTTTCAAAGGTAAGTACAAGTTAATTTGTGTATTTTTGTTTATATTTTGTATTTTCTTTGTTGTTTTGTATTATATTACAGTATTGTAATAATCTTTATATGAATATTTTGGGGTTGTGGAACGGATTATCTGAGTTTCCATTATTTCTTAAGGGGAAATTTGCTTTGATATACAAGTGCTTTGGATTATAAGCATGCTGGAGCTTCCAGGATGAATTTTGCTCACAAACCAGGGTTTTACTGTACTTAGTTTCCTGCAGTAGTGTAGGCAAGAAATAAGGAGGCAGTATTGAAGGAGAGGTAAGGATTGATAAATCTTTAAAGAAATATTCAGAAGGATAAATGGAGAGGACGTGAAGACTCACTTGTGATCATAGAAGGTGGAAAAGAAAGGAGTCCAGGCGGGTTTTTTTTGTTTTTTTTTTTTTTGTTATAATTTATTTCTAGGAGAGAGAGAGACAGCGTGAGCAGGGGAGAGTCAGAGAGAGAGGGAGACACAGAATCCGAAGCAGGCTCCAGGCTCTGAGCTGGCAGTCAGCACAGAGCCCGACGCGGGGCTTGAACCCACGAACCGCTAGATCATGACCTAAGTGAAAGTCGGACGCTTAACCGACTAAGCCACCCAGGCGCCCCGAGTCCAAGCTTTGATGAGTGTGTATCTACAGTATCTACTATGCAGATACTTGATGATTTGTTCAAAGAGTGACTGAAAGTCATTGGATGCTTTATTCCTTGTAAATATTTTCCTAAATTATATTCTTTTCTCTCTTTGAAGATGTTAGCATATTTCATAGGCATTTATATGTATAGTTATTTGGATATTTGGTTTGCTCTTCTTATTTACTTCTTGAATTTTGGGGCTTTAAAAAAAAATTTATCCTTAATTTCCTCTTCTGACAACTGTGCCCCTACAGAATCAGAATATCCAAGACAGTTCAGTAGGAATTTGAAATTTGAGAGCTGCCTGGGGGTTCTGATGATCAGTTTGTTTTCAAATTGGGTTGTAGAGCGATGAATCAGCTGAGTGTAGAGTTGTTTTCTTCTACTAACCTTGCTATCAAATGATGGATAGTCTATTATTGTAAATTTTTCAATGGTGGAGTAAGGGTGGTGGTCACTCCTACCCTCTGAGTGATCTCAATAACGATCTCAATAACGAGGATAAGAAATACGAATTCTACCTTTAGTGATATTAGGAAACAGCTAAAACGCCCAATCACAATATATGAATGAAGGCTACCATTTCCACCAGCAATAAAATAAAGGTTCCAGTTTCTCTACATACTCACCAGCATTTGCTACTTTCTGATTTTTTTTTTTCAGTTTACTTTTTTTTAGTAATCTCTACACCCAGGGTGGGGCTTGAACTCATGACGCCAAGATCAAGAATTGCATGCTCTTCTGGTTGAGCCAGCCAGGCACACCACTATTTTTTAATTTTTTTGTTTTTTGATTACCGTTCTGTGGGTAAGGAATGGAACTCCACTGTCATTTTAATGTGCATTTCCCTAATTATATTGAGCATATTTTCATATATTTATTGGCTATTCTTACATACTGAGTGAAATATCTATTCACATCTTACATATTCTGGACACAGACTGCATTTGCAAATATTTTTTGACCACCTGGAGCCAATCTTTTTATTTTCTTTATGGTGTCTTTTTGAGCATAAAAGTCTTAAATTTATGAAGTTTAGTTTATCAGTGTTTTTTTTTTCTTTTATGGTTTATGCTTTTGGTGTTGTCTCTAAAGACTGTTTGCCTAAACCTAAAAGGTTTTCTTCTAGACTTTTTGTAGTGTTAGCTCTTACATGTAAGCCTGTGATACATTTTTAGTTAATTTTTGTGTATGGTGTCAGGTAGGTAGAAATTCATCTCTTTTTGCTTATGGATATCTAATTGGTCCAGCAATTTCAATCATTTGTTGAGGGGTGGGGGGTGGGGACTAATAATCCTTTCTTACATTGAATTGCCTTGACAACTTTGTTAAAAGTCCATTGACAAAATTTAAGGACTTGCTTTGCTTAAATTTTTCCCTTGAACTACATCTGTTTTTATGGCAGCACTCACCATATACCCCCCAAAGTTTACAGTCTCCGTGTCTAGAAAGGAAACACGTGCTTCATAGTTACCAGCTCTGGTGCGGTCTCTGAATAAATCGCTGCCACCCCTGAGATAGTTAACGTTTAATCTTAAGATTTTTTAAAAATGTTTTATTTATTTCTGAGAGAGAGAGAGAGAAAGCGTGAGCAGGGGAGGGTCAGAAAAAGAGGGAGACACAGAATCTGAAGCAGGCACAGAGCCCGACACGGGGCTCTAACCCACCAACCGTGAGATCATGACTAAGCCGAAGTCCTATGCTTAACCCTCTGAGCCACCCAGGCGCCCCTAATCTTAAGATTTTAAACACTTTAGTTTTACAGAGAAGGAATGTGAGGCCCACCTTAGTTGTTTTTTGAAGTTTAAATATTTTTGTCCCCTGCTGGAACAGAAAGAAGCATGATGTCTGCTTAAGGATAGCATTTATTATCATGGGCTCACCGCACAATTCTCTTTAAACCAGGTCTGGCAGAGCAAGGTCCTGAAGAGGAAAAAAAAAAACTTTGGAATAGATACTTAACAAGGGCAGAGTTATAAAAAGAGGAAAGGAAATAAAGAGTAGTTGCCAAAAATAAAGTACATCTACTTGAAATTTTTGTATAAAGCTGATACACATTTCAGGTGGCTCTGCTAATCAAATGCTTCACCATCTATATAGCATGAGTAGGTTTCTTTAAAGTTACTGCTGAAAGCACCTCTCGATCTTTAAGGGACCTCACATCACTTGAAAATAAGAGTGCTGAGTGAAAGCTTTAGTTCTTTCAGTGGTTTAGGTTTCTGTATGTTTGTTTGTTTTTTAAGTGTTCTTTGTACCCAACATGGGGCTCAAACCCACAACCCCAAGTTCAAGAGTCGCATGCTTAACTGACTGAGCCAGCCTGGCACCCCCTCTTTTTCATTTTAATACATTTCTTCTGCCTGCCTTTTAATTTTCAAAAAATAGACTGTATTTTTCTTTTTTTTTTTCTTTTTATTTATTTTTGAGAGAGAGAGAGACAGAGTGCGAGCAGGGGGAGGAACAGACAGAGAGGAAGACACAGAATCTGAAGCAGGCTTCAGACTCTGAGCTGTTAGCACATAACTGATGCAGGGCTCAAACTCATAAACCACAAGATCATGACCTGAGCCAACATGATTGGACGCTTAACTGACTGAGCCACCCAGGTGCTCCTAAACTGTATTTTTCAAATATTACACTTCCTGGCTACAGATGATATAGAGAAACCCATTATAATAGTAAGGAAAACGTTGACTTGCTAAATTTTTCAAAGTAACAATTATGGGTGTGTATGTATGTACATAGTCATAGTTATTAGCACATGACTGATACATAGTCTACAAGATCAGGTTTGCTTAAGACTGCTTCATGAGGAATGTTAGCTATCTGTAGTTTAAAATGTGGGTGAATGGGGCGCCTGGGTGGCTTAGTCGGTTGAGCGTCCGACTTTCGCTTAGGTCATGATCTCGCGGTTCGTGGGTTCGAGCCCCGCGTCGGGCTCTGTGCTGACTGCCAGCTCAGAGCCTGGAGCCTATTTCAGGGTCTGTGTCTCCCTCTCTCTCTGACCTTCCCCTGCTCATGCTGTCTCTCTCTCTCTCTCCTAGAAATAAAATAAATAAATAAAATAAAAAAAAGTAAAATGTGGGTGAATGGACTTGAGTATCTTATGCTGGATCTTGTTCAGTTGACCAAAACAACCGGTCTTAGGTCTTAGAAAAGAGGAATAAGAGGCGCCTGGGTGGTTCAGTCAGTAAAACATCTGACTCTTGATGTCGGCTCAGTCCATGATCTCGTGTTCATGAGTTTGAGCCCTGCATAGGGCTACATGCTCTTAGTTTGGAGCCTTCTTGGGATTCTCTCTTTCTCTCTCTGTGTGTCTCTCCCCCGCTCTTGCTTTCTCAGAATAAATAAACTCTAAAAAAAGATAAGAAAAGAGGAATAATAAAGGGGGTGGAGGACAAGTTAATCTAATTGTTCCTTTAAATATACAGTTTAGGGGTGCCTAGGCAGCCCAGTCGGTTAAGCGTCCAACTCTTTGATTTTAGGTTAGATCATCGTCTGACAATTTGTGGGATTGGACCCTACTTCAGGTTCTGTGCTGATAGCAAGGAGCCTGCTTGAGATTCTCTCTCTCCCTCTCTCTCTGCCCCTTCTGCACTCGCTTTCTCTCAAAGTAAAGATAGAATTTAGGTGCTAAGGTCAAGTAACAAGGCAGAATATCCTAGGCTAACTAGGCTGGAGTATTAGTACATTCTGAACTAATAACTGATTGGTCTTTAATGATTATTTTTGTAAGTAGTTGGTTTCATAGCCTACCTGGAATATTTTTTGCATGACAGTATTTCTAATGGAAAGGTTAGGGTTTTTTAAAGTTGCATTTAAGTTCTTCTGCACTAAAATATGAAAACATGGAAGGGACAAATACACACTGCAAGATTAGTACTTACTCTTGAAGGAGGAGGGGAACTTTAATGTTACATAACAGTTTGTTTCATAAAATGATTTAAACCAGATATTGCAGAATGTTTGCAATTTGTTAAATCTTGAAGGAAGTGGATGGGTATATGTCTGGGCATATGTTTAGCAGTGAATGTTTGTGAGGAGATGCCATCATTACCAGCAGATATTAAAGAGAAATTGGAGGTAGTAGAAAAATTCCTAGGTTAGATATTGGGAGGAACTCATGTTTATGTGATATCTGTAGGGGTCATTTTTCCTGCTCAATATGACTTTTCAGTTTTGAACCATTGGCATTTGTGCTCCACCAGGGCTCAGGCTCCTCACCGCAGTCCCATCAGTCCAGTGCTGATGACAGTGACAATCACCGATTGCTCTCAGCGCTTCCTGTATTATGCTTTAATAATCACACCTCATGCTCCACTTTTGCCATTTGAGATGTTATACAGTATGAAATGTGTTCTAATCAGAAACCTATAAGTATTAGAGCTTGAATTTACATCTGATCAGCTCAGACCTGATCTTCATTATCCTTTTATAAGTTCATGCTTTCTTAATATACTCTTATCCACAGGATGAAGATACTGGAATGAAGAGTAAAGTCCATCATATTGCCAAGGAGATTATGAGCTCAGAGAAAGTGTAGGTATTCATTCCATATATAATGCAGATAACCATTTGTTTTCCCACTGCTTCATGT
The DNA here is from genome assembly GCA_017311185.1 of Proteles cristata cristata. Classification (NCBI taxonomy): domain Eukaryota; kingdom Metazoa; phylum Chordata; class Mammalia; order Carnivora; family Hyaenidae; genus Proteles; species Proteles cristata. Next base: position 60,896 of record JAESUZ010001124.1, on the reverse strand, counting down.
AGAACATTTCTTTTATTGTTTTTGTTTTTTTACAGGTTTGTGGATGTGTTAAAACTTTTGCATATTGTAAGTATCTGCAGATATTTTCTTAAAATCTGAGACTGTCCTCTTTTGCATCTTTCCCTGTGTCAAAAAATTTTCAGCATAACTTAAATATACTTAAATTAGGGGCGCCTGGGTGGCTTAGTCGGTTAAGCGTCCGACTTTCACTTAGGTCATGATCTCGCGGTTTGTGGGTTCGAGCCCCACGTCGGGCTCTGTGCTGACTGCCAGCTCAGAGCCTGGAGCCTGTTTCAGTCTGTGACTCCCTCTCTCTCTGACCCTCCCCTGCTCACGCTGTCTCTCTCTCTCTCTCCTAGAAATAAATAAAAACATTAAAAAAAAATACTTAAATTAATGTGTATATATATGTGCTTTCTAATATATGGTTACATTTTTAAATTCATACATATATGTGAATATAGATGTTTTCTAAAATGTATGTATTCTAATGGATGTGTAGCATACTCAGATTATTTCTGAAAAATAGAGCCTTTTTTTTATGTTTATGTATTTATTTTTGAGAGAGCAAGCAAGCAAGCACAAGTGGGGGAGGGGTATAGAGAGGGGAAGGGACACAGAATCTGAAGCGGGCGCCAGGCTCCAAGCTGTCAGCACAGAGCCCAACACAGGGTCCAAACCCATGAACCATGAGACCAGGACCTGAGCCAAAGTCGGATGCTCAACTGACTGAGCCACCCAGACATCCCAGAGCCTTTATATCCAAAGTCTTTAGAAATACAGATATAAAGTATTTGGAAACTTACTGTCTTCATAATAGTTTTTGAAGTGATAGTATGTCTTCTTGGGCATTTGCAGAAGATGTCTATCAGGAGAACTTTGCGCTAGCAATGTATAAAGAATGTCATGATCAATGTTCAAAACCATTCTCCTTCTATCTGAATAAGCTCCCAGAAATAGACTCTTAAAATAGATATTCTTATAACTAACTTTTTAAAGTTTTATATTAACATTTTTATAATTGTCAACTTGAACGAACCTGTTGGGAAACAGTTATGATGTGTCTGACAGCATATTCATTTTTCTCATGCACTCTTATGCACCTGCAAGTTTTTACAAGTTTCATTATGCATTAGCAGTGAAAGTGCTTTTAATCCTACTTTATTCGAATTATATTTTGGCAAGTTATTAAGACTTAACAAAAGAGGGGTAAGGTAGAGAAAACAATGAAGAAAGAAATTGAAGTGAAAATTTACTTAGATGGTATAATAATTAGCATCTTAATCTTAATTACTGAGAAATGGTAGGTTCATACCCATTAATGTCTATAAAAGTATCATTATTTTCAGTTTTCCATTTAAAAGATACATATGAATATGAAAAGTAGGGTGCACTTACGGGTGATTCACATTCACTAAATGATTCTCAGTGCTTTATATCTGGTACAAGAGAAACCTGGAGCTCTAATTCCTGTGTGAAAAATCTCCAGTTTTGGAAACCTTTCCTAAACAATTCTTAACATTACTGATTTGTTTTGAGGATTACTGTCTTGTGAATAGTTTCTTATATAAATCTTGGCTTTATTGCTAAGTTCTTTGTAATTCACTTTTTAAAAATTATGGCACAATATTTAGCCACCCAAACAAATTTACTGAGTTTGAAGTATATTGTCATTTCAAAAACGTAATATAAACATTAAAAAAATTCAAATATATAACAGCAGGATGAATAAATAACGTCTCAAAATAAACTCCATTTTAAACTGAATAAATTCCTTTTTTTTTTTTTACTGAACCTCTATTGTTTAAACCATTGTAGAGGGAAAAGAAAAAAGCTAAACTGCTTTTTCTGAAAAGCTCAACATATCTGTAGGACAAACAAACTGTGCCTATTTGACATATTTTCTGAAAGACATGTTTAAACAGAAATCAGACCACTCTAAGGAAATTTGAAGCATCTGCAATTTAATTGGTAAGCTCATGGAGGCAAAAAAATGGTACAGAGTCAGAAAAACTTGAATGGGAACTTCAGTGCACTCTTTCAGGAAATCAAGGAACACATGTTGAAGACTTCATGACAAACAGATTAGTCCCTGCCTGCCAGTGTCTGTGGTCTAGCATAGTGCTTCTCATAATGTAGTGAGAGACTGGATTTAAAGAATTTCCAGTCTGTGTTTGGACCAGAATTTTTTTTAGAAGTTTTATAAAATACAATTAAAACGTCATGGCATGTCAAATTAACATGAGTTTCCAATCCCTTATTCACGCTTCTAATTAATATCTTTGCAGACCAATAATAATAATAAAGGACCACACTTTGAGAATATTGGCAAAAATATCATTCTGCCTAAGTAGATTCTGTTTTTTAATAGCTATATGAATTTCAGAAAATAGTCTACCCTTTGGTCCTAGCTTTCCATATTTGTAAGATGGAGATTCAAATACCAATCTCTCTGGTTGTGAGGAATCAGTAGAATAAAGTATGTGAAAGAGCCTATTATTGTGCACAGTGTACATAGGTGCTTAGATTGCCTTTCACTACCCTCTGTTTTCATCTTCTCTTGTAGAACATCATCATTAATTGGGAAGAATTCATTCTGTTATCAAGCAGTAGCCTTTTTATAATTCTGTCCTTTCCAAACGCCTTTTTTCCTCTGTCCTAAAATTTTATTTTAATGAAGTTCTGATTCCAGTAAGTAAGTAGAGAACTAATTAAGAGCTTCATTCGTTTCTTTATTTGATTACTTAAAACAATGTATCTTGTTCTTATCTCTGTGCTTTTGGAACAAATTATAAACACTGTAAAAATGGACAGTCAGACTAAAGTATTTCGCATATTATCTCAGATCTGATAGATCTCGTAGATGGCTTTGGCCTCTTCCCTAGCTGGTGTTGAGCAGAGTGAATCATCCAAAACCCACCTTGACTTGTACATTTTCAAAACCTCCTAAGCCTTTAATGTATGGATATGGGTAGATCATCTGCCGACCTCATGTTAACATCTTATCTGGTATGTGTAAATGTTAACTCAGCAGAGCCCAGCTCTAATGGGAATTTTAACAACAAAGCGTTAATAACCAGGTGAGAGCCATTATTAGGAGACGATTGCTAGCAGCATAATGTGGGTGAAGTCAAGAGTCTTGTTTCATTTCACCACCACCACCACACTATTAAAGCTCATATTTACCCTTCAACCAGAAGTGCCCCACAAAGGTAACACATGGATAGTTTTAATCCTTAGCACTACTACTGTCTGATTTCATAAAAATGAGTCATTGTCTGTGTTATATCCTAGAATATGACTGCTTTACAATACCTCAATAATAGGCTTTAGATAATCCAGTGAATATGTTTTTGGAAATGAACCAGATATCCAAGTGGCTTGGGGGAAGCTATTCTGTTGTTTCAGTTATACATTGTTCCTTATGAATAATTTTCTTTAAAGATTTTATTTTTAAGTAATATCTATATCCAGCATGGGGCTTGAACTTCCAACCCCCAGATCAAGAGTCGCATGCTCTGCCAACTGTGCCAGCCAGGCATCCCTCCTATGAATAGTTTTTATATATTGGGAGACTCTAGAATAGCACTAATAGATCTTTCAGTGAAGACAGAAATATTTAGTATCTGCACTGTCCAGTATGTCCAATACTTTTTAAATTTAAATATATCATTGTAGCTCACTGACATTTCTTTGTTTAGAATTTACTGAACTAGGTGATACAGCTCATATCTTAACTATAAAATCTAAAGAATTTTATCAGTTAAGCTATTATGACATTGGAAGGAATATCCATTTGAGGCCTTTGATTCATCTGCCTAATGTTTTATGAGGAAAAATTGGGCCTGTAGCTGCAGTGGTGAGATTTTGCAACTAATGTTTTTTTGTGATACATGCTCTGCAGTATTTGCCATGAGCTCCTGGACTTTAAAGTAGGGTTTTTTTTTTTAAAAGTCCAGTGTACACAGTGTCTCCCAGTCAATATCCAATACCAGTGTTTTCCTTTTCAAAATGGTAGTGCTAGGAAGTCTGAGTGGCTCAATGGTTGAGTGTCCGACTCTTGATTTCGGCTCAGGTCATGGGATCGAGCCCCGTGTCAGGCTCTGTGCTGATATAGCATGCTCTCTCTCTCTTTCTCTCTGAAAATAAATAAATAAACATTAAAAAAAAATAACTACAAAATGGTAGTGCCATCCCTATGGCTGCAAAAGCCAGAAAACTAGAATTTGTTCTTTATTTCCCCATCTCACCCTCTTGTCCAGCCAACCTATCAGCAAACCTACGGATTCTGTTACTGCCACCAATTCAGAATATTGTCTCTTACACAACCATTCCAGCCTCCTAACAGATACTCCTGTTTGCATTCTTACCCTTTTCTCAGTCTGGTCCTTATACAATTTTTTTTCTCCTTATAAAATTTTAAGAGTGATTTTCTTAAAATCTATATTAGAGCATGTCACTCCCGTTTTTAAACCCTTTAAATGATTCCCATTGCATTAAAAATAAAGTGTGGGACTGTTGGTGGGAATGTAAACTGGCCCAGCCCCTCTGGAAAACAGTGTGGAGGTTCCTCAGGAAACTAACAATAGAACTCCCCTATGACCCAGCAATAGCACTGCTAGGAATTTACCCAAGGGATACAGAAATGCTGAGGCATAGGAGCACATGTACCCCAATGTTCATAGCAGCACTCTCCACAATAGCTAAAACCTGGAAAGAGCCTAAGTGTCCATCAACAGATGAATGGATCAAGAAGATGTCGTTTATCTATACCATGGAATACTACATGGCAATGAGAAACAATGAAATCTGGCCATGTGTAGCAACATGGATGGACCTTGAGGGTGTTATGCTGAGCGAAATCAGTCAGGCAGAGAAGGACAAATATCATATGTTTGCACGTATAGGAGGATTAGGAGGAACTTGACGGAGGAACAAGGGGGAGAAGAAGGGGGAAATGGTGGGGGAAAGGGAGAGAGGCAAACCATGAGAGACTCTTGAATGCTGACAAAAACTGAGGACTGATGGATGTGGGGGGAGGTGGGGTGGGCATGGAGGAGGGCTCATCACTTGTGGGGATGAGCACTGAGTGTTGTGTGGAAACTAATTTGACAATAAACTATTTGTAAAAAAAAAAAAAAAAAGTGTGGGGCACCTGGATGGTTCAGTTGGTTGGGTATCCGACTTCAGCTCAGATCATGACCTTGAAGTTCACAAGTTCAAGCCCTGCAATGGGCTCTGTGCTGACAGCTCAGAGCTTGGAGCCTGCTTCAGATTCTGTCTTCTCTCTCTGCCCCTCCCCTGCTCACACTGTCTCTCTCTCTCAGTCTCTCTCTCAGAAATAAATAAACATTTAAAAAAATTTTTTAAAAAGAATAAAGTCCACATTACTTACCAAAGCTTGTAAATAGGATGTCCATATGTCCCAGTCTGCTTTTGACAATCCTGATTATTGCCTATTATCTATTAATAATGAATAGCAGTTATTAATAGGGTCCCTTTTCTCTTGTTGGGTCATCAAACCATTGTTCTCCCTGCCTATCAGGTGCTATGTGACTTGGCCTCTTACAAAGGAAGAGATGCTGGGGAAAGAAAGGGGTATTCTCTTACTCACTGACCATGTTCTGGCCATATAATCCTCCTTCCAGTTCTTAGTTCAGCACTTAGGTTATTCTTGCTCACAGCTTTTTCTAATGCAGTTTTCCAGAACATTTCAGTTTTTTCATAGCTAGTTTTTTTCTTTATCCTTCCAAATTTGGCTCAACGTGACTTCACAGAGACCTTTCTTGACTATTCTTTTCTCTTTCCCTTTCCCTTTGTGTTCTTGCACTTAATATAATTTGTATATTTGTTTGTTTAGTTTATTTTTGGTCTACCCTACTAAAATATAAGGTAGGTGACAACAGGAATCATCTCTCCAGTGCCTACCATTATTCCTGCTCACTGATGGCTTTTAGTAAACATTTGTTGAATGCATGAGTATGACTAATTCTTTAGTGGTTAACAATTCTGTCTCTACCACTATGTGCTCTTAGATAAATTAGTTAAGCCTTGGTTTCTTCTGGAAAATGGGAATAATAATAATAATCTCAATATTTTTGTTATCTTATTTTCCCTTTGACGGGAGACTAGTTTAATAAACAGCTATAAATTTATTCTATGAATGCCCAATTAGCATGACTTAAAAACATTTTTTTTGAGAAGAGAATGATCAGAGACTTTGAGGTCTGTTTTGACACAGACGGGCTGATTAAATAATAAAATGATACGAATAATGAAGCATCTTTTTTCCATTGATTTCTTAAGGTTGAGACCATTATCTTGAGCATTTGAGGGACTCTCAATAAAACCCATAGAGCTAGAAGCAAAGTCTATTTATAACTAGTCGGTTAGTAACTAGAATGTATGTTTTATTTTGTAAAAAATTCATCATAGAAAGAATAGAAGGCTTTCTTATAGAAGCCTCCAGTTTTTCCCATCTTAAAATAACTTCATCATTTTCTTTTTTTTAGTTTTTTTATTTTCATTTTGAGAGAGAGAGAGAGAATAAGCAGGGGAAGGACAGAGAGAGAGGGCGACAGAATCCCAAGCAGGCTCTGAGTTGTCATCCCCGAGCCCAACTCAGGGCTCGAACTTGTGAATCATAAGATCATGACCTGAGTCAAAGTCAGGAGTTGTATGCTTAGCCCACAGAGCCACCCAGGCCCAGCTAACTTCATCATTTTCTACTGAATACACACTGGTTTTTTTTTGAGTCGTGTTATCCATTTAAATATCATTTATTTGTTCCTTAGCTGTAAAGAATACTCCTTTAGTGTCTGTAGACATGACTGTCAAACCTTCACTTTTTGAGCAGCTTCCTTCTTGTGAGGACTGTCCTTCACTGAATGAAGTTCATTGTTAAGAGCCCCTTTGTCCTGCTGCTGAGGTGTTTGTTTTCCCTGCTTTGGTTTGGCATTTCCTTCTTGTTGTATGTCTCTGATTCAGCATTCTGTTTCCCAGCTTCCAGGACTTGTGGACCTTAAATGATATTCATGTGATCACTGAAATTAACCAAATCTCCTTTACTTAAATAAATGGCCTTCTGTTGAGCACTCTCTTGTGACTTGAAACATGCTGTGTTACGTAAATTGTCTATTTTAATCCTGATAACAACCCTATCAAATACATGTTATTTCTGTTTTTTAAAATGAAGAAAACTAATTGCTGAAAGGAACCCACTACTAAATGGCAAAGCCAGGCTTTGAATTCTGGTCTGAGACCTTGCACTTAGCGGTTGTTCAGAAATTGATTAAAAATTATTAACTTGAAATGTCTACATGCTGTATAGGGGGTAGTAGTATATCTTTGGGTATATTAGCTTGTTTTCAGAATTCTTTCAGTTGGCCCAAGAAACCAGAGAAATTCTAGTTTTCTATCTTCTGAAGATGAGAATGAAGCTAGATATTATCACTTAGGATACATTATGATTACTTGTTAAAGGAGTTAGAGACTGGAGATAAAGGATTGATTTCAGTCATGCTTTATATAGTTTGTGTGCATTGATTATTATGTACAGTATCACCATATCTGAGCATAGGGAGAGGGAGGAATCGTTTCATTGGTCAAATGTTTTAATTTTAAAACAAAATCAAATTGTTAATGTTGGGACTTCTCCCCCTTCTACATTTACTTCATAGTTTCACGGTCGTTTCTGCATATTTATCAAAGCTCTCTGACCTTCCCAGCTGCTTTGCTTTGGCTTAATCCGAAGTGTTTCTTAATGCCCTTTATGAAGGCAGGGAACCCTGCCGAGTTCCCTATCTATCCATATGTCCATTTAATTCACTGTGTCATCATAGTGGTTAAGTCATACCCTCAGGTCAGCACGCCCAGTCAGGACAGCTTAATTAAGTCACTTACTCCTCTTTGGCCCTGGAGATGTAAAGCCTGACCCTAAGAATAAGACCATCTGTTTTGTGCTTCATTGCATTAGATGTTCATACTTGACTTTATTTGCATTGATTTTTGCTTAGGTCTTGCCCAAGTGATCAGAGCTTGTAAGGCTAGTATGTTAATACCTCAGAGGAACTCACTGTGTTTTAAAAGTTGATCTGGTTCTCATTTGTAGGTTTTCTGGGAATTATTAACAATTTGATACACTTTATAATTCAGGAGCCTATTTCTAAAAATGCCAGGTTGAACATGCATTTGGTTACTGTAATCAGAAACTAGGGTGTTAGATGGTTCAGTTTTACATACAGAATCTTTGGTGGATTTTATGTTGGAAGAACAGACTGAAGTACTTATAGTTGATATCAATAAAGTCTATTGCCTGCCTAACATCCTGGTCCCCACACCCCTTTTATTTTAATTACCCAGCTTTTCCAATGTAGAAAACTATACTCTGGATCTAATTTTTGAAGTGCCAGTCGTGTGGTCTTGCATCCTCACTGATTTAGTCAAGGACGTATTGGGGAATTTAAATTCTTCTGCCCAAAAATAGTTTTGCCTCTGGCTCTTAAGTGTCATCACACTTTCCCAAATTATCCTGGCTGTTAGTGTTTAGAAAAATAACGAGACATATGTTGTAAGCATCCTTTTTATTTAAAAAACAAATTTTTTTTTCCTCCTTCTAGTGGCACCAGTTCTGGACACGGTTGAGGTTCATGAAGAGCTGAGAAGTGAAAGATACTGCGTGTAGTTCTTGTGTGAATTAGTTATATCTGGCAGTGAGGCCATAGCACATCACTTTCAGGAGATAGGGGCCCAAAAGGTGAAGGAATAAGATTTGGGCCAGAGCTGCTGTGTACAATTATAAAGGCCATGAGTTGCAAACAGGGTCCTTCGTGTGAGTTACATTGGCCTGGGGTAAGGGGTACTCTTCTCTGCTTTCAAAAAGGTACCATGAAGACAGGTTGATGGCCCTGGTAGTGCTTGCCTAGAATATGTAACCTCCTGGGTTCTAGGGGTAATTTGTAATAGATAGCTAGATAGAAACTCTAAATTCTTGTTGTCTCTATTAAGTGTTCCTCTTTTGCCAATGACAGTATGGGTCATAAGTTCATTCAGAGTTACCTACAATCATCCAGTAGTACTAGAAAAAGTGACATTTTGCCTAGTATGTGACAGACGCCTCCAGTTAGAGGCGGTCATCTTACTCATCAGTCCAGTGTGAAGTTGGCTGGTCTCTGTTGAATGTGTCTTAAATAAGCAGGTTTCCCTTTTGGCAATAATGGCAGACGTATGGAATGCAGAGTCTGGCAAAAGCTGTGTCAGATAAGGTCCTTAAGCTACTTAGCTGCTAACAGCTACTGTCACTGTTGAGACTGAGGAAATATCTTCCAACTGGAAAATAAAAGTCATGTTGCTGCCAAGGGACAAATATATTCATCATGTATTCTACCAGAAGAAAGGGCAGTGCTTATGGCTTTGCTGAACAAGGAATTCATGCATTTACGTTAAATTATTAAACTCGTAAAAAAAGAAAGGAAAAAGAGTGTATTATAGAAGATGTTTAACTGTGCTTTGAATACTTTTATAATTGAGGAAGTTATTTGTGACTGACATGTAAATATATTCTGTTCTGCCTGATGGAAAATCTAATGACTTTTAAAAGCATTAAGTAGCTCTACTTTGTCTTGGTAAATGTGAATGCTGATAGAAACAAGCTGCTGGGAGGTGGAATTTGGCCAATATCCATTTGGTTTCTGGAGATATTTTGTATGGTTTTCTGGATTGGAGTTTATGCAAGTTACAAATTCTTATTTTATATTATAATAATTAGCTGTAAAAGTAGTTCTTTAGTTACTGATGTCGGTACTTGGTTCATTTGGGCTAATGTGACTGTTGAACCAATAAAGTGTAGTCCCAGATACCGAGGCCTGAAGTGAAGGGTTTATTAGCACCTGTTCAGCACAGGAGGAGTTGAGTTGTCTGAAATAACTATCCTTTAGGAAAGGAATCCTTTTAAATTTTATATAAGGTTTTTGTCTTTCACAAGAAACATAAGAAATGCCTATGGTTAATGTACAGGAGGCAAGTGGTTAAAGGGATCAGGAGAGAAATCAGTATCTTTCTTATCTGTTTGATTTGCCCAGTGACTTGAAGGGAAAGTAGTTAGAAATAAAGGTAAAGGAAGATGAAACCTAGTAAAGTCTGTTTTACCCAGCCTTTACTTTAAGGTTTTAATTAAACCTAAAGATTGTTTCTAAGAAAGAACAATTTTTGTTTTTGAGTCCTTAGGGCTGTGGAACAGATTCCACCATTGTTTTACTTATCCCCAGAGGGTGGACCTCAAGATAGTGTGAAACTAGACAAATAGGATCTCAGACAGCACCACCCTTTCCAAGTCCCCTGGGGTGACAGGGTAGGATGGTGTGGACTTGTCTTAAAAGCATGGCATATAAATAATTTTCTAGGGAAAAGTTGACAGGAAAGAAAATGTAAGAAGAAAATTTTTTGTTTTGTGAAAGATGTAAATCCTGATAAATTATTGGTAAGTTGGTTAGAGGGAGAGAAGAATTTATGGTCCATGGTTAAAATATTTTGTTGATTCTGTGTACCAAACACATTGCAAAAAGCTTTAAGTGTGTTATCTAATGATGTGCGATGTGAAAGTCTCAGAACCCACTTAGCAGATGAGGAAAATGTGGCTAGCCCAAGGAAACAGTCATACTGGATCCAGTATTCTCTGATTATCAAGAATGTGCCACTCTCTTCCACATGCCTTACCTAGAATGCTGTTGTTGGGAAATAATTACTGAAAGTGAACAATGGGACTTTCCAGATTATAATTAATCAAGATCTCTTGGGGACTTCTAAAATGAATGGATTGTGTTCATATAGCAGTATTGGAATAAGTTTAAAGGCAATAAAATTGCCAGATACCCTTTAATTACCAAGTTTGAAGATCAAACCAAAAGATGTAAGACAAATATCACACAGACTGTTTTAAAACCAAATATCCACCCGAGCCACTTTGTTGTGGTGTTTTTTGTTTTTTGGGTTTTTTTTCTGTCTAGCTAAGTAGGATAGGAGGAAGTACGTACTTTCAGCTTGTAATTCTGCATGGAAAATGATGTGGAGAACAAAGGCAAAAGAAAAAAATTAAATTTCCTTACAACTTACAGCCCATTGACAAGTCCTTGAGACAGGTAGTGACCTTCCTCTAGGAGCTCAACTGCCTCAATGTTAATACTTTGCTGAGGGCAAAAGGCAACCTTAGTTTGACATTAGCTTAACCTCCAGGATCCTGTAAGTCTCTTTCTTTTTTTTTTTTTTTAATTTTTTTTAAATTAAAAAAAAGTTTTATATAATTTATTGTCAGATTGGCTTCCATACAACACCCAGTGCTCATCCCAACAAGTGCCCTCAATGCCCATCACCCACTTTCCCCTCTCTTACACCCCACCCCCCTTTTTATAAAAAGTTTTTTAGTGTTTATTTATTTTTGAGAGAGAGAGACAGAGTGTGAGTGGGGTAGGCGCAGAGACAGAGGGAGACACAGAATCCGAAGCAGGCTTCAGGCTCTGAGCTCTCAGCATACACACAGCCCAGCGCAGGGCTCGAACTCACAGACTGCGAGATCATGACCTGAGCCAAAGTCAGATGCTTAACTTACTAAGCCGCCCAGGTGCCCCTAGATCTCTTTTAATGTATAAAATTCCTTTGGATGGGTGCCTGAATGACTCATTCCGGCTCAGGTCGTAATCTCAGGGTTTGTGAGTTCAAGCCCTGAATCCTGTCCCATACTTTAGGCTTTGCTCTGACCGTGCAGAGCCTGCTTTGGATTCTGTCTCTCTGTCTGTCTGTCTGTCTCTCTCTCTGTCTCTCTCTCAAAATAAACATTTAAAAAAAATTCCTTTGGAAACTTCCTTTATCTCTACCCACCCTCAAGATACATGTTAGCAATCATCCTTCAAGCACATGGCCCACTGATAAACATTTTCATGAAGGGTCACATGACCAAAGTTTTACTAACAATAGTAGTAAATGACCTCTTCCTAACAACAGCTAGCCCCTCAAGGTCCTTGAAATCCTGCTTCCAAATTCCTTAGAGAACTGCTATCCCAACTACCCCCCTCCCAGCTTGAAAGTGTATAATCAGCCTCTTCTCACAGCCCCAGTGCTGTCTGCCTTCTGGTCCTGTCTCTGTGTTTAAAATCACCCTTTTTGCAGCAAAGTTGCCTCAAGAATTCTTTCTTGACTGTTTGCTCCAAACTACAACACTTTCACATCAGAAAATACAGTTTGTAATTTAAAAGCTTTATATCAAATTATATGTGTGTATGTTGTTTTTCCTCCTTTGAACTATAATAGGATTTCCGAGATGCAGTGGCCCATGCTTCCAGACAACTTGGGAAACCCGTGATTGAGGACCGGATCCTAAATCAGATCCTATATTACTTGCCTCAGCTGTATGAGCTCAACCGGGATCTCCTGAAGGAACTGGAGGAAAGGATGTCAAACTGGTAAAAATGGACTGCCCAGCTTTCCCAGAGTCCAATTTTAGATGGAGCCATAAGGGCCCTGCTTGTGACAGAGAAGTGGTATTCCTACATTGAGTTGTTTCAATGTATTAAGTTTTCTTGGTCATTACCCGTAGATTGGTCATTTTAGATGGCCAAAATTCACAACCTTGATGCACTAAGCTCATTTCTAAAGCCATTTAAATTCTTTGGTAACGTTGCCTCAAAAGCAAGAAGGACCCATATTTAGCCAATTTAACTTTCTGTAGGTGACCTCTGATAATCAAGCCTTTTTGAGATTGAGGGAGTTTAGTTGATAATATTCACACTGAAATGTTTTAAAATGCTTTATTATCTTTTCTGGAGTTTCATGACTCTGTCTTTGCATTTGTTTGGTTTAAAAAATTTACTTGTGTATTATATCATTGTAGACTGCAGAAAAGAATACCAAAAGGTTAAGTACTTCCTTGGGTTGTAGAGAGTAAGCAGAAACTTTGGTGGTATCTTTGAAAATATGTACAAAATTTGTTCTAGGAGTATTGAATTTACTGTTGAAGTCCATGGGGGACACAAAATGATTAGAATAACATAATAATGTCACCCACCTTCATGATCAAAATTTCCCTGTAAGCTTTCTTTTATATACAAGCTAGAAAAATATCTCTTGCCTGTTTTATAAATATGCCTCTGCATGTTGGCAAAATATGTTAGGTAAGTGATTAATTCCTAGCTGCATCCTGAGTGTAAAATAACACAGGGCTAAGAATTGAGGAATGACTAAAAGGTATTTTTAAAAGTCATGATAGAAATAAAATGTGATTACACAGAGTTTTCCTATACGTACTTTGTCATTCCTCTTATAAAAATTATCTTTAAAATTACCCTGAATTGTCTTTAACAGATATATTATTATGCAAGCTTAAATACAGTTTTTGCTTGTGCGAAAAGTTTTCTCAAGTTTAGATCTATAGATGTTCTGCATTAAAGTCTTAGACATTCCTAAGAAACAGATTAAATTAATGGAAGGGACAGCTAAAACAATAATTATGGTAAAAGCTACACTTAATTACTGACATAAAATTCTTCTAATCCTTGGATAAGGCATTTTCTAATTATTAAAGTATTTTTCTCTCTGGGGTCTTCAAGTTAAGACACAGTCTTTCGTTTTAGTATGCTTTCTGAAATAACATTTGTTTTTACATTGGCTTTCAGTAACAACTGTTGAAATACTTCATTTCTGCATTCAACAAGGTTTTGAGTATCTTACTGTGTGCTAGTCAGGGCTCTAAGCATGGTGGGAATATCACATTGCACAAAACAGATGAGGCTCTTGCTCTTATGAAATAGACGTTTCAAGTGGGGAAGAGCCAGAAAAATAGACAAGAAACATTAGATAAAAGCAACTTCTGATCTGGAAAGGTGTAAAATAAGCTGACATGCTTGCAAGTGAAGATTGGATGGCCAAGGAAGACCTTCTGAAAAGGCAAAGCATTTTCAATTTTTTTTCTTAACATTTATTTATTTTTGAGAGACAGAGTAAGACAGCATGAGTCAGGGAGGGGCAGAGAGAAGGGGGACACCGAATCCGAAGTAGGCTCCAGGCTCTGAGCCGTCAGCTCAGAGCCCAATGTAGGGCTTGAACTTATGGACCGCAAGATCATGACTTGACCTGAAGTCGGATGCCCAACTGACCGAGCCACCCAGGTGTCCCTTTTTTTTTTTTTTTTTTTTAAATGAAAAGGCAAAGCACTTTAAAAGTGACATTTGGTCAAAAAGAAAGAGCCAGCCAGGCTTCCATATTTCCAGGCATGCAAAGCCATTAGTAAAAGTTTGCAAAGTGAGATTAATTTTGCATGTCAAAGGAATATAAAGATGGCCAGTATGCTTGGAAGAGTACTGAAACAGAAGGAGAAAAACCTGAAATGAGTCAGAAAAGTAGGCAGCAGTGGGACCAATGGGGCTACAGATTTGTAAGCGAAGGTGAGGAGTTTGTTTTCCTGCTAAGTCCCCTGGGAAATCATTGGAAGTCAGTATTCGTTTTTAGACTCTCAGGCTGCACAGAAGGATGAGATGGTAGAAGCCGGGGGACCAGTCAGAGGGTGGCAGATCTAAGCAAGATGTGATGGTGGCAGTGGGAATGGTGAAGAGTAGGCACTTGGAGATAGGAGGTATTTTACAAGAAGAGAAAAGAGGAGAAGCTGATGGCTTAGACATGAGACTCTGCTCTTTATTGGATATGTTTTGGATACATTAATGACTCTTTCATATTTTTGTGTATTTTTTTCCTTAGGACTGAGCAACATAGAATTGCTGATATCTTTGTAAAGAAGGGACCGTATCTAAAAATGTACTCTACATACATCAAAGAATTTGATAAGAATATAGCTTTGCTGGATGAGCAGTGCAAGAAGAACCCAGCATTTGCTGCTGTTGTTAGAGAATTTGAGGTATTTTTGCTACCATGTAATGTTGAACGCTTTTTCCTTTTTTTGTTGTTTTTAAAGCTTTATCAATTTGCCATCGTTGAAAACAAAAAGATATTAATATTTAACTCCTTCAGGATCAAAGAAGGGATTGAACAAATTAAAAGGTGAGAAAGTATGTACCAGATTTACTTTTGAAAATCATTTACTACATTTTAGAATATTCAGTGGGTCTTTTTTTTCATTGTGAGGAATTACACATAAAATAAAACTAACCATCTTAACCATTTTTAAGTGTGTAGTTCAGTAGTGTTAAATTCATTCATATTGTTTTGCAACCAGTCTGTAGAACTCTTGATCTTACATTGCAAAACTGAAACTATACATAAAACAACTCCCTATCCTCCCCTCCTCACTCCCCCATGACCACCACTCTACCTGATGTCTCCATGAATTTGACTACTCCAGGAACATTTCGTATTTTTAACTCAGACTTTCCTTTTATTCTTCTAACAACTAATCTTCAATGATGAGTAGGAAATATAATTTGTTTCCCTTTAGATAAATAAATGATACAGGTTCAATGTCAAAGTTAAGATAAATTAATAACATGTTTTACAGCCAAAGCTTATGTGTTTTCACTCAAAGCTAGAGGGTCCAAGCCTGATTTGATTGGGCATAATGATATATCTCTTAAAAATTGGTTTAAACTAAAATTTTATTTAAGTCCTTCCCCCAATCTTAGATAAAATGTGGATTATTATATGTTTAAATACATACTTCTCTCTTTTGAAACTAAAAATCAGTGAATTCCAGTCACACAAAACTAGAAAGGTTTTAGAAATAGTATGATATTGCTGATTTCTTATACATTAGACACATAATTAAGTTTTAAAATCATTTGTTGTCTTTTTTCTGGGTTTTTTTTTTTTTTCCTCTTTTCCTCTCCTGATGTCTTCGTGTTGTTAAGAAAGGAAGTGTGATTTATATAGCTATGGCAACTGATAATTGACCCAGGGTTTCATCGGTGTCCAGAGAATTAATTGTTCTGTTGTCTTGGCAGCAAAAGAAGACATAAGACAGGAAAATTAGCTGTCTTGGTTAATGATGCTTGCATGGTAGATCCTTCCTTGGATGCAGTATCGTTATAATTTTCTAAGTATTCTGTGTTCCAGACCCTAGAGGTTTATATCTACAAAAAAAATGAAGCAATCTGAGCAAATCTTTAAAAAGTCTTCCCCGCCCAGCTGAGCTGTGGAAGAAGTGCACAGCATCTTAGAATGCAGGAACATTTTTACTCTGCCATTTTGATGCCACCTCACAGTAAATTCCTGTGTCGGAGAATGAGTTTGAGGCCCAGGATTGGACTGAGGTGTCTGTTGTACATACTGAGGAAAGAGCTTTCAGGGCAGAATCAGTTGTCATTTTGGTCCAAGTCAAAATGGCTCTGGAATTGAATGTTTCTATATATACTGATTTGGGATCTGTCTTTTATAGCCATTCATCTGAGAAAGAAATTTTATACCAGGCTTATTAGAGAAGGCATGCATAGCTAGGCTACCTTTCAGATCATCTTTACCTTCTGTAGTTCTCCTCACTACCTGTTATCATAAGTCTGTTGACCATAGGCTTTGATTATTATTTGAATCCAGTTCCCAGTAGATTGATTTCTGTCACCTTATCTTCAGGGCCATGCATTTCTTTTTTGGTCATTGTGTTTATTTGCGCTTGTGGAAACACTGGCAGATGTCCTGCTAAGTGGTAATTGCGGAGTGAGGTGCGCTTTAAATGACCTATATCACGGGCTACAGCCACCACTGTCTGTAAGAGGGCCGTGAACAAATTATCCCAGTGAGCCTGTGACTTCAGAGACCTACCTGCATGAAAGGGTGGGCTAGGTGCTGAGCGGGCTATAGTTCCACTCTTAGCATAACAGTTGAGCCTCAAATTACAGCCGGCTTTTTCATGAATCCCCTTCCAGAGTTGTTGACCACCTAAAGTTTGGCTTCCTGGGCACGTCAATCTGGGTCCCTCGCTTTTTAGAAGAATGCTTGTGTTGACTTTGGATACCTTTCCCTTTCAGATGAGCCCACGCTGTGCTAATCTGGCCCTCAAGCACTACTTACTCAAGCCAGTTCAGAGGATCCCCCAGTACAGGTTGCTGCTGACTGGTAGGCTTCTCTGGCAGTTTGCCAATCAACCAATTGATGTTACTTTTATATAACTCTTCCTCTCCTAGGAGCACCTCTCTTTCCAACACTCCAGTAACTCCTTTACCTAATATATGAATTTATAGATTATTACCTCACATATGTATTGCCTGAACCGAACTTCTCTCAGTTCTTTGATCATCCTTGCATGCATTCTCTCCTTTGGGCATTGTTCCTACATGTACATCGTCCCATCCCAAACCCACATCCCTGTGATGTTTTGCTTGTTTAATATTATTAATCCCAAGAATGATCTTTCCAAGCTGTTCAAGAATGAAGTTTAGGGAGTCACTCACACATATTTGTGTAGCAACTGTCATTGCCCTGGTCACTTACCCCCGAGGGTTGTAAGGATTGATTAATGAGCAGTGTGCTTAGAATAGTGCTTTGGTCTTACTAAGTTCTAAATCAGTATCACTTGCTATTAATAATGGTAGTATCCTTATCATCATCATTATGTTGTTGTTCTTATGGTCATTATATCCTCTACTAGACTGTAAGCTTCAAGATTACAGGGCTTTGCCTTTCTGGCTTAATACTATGATTGTAAAAAAAAGAAGAAGAAGCCAAGAGAGGCTGTGGTTTGAGTGAAGGTGTACACTGTGCTGCTCAGGGCTTTATATTGCTTGGCTCTTCAAGTCTTCATCCATATATCGCCGTATTATTTACATAGTGTGATAACAGGCTTATAGAGATAAGGGGTTCATTGTCACAGAAAAGCTAGTACAGTCTCACATCAAGTCTAGTATCCAACACATTCTACTAGTTTGGTGAAATAATTGGATGTGCAGCAATGTAACATACATATATTATGTGCATTAAGAACTTTGTCAAATGGATAAGAATATCAAAATGTCACCACCACTCTACGTTCAATCTGTAGTGATTTCATGCAAATAGGTTTTGAGGTATTTGATTTCTATTAGTATTCTTAAGAAACAGTGGGCATATGCCTTTCCTTAACCCTTTCTTATAAGCCAAATTCTACTATGTCTGATATATCTGCTATATTTACTATATCAGATATGGTAGATGAATCCTGGAAAGCCAGAATTTCCTGATATTCCTTTAGGCAAAGCCTTCCAAGGTTGCCTTTTATTTATTTAGTTATTTTTAATTTTTAAGAATGTTTTATTATTTATTTTTTAAGAGAGAGACAAACAAAGCATGAGCAGGAGAGGGGCAGAGAGAGAGGGAGACAGAATCTGAAGCAGGTTCCGGCCTCTGAGCTGTCACCACAGAACCCAAAATGGGGCTTGAACCTATAAACTGCAAGATCATGGCCTGAGCTGAAGTCGGACGTTTAACCGACGGAGTCATCCAGGTGCCCCCAAGGTTGCCTTTTAAGACAAAGTGCTGTTGAGGAATGCCTGCCTTCAGCATCTGGAACTGGCTACCCTAGGTGTTTCAAGTGTGCAGTGTGAATTTCTAACTGTGAATCAGACACTAGATTTTTCTCTGGAATGACATAAGGCAAACCAAATAATTTGAGGATATCCTGTCCATTTGTACTTTCTTTCCTCTGCTTTTGGCAGAGATTTAGAAAACACAGGACAAAAAGGAAGTACCAGTGCATGTGTTGTGTTTTTGCTAGATAAATTCAATGCTGTGTCGTAAATGAAACTGTTAAATGGCTTAGGCTATTTCTACAGCTGTGAAGTGTGTTTTTAGTGGCAAAAGACTACTATGGTTTCAAATGAGAGAAGGCTAGAGCAAGATTCTGAAATTTTAATGTAAAAATGTTTTTCCCCCCACACTATGACTAATTTAAGTTAAAAAGTGACACATTTAATTTACAGTTCATGGAAGTTTGGTTTTAATTGAGAAGTGATGAAACAGCAAAAGTAAATTTTAAAAATTAGTTTTTAAGAGAACAGATTTCATGTATTTTATGATAGCAAATAGAATAATTATAATAATATACTGTAATAAAAGTTAAGTGAATACAGTATCTGCCTTTCATATCTGTTTTTTTTTTTAATTGAGAGAGAAAGAAAGAGAGGTAGAGGGTGTAAGTGAGAGGCAGAGAGAGAGAATCCCACGAGGGTCAGAGAGAGAGAAGCTGAACTTGTGTTCACCGGATGCTATGACTCAAACTCACAAGCTGTGAGATCATGACCTGAGCCAAAGACAGGTACTTAACCCATTGGATGCCTCCTCTTCCTCTCATATCTTGTTATACCATGGTGACCCTTCTTGTGATGATGTGAGATGAAAAAAATGCCTACGTGATAAGATGAAGTGAGATAAATGACATTAAGTACTGTGTATCCCTAGGCTACTGTCGACCTTCTGTGACATGTTAGGATCATCTGCCTCCATACACTCACAGCTGTTGACTTGGGTAACTGAAACTGTAGAAAGTGAAAAGTATGGATAAGGGGAGACTACCGGATTTGGTGCCTTGTGAATTTGCTAGTATTTTTGTAATTTGAAAACTGGTTCCATAATTTGATTATAAACCCCTCGAGGCCAAGAGTGGGTCTTTTACCAATAATTTAGTGGACTTCAATTTATCTGGATCCATTTTGGTTACCTTGGAAGCCATTCAGGAAGTAATATTGGCTGCTTTTAAGGTGGGTTTAAAACATCCCATTAGCTAAAACATCTTTAGCCTAAAGACCGACATTGAGATAGAGAATTTCAGAGTTGATGTCTTCTAAATGGAAGACATATTTAGGGGTGCTTGGGTGGCTCAGTTGGTTAAATGTCTGACTCTTGATTTTGGCTCCAGTCGTGATCTTGCGATTTTTGAGTTGGAGCCCTGCATCTGGCTCTGTGCTGACAGTGCAGAGCCTACGTGGGATTCTCTCTCTCCGATCCTCCTCTGCTCTCTCTCAAAATAAATAGATTCTAAATAGGCTTAGGCCTTTTAAAAAATAAAAAATAAAAACAAATGGAAGATATATTTAAAGAGGTGAAATGTCCTTCCCAAGACTATACAAATAATATTGAAGTGTACATATGGTCATAGAATCCTAAGGACATATGGAGGCTGTGATACTAAGGGTTTGTTTTATATTTTTATTTAAAATTCTGATATTAAAGGGGCGTCTGGGTGGCTCTGGGTGGTCAGTCGGTTAGGCGTCCAACTTCAACTCAGGTCCTGATCTCATAGTTTGTGAGTTTGGATCCCACATCGGGCTCTGTGCTGACAGCCTGGAGCCTGCTCAGATTCTGTCTCGCTCTCCCTCTGCCCCTTTCCCACTATCTCTGTCTATTATTTATTGTTTAAATAATAATTTATATTATTTCTGTCTGTTATTTATCTCTATCTCTCAAGAATAAACAAACGTTAAAAAATTTTTTTAATTCTGATTTTCCAGTACTCATTTTTGTGAGGTTCTGATTACTCCCTATTTTGCAAGATATTTCTACAGCTGCTATCAAAGTACTCCCTGTCTATACACTTAAATTTTTAGAAGTTGGTTTTTAAGTCTTTAAGTTTGCATCTGTTCAGATGGGGTCCTCATCTTTGGATAAATAAGCTCAGTGTTTTAATCCTTTGAACAGCCTTGTGGGGTTAAATAACTTTTATGTTCGTTATAGAATTTGGAGTAATTTCACATGCATAGATTATATAGGAACAGAGAGGAGAAGCAAAACTGTTTGGGGCAACTTTTTTTTTTTTCTTTTTTTTTTCTCTTTTTTTTTTTAAATTTTTTTTTATGTTTTTTATTTCTAGGAGAGAGAGAGAGACAGCGTGAGTGAGCAGGGGAGGGTCAGAGAGAGAGGGAGTCACAGACTCTGAAACAGGCTCCAGGCTCTGAGCTGTCAGTCAGCACAGAGCCCGCCACGGGGCTCGAACCCACGAACCGCAAGATCATGACCTAAGTGAAAGTCGGACGCTTAACCGACTAAGCCACCCAGGTGCCCCTGTTTGGGGCAACTTTTGACAACTTTGATTTATTAATGAGTTTCAGGCAAACTAAGGGAAGAATCCCTGCCTGACTCAGTGTAAATATGTGCCCCTCTTGGTTTCTTAGGAGGGAAAGACTGAAACATGTAGAGATGAAATACAGATAAGATAGGATAGTTTCTTTTGGAATCCTTTTAGGGAAAGGTGAATGGAAATCCCCAAACACTGCAACCTGCCCCTA
This sequence comes from Proteles cristata cristata, assembly GCA_017311185.1. Classification (NCBI taxonomy): domain Eukaryota; kingdom Metazoa; phylum Chordata; class Mammalia; order Carnivora; family Hyaenidae; genus Proteles; species Proteles cristata. Next base: position 39,714 of record JAESUZ010001124.1, on the reverse strand, counting down.
CTAGTCAGACAACCATCCCATTGTCTTGCAGAGTTTTCTTCATGGACCTAATTTGGGTTTCAGTTGGATATTCAACTTAGCTTTCTCCCTTCAGCAGAGTAAAAGCACTTTCAGTTAAATCCTGGTAGTATTTTTTTTTAACCCAACTCAAAATAAGATTTTAAAAAATGAGTATGTTGTATAATGACTGCTTAGGATTAGAATTATTTTATTTAAAAGATAAAATAAACTAAGTAATTTACTTAACTTAAGTAGGAAAACTAATAAATTTTACCTTCATATTGGCCACTTAAGGCAAGTGGATCTAGCCAGATCTTGAAATCTATGTAGGGCGCAGAATCTGTTTCCAGTTAGGAGCATGAGAGTCTTCTTTTTGTGTGTTTGTTTGTTAATTTTTTGAAAATTTTTAAATGTGTATTTGTTTTTGAGAGCCGGAGTGCAAGTGGAGGAGGGGCAGAGAGAGGAGGGAACACAGAATCCAAAGTAGGCTCCAGGCTCTGAGCTGTCAGCACAGAGCCGGATGCAGGGTTTGAACCCACAAACCATGAGATCATGACCTGAGCTGAAGTCGGACACTTAACTGACTGAACCACCCAAGTGCCCCAAGAGCCTGAGAGTCTTGAGGCAGCAGTGAAGAAGCAATGGAAGGAAACAGGTGCTGCTGTAGGAGCAATATTCATTTTTTACCTCTGTTTATTTCCTTCCTCATCTCTTCAGTGTTGAGACCGTCTTTATTATCCTGATTCTGTGTCTGTCATAGACTCTGGCACATAACAGAACTCAATGAGCTAAAAGGCTTAGGGAATTAAACGTTGTTTTTCGTAAAGTTGAGAGTCCCCATCCTGTGTTATCAATTAATGTTTCATGGATGAATGGGTTAATAAATTATTAAGGGTTGAAACGTCCTTCCAGTTACCCAAGCACAAAATTGTGGAAAGGACTGAAATATTTCTCTTTCCTCCTCTTTCCTCTGTCATAGGATCTGCTGACCAGTTTTCCTTTGCCTCTGATTCCTGTTCTTTCCATTTCCCTTGTTATGTTCCAGGCCAGCCCTTTGTAAACTCCTGTCAAATTGTGGCAGTATCTTCCTTCTGGCCTTGCTACCTCTTATCAAGAGCCCTGCCCCTGTGTAGCCTAGCACATTGTCATTTAATCTCTTTTCCAAGGATACCAAAAGGAAAAACACACTCCTCCTGTGTCTCTCCTATTCATACACCACCACCACCACACTCACAATACTACACCAGATGTGTAGTTTTGTCCCACAGCAGTCAATTCTCTTTGACATCAGCTAGGTGTCCTATAGTTTCATTCAATTCAGGCACTGTCTACCTGGAAATAGTGCCAGATTCTACAGATTAAGGGCTCAGTCCCACAAGACTACCCCCCTGCAAACTTCACATGCCATTCAGTACGTCCCAGGTTGTCACCTGTTTTTCTGATCAACCAGCTATAAATATGGGTTCCCCTGATTCTCTCTTTGGGTTCAGTACTTTGTCAGAATGGTTCATAGAACTAGAGCAACACTTATTTACATTTGTTGGTGTATCATTAAAGGATATGATGAAGGGGGACGCCTCAGTGGCTCAGTCAGTTAAGTGTCCAACACTTGGTTTCAGCTCAGGTCATGATCTCATGGTTTGTGAGTTTGAGCCCCACATCCAGCTCCGTGCTGACAGTGCAGAGTCTGTTTAATATTCTCACTCTCTGATCCTTCCCCACTCACTCTCTCTGTCTCTCTCAAAAATAAATAAATAAATAATTTTTTTTAGAAGGATATGATGAAGGAAAAAAAATGACCATCTAAATGGAAGGGATGCATAGGGCAAAGTGTGTGGGGATGACCTTGGAGCTTCCATGCCCTCTTTCGGTACCACTTTCCCAGCACGTCTGCATGTTCAGCAACCAGAAGCTCTGACCCCTATACTTTGGGATTTTAATGAAGGCTTTGTCATGTGGTCATGATCCATTATTAACTCCACTTCTAGCCCTCTTCCCTTCCTCTTAGGATGGAGATGGGGGTGAAAGTTCCAAGCTTATAATCATGGATTAATCTTTCTGGTGAGCAGCCCTCATCTAGGAGCTATTCAGGAGCCCACCCAGAGTCAGCTCGCTAGAACAAAAGACATTTCTATCACCTAGGAAGTTCCAGAGGACTTAGGAGTTCTGTCAGAACTAGAGTCAGAGGCCAAATGTTAGAACAAAACATGCTCCTAGTGCTCTTATCACTTAGAAAATCACAGGGGTCTTAGGAGCTCTGTGCCACGAACTGGGAGTAGAGGCTGGGAAAATTGAAAACTTTCTTATTTACCATAATGGTAGATACCTGTCATTTGTCCAAACCCATAGAATGTACAACACCAATAGTAAATCCTAATGTAAACTGCAGGCTTTCAGAGGGACGGAGGGTTGTGATGTGTCAATGTAGCTTCATCCATTCTAATAAACATACCACTCTGGTGGGGGGTATTGATACGGGGAGGACTGTGCGTGTCTGGGACAGAGAGTAAATGGGAAATCTCTATGCCTTTCTTTCAGATCTGCTGTGAACATAAAATTCCTCTTTTAAAAAAAGTCTTAATTTGGGAGGGGGGAACATTATTATTATTATTATTCACAATGTAAAGGCCACAGGTTATTACCCAGAATTTCCCAAACCTTATTTTCCTTTGTTCTAGTTGTGGTAGTTTTTTTACTCTCCACTGAAAGGTGTCCTCAAGGTCAGATTCTTTCTTTCATTAATCAGTATTTATATGGCTGAACTTGAGCTGTATACCTTTATACACTAGCCAGCACCAATGTGGTCCTTGCTCTGGCAGAGCTTGTAGTCTTCTTTGGGGTCATGCCCAATCACTGAGGCTTCCACCAAGCGTGTCCTCCCCTCAAGTCCTCAATTAAACTGATCTCATCATTTGTTTGAGTGACTATATTTTGAAGATTTATTTTTGTAGGGGTCTTCTGTACCTATTAAAAAATATGTAGGTATTATAAAACGTAGTTCTTCTTTATCTTCTACCATCCAGAGATAACTATCATAGACCCTTTAAGATTTTTTTTTTGTCTCTGTGTTATATGCAGTATAAATTTTTTTAACAAAAAATACTTTTTATTTGTGGAAAGTTACTACACTGGTGTTGAAAAAAGTTGAATCAGTGAGGATCATGTTGAGAAAGTAAAATAAAATGAAAAACATAATTTAAAAATTCCTCTGAAGTATCTTTTCCATTTCTATATTTAAGAGGAAAAAACAGTCCTTTGAACTTTGATTAAATTTGGATCAGGTAGTTTTCTTTGATCTTTTCTAAATATTTATGTTATAAGTGACTAACGACATATTATATTACTTTTCCTGTAATCTTTGCCTTTAGTCTGGGATGGTATTAACTCCCTCTAGGTTTTAGAAATCCAGGATTTCCCATGTTGGTTGAAAATGGGATATTAAAAACATCTGTTACAGCGTTCTGAAGCTATTAATTTGAGCTATGAACAGACTAATAAGCAGATTCGAGAAAAGATCACAATCATATGAATGCACGACTTTTAAAAAATCCTTACTGAAAAATGAAACTTCTGCTTAGCAAATATTTGTCTTATAACCCAGAGCTAATTGTCTCCCTCAAAAGTCATTCTAACGTACAGTCTAGGGTAGAACATGGTGAAAGGTGGGGCTGTTCCAGTCACTAGCCAAGGAAATTAGTTTCTGAAGAACCCAAAGACCCTAATGTAAGGCAGTGATAATATTCAGAATTCCTGTTATTATTAGCTCAGTCTTCACCTTGTTGCAATTAATTTTTTAATTATAGTTGTGAACAAGGTACTTTGAGAGATGGTATTTGATAAATTATATCCATGAAATAATTAAGTACTATGGAAATAAATATTTATACTATGGAAAGACTTTAGAGTATAAGCACATTATATCTGCCTGTCCTATTATAGCTTTTTTTTAAAAAAAATTTTAAGCTTATTTATTTATTTTGAAAGAGAGAGCAAGCAGGGGAGGGGGGCACAGAGAGAGAGAGAATCCCAAGCAGGCTCCACACTGTCAGCACTGCGCCCAACACAGGGCTCAAATCCATGAACTGTGAGACCCATGACCTGAGCCAAAACCAAGAGTTGGATGCTCAACTGACTGAGCCACCCAAGTGTCCTCAAATTATAGCTTTTAAATGTAATCTCACTTTCTCTATAGAACAGAGGTTCTTAACCTTTTTTGTGCGTAGATTCTTCTGCTAATCTAGTGAGGCCTATGGACCTCTTAGAATAATTTTTTAAAAGTTACAGAATAGGGGTGCCTGGGTCACTCAGTTGGTTAAACATCTGACTTCGGCTCAGGTTATGATCTTATGGTTCCTGGGTTTGAACCCTGTGTCAGGCTCTGTGCTGCCAGCTCAGAGCCCGGAGCCTGCTTCAGATTCTGTGTCTCCCTCTCTCTTTGCCCCTCCCCTGCTCGTGTTCTGTCTTTGTCTGTCTCTCAAAAATAAATAAATGTTGAAAAAAATAAAAGTTACAGAGGCATATGCTTCTGCAAGCATATGCTTACAGTTACAGTTACTCTTCAGTTACAAATCTGTAATCATCAAGACAGTATGGTATTGGCACAAAAACAGACACATAGACCAACAGAATAGTATAGAGAACCCAGAATTGGACTCACAAATATATGGCCAACTAATCTTTGACAAAGCAGGAAAGACTATCCAGTGGAAAAAAGAGAGTCTCTTCAGCAAATGGGTGCTGGAAGAACTGGACAGCAACATGCAAAATAATGAAACTGGACCACCTTACACCACACACAAAAATAAATTCAAAATGGATGAAAGACCTAAGTATGAGACAGGAAACCATCAAAATCCTAGAGGAAAAACAGGCAACAACCTCTTTGACCTCAGCCACAGCATCTTCTTACTTGAGATGTCTCCAAAGGCAAGGGAAATAAAAGCAAAAATGAACTATTGGGGTATCATCAAGATAAAAAGCTTCTGCACAGCAAAGGAAACATTCAGCAAAACCAAAAGGCAACCAACAGAATGGGAGAAGATATTTGCAAATGACATATCAGATAAAGTGTTAGTATACAACACCCAAAAAACAAATAACCCAGGGAAGAAATGGGCAGAAGACATGAATAGACACTTTTCCAAAGAAGACACCCAGATGGCCAACAGACACATGAAAAGATGCTCAACATCACTCATCAGGGAAATACAAATCAAAACCACATTGAGATACCACCTCACACTGGTCATTGTGGCTAAAATTAACAACTCAGGCAACAACAGATGCTGGCGAGGATGTGGAGAAAGGAAACCCTCTTGCACTGCTGGTGGGAATGCAAACTAGTACAACCACTCTGGAAAATAGTGTGGAGCTTCCTCAAAAAAATTAAAAATAGAATTACCTTATAATCTATCAATAGCACTATTAGGAATTTATTCAAAGAGCTAAAATGGCCATCAACTGATGAATGGATAAAGAAAAAAATATATGTATATGTATATTACTCTATACAATATAAAATTACTAGAATATAACTATAAATTATAAAGTATTTATAGTATATATTACCATATGCAATATATAATTACTATACAATCAATATACACACAAACCTATACACACAATGGAATATTACACAGCAATAAAAAAAAATGAAATCTTGCCATTTGCAACAACATGGATGGAACTGGAGGGTATTATACTAAGTGAAATAAATCAGTCAGAGAAAAGACTGATATCTATGTTTTCACTCATGTGGAATTTGAGAAACTTAATAGAAGGCCCTGGGGGAAGGTAAGGGAAAAGAATATATATAGTTACAAACAGAGAGGGAGGCAAATCATAAGAGACTCTTAAATACAGAGAATAAACAGAGAGCTGATGGGAGGGGGTGTGGGAGGAAGGAGAGGAAAATGGCTGATGGACATTGAGGAGGGCATTTGTTGGGATGAGCACTGGGTGTTGTATTTAAGTGATGAATCATGGTAATCTACTCCTGAAGTCAATGTATACACTGTATACATTGTATGTTAGCTGACTTGACAATAAGTTACATATATATATGAAAGAAAGACCTATTGGTTGAAAAATAATAAGTATTGAGGCACCCTGGGTGGCTCAGTTGGTTAAGCATCTGATTCTTGGTTTCAGCTCAGGTCATAATCTCCTGGTCCATGAGATCTGATAATGCAGAGCCTGCTTGGGATTCTCACTCTCCCTCTCTGTCTGTCCCTTTCCTGCGTGTGCTCATGCATGTGCATGCTCTCTCAAAATAAACATTTGAAAAATGGTATTCTATTAATAGTATAGGGAGGTAACTTTAAAATGAGCCTGTTTTTAAGAATGTAATGTATGGCAAAATAAGTGTAAGACGGAAGAACAAAGGAAAAATTAATGGGACACCTGTGTGGCTCAGTCAATTAAGCGTCCTACTTTGGCTCAGATCATGATTTCATGGTTTATGAGTTCGAGCCCCACGTCAGGCGCTGTGGTGACAACTCAGCCTGGAGCAGCCTGGAGCCTGCTTCAGATTCTGTGTCTCTTTCTCTCCCTGTCTCTCTCTCTCTCTCTCTCTCTGAATAAATAAACATTAAAAAAATTTTTGAAGAAAAGATAAATTAAGATTCTTACATCAGGGGATACACTAAAATAAAAATGAAATATACATAGGCAGAAGACAGGATTTTTAGGACAATGAAAATACTTTGTACATTACCATCATCAGGGATGCATGTCATTTTATGTTTGTCTAAATCCATAGAATATACAACACCAAGAGTGAACTATGGACTGGGTAATAATGATGTTTCAATACAGCTTTATCAGTTGTAAAGGTACCACTCTGGTGGGGGATGTTGATAATGGGAGAGACTGTGCAAGTGTGGGAGTGGGAGTGTATGGAAAATCTCTGTTCCTTCCCTCAGCTTTACTGTGAATGTAAAACTGCTTTTAAAAAAAAAAAAACCTTAATTTAAATAAAAACTAAATATAAAGCAGTAAGCCATAGGAAAAAAAGGGGAAAAATAAAATGGGTTATTAAGACTCTAAGAGTAGGGAAAAGAGGAGAGATGGTTTTCTAAGCCCAGAAAAATAAAGAAAGTATAAAGGAAAATACTGATACTTTTCTGCTATTCTAAATAATAAAAGCATTATAAGTTTAAAACACATTCAAAATTAAAAGATAAACAATACATCAGAAAATATATTAGCAAATATGAAAGAAATTGCTTTTTCACTAAGAATATTAAAATTCCCTTAGGTATCTGGACTAAACGTAGGAATAATTCACCCAGAAAATGCATAATAAATACACAGTGGCATATCTAACATCCTCTGAATCCTAAGTGTTAATTAAAACAAGTTTTCAGTTCCCCCTACTATATCAGAAATAAAAAAACTACAATACACATAACTGGATCATTTAGTGAATTTGATACTCTCATCTGTTTATAATGATATTTTAAGTTGGTATATTCCTTTAAGGAAGGTTTCTCATGATATATATATCAGGTACTTTAAAAAAAACTTCATTCTCACTGATCAAGAAATAATCTCAAGTATGTAAAAAGACAAATATATGAAGATACTGATCAGTGTTACTTACAATTAAAATGATTAGATAATTATTCAAAGAGCAAAAGGGCACTATTTATAGTTAGACATGTGCAACAAGTATACAGCAGAGTCATTATGGGCAAATTAGAATATATGACCATACTATTTAGAATAGCCAAAACAAGATAATTTCAAAATGACCTTTAGTACCTAAGTACTGAATAACATCCCTCTCATGGGATGTCAGTCAGCTATTTTTAATGGGAAAAAAATATGTGGGCTAGGAGACTTTAAATGAGCTATAAAATCCTATATATCATTAAAATTAAAATCAAGCAGAAGAAAATATTTTAAAATCATAATAGTTACTTTAAGTTTATTTTTATTTTCTTTTGAGAGAGAGAGCAAGCAGGACAGAGGCAAAGAGGGAGAGAAAATCCCAAGTAGGCTCTACACTGTTAGTTCAGAGCCCCATGCGGGGCTCAAACTCACAAACTGCAAGATCATGACCTGAGCTGAAGTTGGGCACTTAACCGACTGAGCCAACCAGGTGCCCCTATAATAGTTATTGCAGAGATGTGCATGGTTTGAGTTTTCTCCATTGTTTAATTTTCCAAATTTCCTATCATGCATTTATTTATTTATTTATTTATTTTTTAAATATTTTTTATTTATTTCTAGGAGAGAGAGAGAGACAGCGTGAGCAGGGGAGGGTCAGAGAGAGAGGGAGATACAGACTCTGAAACAGGCTCCAGGCTCTGAGCTGGCAGTCAGCACAGAGCCCGACGCGGGGCTCGAACCCACGAACCGCGAGATCATGACCTAAGCGAAAGTCGGACGCTTAACCGACTAAGCCACCCAGGTGCCCCATCCTATCATGCATTTAAAATTTTTTTTTTTCTAAATGTTTTATTTATTTCTAGGAGGGAGAGAGAGAGAGAGACAGCATGAGCAGGGGAGGGTCAGAGAGAGACGGAGCTACAGATACTAAGATACTAAGCCACCCAGGCGCCCCTAAAATATTTTTTTAAATGTGCTTCATAATACATCAGAATGATAATCATTATAGTTTTCCAGTCTGGTCCACCCTACTTATTTTATGCGTGAGGATAAATGCTACAGGGCAGGGCCAAAGTCACAGGCCCTGGACAGACATAGCTGGATGATGAAGAGTCTGTCCTCTCACTGCCAGTAAGGATACTTGACCACTTCACCAAGCTGCCTCGAAGATGGCAGCAGCATGTCTTGCAACTTAACACTTGACCTTTACTTTTGGTATTTAAAATAATTCCTTTGTCACAGAAATCAGGATAATTTCTGGTTGCTTTTAAAATCTGAAACTTTTGGGGCACCTGGTGGCTCAGTCGATTAAGCGTCCGACTTCAGCTCAGGTCATGATCTCACGGTTCGTGGGTTCGAGCCCTGCGTCGGGCTCTGTGCTGACAGCTCAGAGCCTGGAGCCTGTTTCAGATTCTGTGTCACAGTCTCTCTCTGACCCTCCCCTGCTCACGCTGTCTCTCTCTCTCTCAGAAATAAATAAAAACATTTTTTAAAAATGTAAAAAAAGGGGCGCCTGGGTGGCTTAGTCGGTTAAGCGTCCGACTTTCGCTTAGGTCATGATCTCGCGGTTCGTGGGTTCGAGCCCCGCATCGGGCTCTGTGCTGACTGCCAGCTCGGAGCCTGGAGCCTGTTTCGGAGTCTGTGTCTCCCTCTCTCTCTCTCTGACCCTCCCCTGCTCACGCTGTCTCTCTCTCCTAGAAATAAATAAAAATATTTAAAAAAAAAATAAAATCTGAAACTTTGGCAAACAAGCTTATAGACTAGACTTATTCTTCTCTGGATCCCATAATTCTGGGTGTGTCACTGATCTCATTACATATTTAAGGAGGAAAGAAGAAATGAGGGTATTACAAAGTAAGACATGTCCTCAAGTTCAAACAAATTGACTTTGGAATGTCACTGTCCTTGTATGTTCATTTCCTCTGTGCTTTGCCACCAACCGTTTCTCAGCACAGTCCAGGAATCCAGCTGGGTGTTGTTGAATTAAAATGTTCCAGAATCCCAGTCCCACAGATGACTCACTTTTAAGAAAGGTTAAGTATACTTCTGAACAATTTTCTGCTTTAAGTTGAGTATTTTTTGATTAGGTAATCAGGGGGTGATAAGGCTTACTAGGAGCCCATATGTACAGAAAACTTAGACCTCTCACTACATACAGTATTTATTGTATCGTAATCCTTTCACTCTGGGCCTCATATGTGAAAACAAAGTTACCTTGTATATCTCTTGAAGCACATGCTAGGTTTTGGCTAATTTTGTGCTTCTAATGGGTGATAATAGGAGTTAATTAACTTTTATTAATCAACAATGCCACCTGGTGGCCATAAAGTATATTTTGTGGTGCCCACGCACACTGCACCAACTTTGTTTTCTTTGTTATAAATAACCTTAGCAGCAATTGAGGCATTTTTATCAGTGAAATTTTTTTGAGTGCCTAGTTTGGTTTGGCAAGAGTAGGAAAAATCAAGGAATACTGTTAAGTGTAACATGGCAAATTGAAATGACTACTCTGTTCTCATTGTTTCTAATGAAGCTCATGCAGGATACTAGGTTCTAAATGGTGCGTAGTAAGAATTCCCTGTGACTCACACAAGCGTGTCTGTCTGGTCTCTGTTTCGGGGTTTCACCTGGGTTATAACAGTCACTGGGGCAGCTCGTGGTTTCAGTGCTCCTCCCGTCTGACTCAGGCAGATCAGCCACATTCTTCTCATTCTGCAGTTAAAGTACTGGGTGGTTCTTAACCAAGGGGATTCATGGTCTGGTCTTTGAAAAGTAAAAAAGTTGTCAAGATGATGTATTGCAACAAGGTGCCCTGAAAATATAGATGGATGGATGGATGGATTCTTTGGAAAGTTGAATTTATAAAATTCAGTTTAGGAAAATTGGATTTTGAAAGTTGAAATTTAAGGTGGTTTTTTGTTGTTCTTGTTGTTGTTGTTTTTAAGTTGGCCAGGAAAATAAACCTAACTCCATTCCATCTTTGGTTAAAAGCATGATTTTGCAGCATCCAATTGGTGGGTTTTCTGCTGTATTTCCACTCTGTGCCTGAAGTTTGTGTATTTCCACTCTGTGCCTGAAGTTCAGGTTGGCCAGTAGCAGCTGAGCTTGAGTTCAGGGAAGGAAAATACAACACAAACTCATCAAGCTCAGCCCCGTGATTCTGAGGTCAGGATTTCCTCATACGGACATTTAGTGAGCCCTCTTGGTTTAAAGAAATGTCTCCATTCATTTGGGTATACTTCTGTATTAAAGAACAAAAATTGAAGGCAAAGTAGGAACTTGCAATGAGTCTGATATTTAGATAAATCTGCTTTTCCTCACTCTTCTGCTAACTAGAGGCTTTAAGGAACATCACTTTTGATTAATTCAACAGTCTAAGTGTTGAAAACATGTAAGAAGAGTTGGGTTTTTCTCCCCAGCTTTGTTACTCATAGGAAAGTTAAATATTTGGGCCCACTGAACACAGCTTTATAAATGGAATGTATTCTGAGTGGGGTCAGAGTAAGATTAATTTTTTTTTCACCTCTAGTTGAGGCTAAGTAAAATGTGTAATAAGTAATTCTGCAGGTTTTTAAATCTATTTGATTGGTAGCATACTCGCCAACTTGTGTGTTCAGATTACTTTAAGAGCTAAATTGCTAGGGATATACATGGAAGCTTAATATCATCATACACAGTATCTCACCATGGCTTTTTGCCAGTGCTGGATGTTTATAGTATGCATGTTTAAACTCATGCAAGTTCTTGGGTCACTGTCTCAAAGATGTACAGAGTTTCAGCAGTTGGGTGTGTGCATTTGTGTCACCTATTAAATTAAAAAAGCTGAAACTAACATCCAAGTTTCTCTTTGTGTCTTTAAACATGACTTCATAAATCCATGAGATGAAATTAACCTGTTCTATGAAGTTGCTGAATGGAGATTGATTCTGATAAAAATGCATTCAGGCTCTTAATATGCCTTCCTTCTTTTTATTTTTCTTTTTTTTTTTTTTAATTTTTTAAATATTTTTATTTATTTCTAGGAGAGAGAGAGAGAGACAGCGTGAGCAGGGGAGGGTCAGAGAGAGAGGGAATCCCAGACTCTGAAACAGGCTCCAGGCTCTGAGCTGGCAGTCAGCACAGAGCCTGACACGGGGTTCGAACCCACGAATGCAAGATCATGACCCAAGCAAAAGTCGGAAGCTTAACCGACTAAGCCACCCAGGCGCCCCTCTTTTTATTTTTCTCAGTTCCCACTGGCATTAGGAGTTGAAACATATGTTTCAGCCTTTACAGCCTTTTTCCTAAACATAATCCTGTCTAAAAAAATTACTTATATTTTTCTTCATCAAACATTTCTTGTCTCTGATATTCAAAGGCCCGGGCTATGTACTGTGAGGGATAGAAACATGAATAAGATACGGGTCCGGCCTACAAGAAGCTTTGAGTCTAATGAGAAAATGATAGAAGGCATAAAGTAAGTACTGTGTAATATATTATTTGAAGGGAGAGAATATTTCTTTCACGTGGAAAGTTGGTAAGAGAGTAGGAGTTTGAGATGAACCTTGAAGAATGGGAGTAGGATTTTTATATGCAGAGACAGAAAAGGATTCAGTAGAAGGGAACATTAGAGACAAAATGTGTGGAGCCAGGGACCATATGGGACATATTCAAGTATCGTGCAGAATCAGACTTTGGTAAGAATAAAGGGCCTGTGTTAGGCAGTAGCAAGACAGAAATTCAGAAAAGTCCATAGGGATCATGTAGTGTGGTGAACTTAAATTCCAGGAAACATAATTTGTTTTGTGCCGGAGGGAAGGTGTTGTATGTATGTGGGGGTGTTGGTTTTTAAAAGAATTTGTTTTGAGAGGTAATTGAAGTCACCTAACATTTCTCAACAGAGAATGAAGTGCCTTAAAATCCCATGACATCCCTTAGTGTTAAAGACTTACAAAATATAACCTATTACCTTATTTTTTTTCTGTATTATAAGAACTACTCTATATGTGGGGCGCCTGGGTGGCTCAGTCGGTTAAGCGTCCGACTTCAGCTCAGGTCATGATCCCTCGGTCTGTGAGTTCGAGCCCCGCATCGGGCTCTGTGCTGACAGCCAGCTCAGAGCCTGGAGCCTGTTTCAGATTCTGTGTCTCCCTCTCTCTCTGACCCTCCCCTGCTCATGCCGTCTCTCTCTCTCTCTCAGAAATAAATAAAATGTTAAAAAAAAATTTTTTTTTTAAATAAGAACTACTCTATACCCACATAGCTTATTTAAAGACCATCTTCATCTAGACCAGAGTTTCTCAGCTACAACACTATTGACATTTTGGCTTAGATAATTCTTTGTTGTGAGGCTATCCTGTGCATTTGTAGGATATTTAGTATCCCTGGTCTCTAGCCACTAGATACCAGTGGAACCCCCTTTGCCCAGTTGTGACAGTCAGAAATGTCTCCAGATATTTCCAAATGTCTCCTGGCAAGCAAATTCACCCCCATTTGAGAACCACTGCTCTACATGTATGTAGTGGATTCCTCTGATGTTCTCTGCCATTGTTAGACTCTTAGATTGACAAATCCCTTAAGTATTCAGTCTATTAATGCTTAGAACTTTGTGCTGGACACACAGTTGATTTGAGATTAGGGCATTTCACGTGTATTGGAGTAAAAGCACTGAACTGGGCATCAGGAAACCTGGATTCTAGTCTTAGCTCTGCCACAAAGAGGTGGTAAGTTCAGTGAAATTCTGTTAAGTAACCTGATACCTCATCTTGAAAATGATGGGTGTGGGAGTGCCTGGGTAGTTCAGTCAGTTAAGCGTCTGACTCTTAGTTTCAGCTCTGGTCATGGTCAAACGGTCATGAGATCGAGCCCCATGCACAGAGCCTGCTTGGGATTTTCTCCCCCCCCCCCCCCTTCTGTACCTCCTCTGCTCGCTCTCTCACTCTCTCTCTTTCTCAAAATAAAATAAATTTTGAAAAAATAAAAGAAAATGACCAATGTGACCCCTGTGTCCTGATTTCAAATGCATCTTGGGCTTTATTCTTTCACATTTTTAGAAAGCACATATTGAACATATATTAATCAACAAAACTGACTGAAGTATTGAATAAGCAAGATGAATTGTTTTTTTCTTAGTGCTTTATTTTGCTATATTTTGCTAAATATTATAATCCTTTTTCTTTTCTAGATTATTTGAAAAATCTTCTAGAGGACTCTGGAGATTTTAGAGACACTCAAGGTAAATAACTTTTGTGGTGTTATATGCTACAGAAGACCTTATAGTATAGCTTACTCCAGAAGCTGGTCTCCTGAGAGAGGACCCAGCATGGTCTGGAGTAAGGAAGATTCCTTCTTTGCTCAGTCCCTCTGTGCCAGTGGAAAATTCACCTTCTCTAGATGTCCATTCCTTTGAAAAGCCAAGATTGAACCAGTTGATCTGCAAGTTCCTCTCAAGCTTTAAAATCATGAGTTTATGAAGTAATCAACTACACAAATCAGGGATAAGCTCTAAAATAGCATATTCTGGAACTGTTGATGGGCAATTGCCTTATCACCCTTCTATCCCTCACCCCTAGTAGTGCTTAAAAGGAAAACTTCTATTACAATACAAGGGACTCGTTGATATTCACAGATTTATCAACTGTGTGTGTGTGTGTTTCTCTCTTACACCTACACAGACGGACACACACACACACAGGATTAATTCTGTTTAGGATACTCGTGTTTCTTTCTATTTATCCCCCAAAGTACCTGTTTCAAATGCCATAGTTACATCCCTGGCTCTAATCTGAAATCCATGTTCACAATCCATTAATTTTATGAATAAGCTGAACAGGTTTTTAGCCCATTTTGTAGAGATTCTTATTCTCTTAATCATTTTACTTCTTCTCTAACATCTTCTCTTTGCAATTGTTTTGCTTTTCAAGGTGCTTTTTTTTAAGGCAAAGCTTGGAGTGAGGTATATGGTGTGCTTGTCTTAGGTGAACATGTAATCTAGCTGAAGAGAAAATTCTGTAATACCCATCAGATAAAGAACAAATCAGATAGCTTTAAAGTGAGGATGCACTAAGCAGTGCAGAATCATTTCAAAGAGGGGGAAAGTGTGAAGATTGAAGAGGCAGTGCTTTGCTTAGAAAGAAGGGGGGCTGGCGATGAGTTGAAGGGTGGGCAAGAGGAAGAGTGGGCATTGCAGACCAGAGTCTGGCTTATGAAGATGAACATTTTAGCCTCATCTTAGTGACTTGGGCCTCAAGACATCTCTCGCACGGCTTCTGCCTTCAAGGAAAGTGAGTTATTAGCTTCATTTTCCAGATAAAACAAATATAGCACCAGGGATGAAGGAGTTTGCTTAAAGGAAGTTACACCCTTTAGCAAAGACATAAGTTCAAAGAAGCAATGAATGGTGAAGTGCACTGTGTGGCCAGAAGCATGGCAGTAAAATGGTGAACAGTTGTAGATGAGATTGCCCAAGGGTGAGAGAAAATGAGATAAATATGCCTTTGGAAGGCAGACAGAAGAGTTAAAGGGATCCCTAAAGGGATGACATGGGGAAAGTAGAACTGCAGAATGGATGGGAGAAGGTAGAGCTTGGAGGCCTGATGACCAAATAGCAGCTGCTTTATCATTGTATCCACTCATTAAATTCTAAAGCTTTTCTTCCTCCCCACTGGGAGTGTACATGGACCAGAAGGAAGGGAATGTGTCCAGAATTTGCCTCTTGGATATCTGTTGTGTTGAGTGTCACATGCAGTAAATTCTAATAAATGCTTGGGGTATCTATACTGCTTTTCTTTGATAATGGTGATAATAATACATGTTTAAAGAATGTAGAACCCTCTAAGGCTAATACTAGAAAGAAAATCTCTTGGTAGGTTATAGTAGCTGGACCAAAACACCTCAACCTCTTTCCATAAAATTAATTTTTTCTTTTTTTCTTTTTTTTTTTTTATAGTCCTTTCATTGATGATTACCGCCACTGCCATACCAGCCTCAGGGGGACATACTTCCTCTCTAATACTCTACCAGTTTTTCTCCATGGGAATGTTACTGTCATTTCAGATAACCTTCTTTATATGAACATCTAATTAGTATCACAAGACACTTAACATCCTTGGCTCTTACCCACTAAAGGCCTGTGGATCTTCCCAGTCAGTGTGACAACCAAAAATTGTCTTTACATAGGTTCAGATGTCTATAGGGAAGCATTACTGTCTTAAGAACAACCATAGCCCAAAAGGAGACACAGTGCAGACTTTCCCCTTTATGTCTAGTTATGAAGACGACAAGACTAGAGCATTCAAAAACACTTTGCTAAAGGCAAGGAGTTAATAAGAATAAACACAGATGAAACTAAATTACTCAGCTCACAAAATAGTGCATGTAATTTCCTAAAGCTTAGCTTGCTTCTGTGTGGTATTTCTTTCCCCTTGGGATCAGACTAAGAGAAGGCAGTTAAGCCCTGACCCCCTTAAATCGTCACTTTTCATAGTTCTGGTTTCCTGTCCCCTGTCCCACAGTACTTCTCTCCCATGGCAGTTTATACTGGAATGGTCTTTAGCTTCCTGGTGAAATCCTTTCCTTATCCTTGTAAACTTCAGTAGGGTAATCAGATCTCAACACAAAGCAACCCTGACATTTATACTATTGATACACATGGCCTATAATGTCTCCTTAGAGTCTTGGGCTCATTTTTTTCATGAGTACTGTTTTTCTTCAGTATTGCCCTTATCAGATCCAAGCTTCTCCAGTGGTTGCTGCTATAAACTTGCTATCTTGACATCTGGAATTGCTTAATGTTGCCGTTCATTGGAATAACCTGATGTCCCTTCTGTTCCTACACATTTTAGATGCCCTTGCTGTTGTTATTGAGGTAGCTAACCATGCCAACGACACCATGAAGCAAGGAGTAAGTATTTTGATTTCAGTGGCTGGTATTCTATTGAAAGCCCAGGCCTTCATATGCTGTACATTCTTTTTCTGTAGGACAACTTTCAGAAACTTATGCAGATTCAGTACAGCTTAAATGGACACCATGAAATAGTGCAGCCTGGACGGGTAAGTGTTTTTAGACTGTCTTTTGCAAACAATACAATGTATTTAGACATTGTTTGTAGCTATTTTTCATTTCAGTTATGAAAATAGGTTATTTGATGTTGTTACTCTTCACTGACTCAATCTGGATCAACCAAGTTCATTCTGTCCATTCAAAACATTCATGATTTAAGTCACTGTGACAAGAAGTCCAATTCAATTAGGAGAATGGCAAGGAACCCCACAGAGTATCTGATTAAATAGGATCATTTTATTGTGTAATACTAACTGACCTCACACTGCTTTAAAGACAATTTCATTTAAAATCTTTAATGTAAGAGGGGAGGGAGAAAATTGGTGTTTTGATGCTCCTCATAGAGCACAAAAGTGGCATAGGAAATGAATCCAGGAAAATTACAAAGTGCAATTGTCAAGGTGTTGGCTATACCTCAGTATCAAGTACACGCTCAGTCAGTTACATTTCAGACCACATAGTACCCCTGGGACCAATACTGGATTTATGAAACTCTGCTAGCTTGTCCAATTCCTTAAAGGGCTTAAAAAGAAACCATGACTGTAAAAAGCGACATGGGAACTATGTCCACCCAGCCCCACTCTCCTAAAAAAAATTCTGGGGAAAGAAAGTTGAAAAACAAATTATATATTTATCATAGTTGTATTATGATAATGGGACTAAATGGGTATTTGTTTGGATGAATCAGGTTTTTCTGAAAGAAGGAACTCTGATGAAGCTGTCTCGGAAAGTCATGCAGCCCCGAGTGTTTTTCCTAGTAAGTGGCCATGTGTGTTTCTGATGAGCCAGAGAAAGAGATAATCGCCTAATGGAAGGAGACATTTGTACATGACAGATAAGCTTAACACATTCGTATCGCCTCAGTGGGATCTCTGTCTTGCTTTTTTGCGTTTCAACTGTAGGAAATAAAGTCTTTTATGATGCATACATAACCAAAAATTATTTCCTTTTTGAATTTAGTTTATGTCATTTCTAATGTGGATTCAATCAATTATTTAAGCAGATTGTAATACTTTAGTGGGATTTAGGATTCAGAAAATACTGTATCTGTTACAGAACTTGGAAAGGAAAGCACATTTTAAAGAAAATCCCTTTTTTCTTTTTTTTTAGTTTTTAGTTAAATTTTTTTTTAATGTTTATTGTTTATTTTTGAGAGAGAGACAGAGTGTAAGTAGGGGAGGCAGAGAGAGAGAGAGAATCCGAATCAGGCTCCAGGCTCCAAGCTGTCAGCAGCACAGAGCCCAGTGTGGGGGCTCGAACCCATGGACCACAAGATTGTGACCTGAGTCGAAATTGAACACACAACCGACTGAGCCACACAGGCGCCCCACCATTTTTCTTTTTTTAATGTTTGTTTATTTTTGAGAGAAAGAGAGCAAGCAGGAGAGGGGCAGAGAATATCCGAAGTGGGCTCTGTGCTGACCACAGACAGTCCAGTGCCGGGCTCAAACTCATGAACCGTGAGATCATGACCTGAGCCAAAGTCAGATGCTTAACCTACTAATCTACCGAGGTGTCCCGAAATTGTCTTTTTAATAATAATTCTAATAAAGCATTCTGGGTGGTTGTAGTTTATATAAGCATGCTTAAGTGTTTTATTCAAAGAACTTTTAATTAAAAAGTAGTATTTTTTTTTTAACTTCAGTATCTTACTAATGTCTTTGTAGCTGAAATGTGTTTCTTTACTTCACCCTATGAAATATTTCTACTTTCAGTTTAATGACGCCCTGTTGTATACAACACCGGTGCAGTCTGGGATGTATAAACTGAACAACATGCTCTCATTGGCTGGAATGAAGGTCTGTGCATCTGTTAGAAGATACTTCTTTTCTTACCCCAAATATATTTAGAGAAGAAACCCTAAGATACGCATGTTTTTCACATCCCTAACTTTTCTCTCTCCCTGTGTTACTATTTATATGTTCATTTATTCATTTAGGTAGTCATTTGTTCACTCACATTAATTTATTCATGCAGTATTTAATGAGAACTACTATAAACAAAACATGGTAATAAGTTTGGTGAAAAATACAAAGATGAACTGTCATGATTTTGTCACTGCCTCACCCAGAGGTCAGATAATACACTGTACATAAATACCTATAAAGGCACAAATAACCAATGAAGGCATAATTAAAATTTGGAGGAGTTCAGAAAATAAAGAATGTGCAACTTTTGATGGGACCCGATGGAGGAACTGG
Source organism: Proteles cristata cristata (assembly GCA_017311185.1). Lineage (NCBI taxonomy): Eukaryota > Metazoa > Chordata > Mammalia > Carnivora > Hyaenidae > Proteles > Proteles cristata. Next base: position 20,859 of record JAESUZ010001124.1, on the reverse strand, counting down.
TAGCAGTTGGGAAACAGGGAGGAAGTCTTTGGAGGAAGAGCCACGAGCCTTAAAGAGTAGGTCACATACAGCCATGCTGAGATGTGGAGAAGGCATTGCAGGTAGAGGGGAGTAGTGTGAGCCACAGCCTGAAGGTGGGAAGGTTGGGCCTGTGCATTTGCAGGTATCTAACTCTATCTGGCGCACAGAGTAGATGAGGGACAGCAGTGGGAGAAGAAGCTGGGTATGAGGTTGGTGGTGAATGACCACACCAAGGGCATTGGGCAGCTTTAGCTATGCTTCAGAGATGAGATTTGCAATAGGGTGAGTTTGCTTAAATTGTCTTGCTTTCTTTCAGGTCAGGAAACCTACCCAAGAAGGATATCAGAATGAATTAAAGATTGAAAGTGTAGAACGTTCCTTTATCCTCTCAGCCAGGTAAATTTTTAAAACATTTATACATGAATTTGCTGGTATTACAGGGTCATACGTCTCCAACACTTTTTACGTTTGGGTTAACTACTAGGCTTATTTCTTTTTCTGTTTCTTCCCTAAAACCATGCAGTTTACTTTTGGTTTGCCATGTAGGTAAAATGTCTGAGAGGTGATCCAATAATGTGTTAGAAGCACAAAGCTAAAAGTGTTCCTATGAAAAGAATAATAAAGCTGATAGTGCCTTGCTAATTTTTTTTTTTTTAGTAAATGCTTCAAATCTTTTTGCAATGGCACCTATTTTTTTTTTTTTTTAATGTTTATTTATTTCTAGGAGAGAGAGAGAGACAGCGTGAGCAGGGGAGGGTCAGAGAGAGAGGAGTCACAGACTGAAACAGGCTCCAGGCTCTGAGCTGGCAGTCAGCACAGAGCCCGACACGGGGCTCGAACCCACGAACCGCGAGATCATGACCTAAGCGAAAGTCGGACGCTTAACCGACTAAGCCACCCAGGCGCCCCAGCACCTAATGTTTTTAAAGACATCTAGTGCTTTGTGATTCACTAGGAAGTTTTCACATAACACTGAAAGGTCTTAACAAATATACAGAGTGGGTTTCATCTCATTAAAAATGAGGAAGACTAGGGGCACCTGAGTGGCTCAGTTGCTTAAGCATCCAACTTTGACTCAGGTCATGATCTCACTGTTCATGGGTTCGAACCCCATGTCGGGCTCATAGCCTGGAGCCTGTGTCTCTCTCTTTCTCTGTCCTTCCCCCACTCATGCTCTGTCTCTCAAATAAAACATTAAAACAACTTTTTTAAAATGAGAAAGACTAAGAGAAAAATCAGTTGCTGTCTTAACAATACATAGTTGGCAAGTTAGAATACAAATGAAATTTTTTTTACTTTTAAATCTATTGTTTATTTATGATACCACATTGCTTCAGACTGGAACCTACACTGACTTATGTGTAAATCAAAATATATTACCGCTGTTTAAATCAAGTGCCAAGGAAATCAGAAGTTTTATGACTCGTACATGTACATTGCTGAGTTACTGGCCAAATGGCAGAAGTAGATGTTTGGCAGGATTGGCCTGGTGCAGGGAGAGACCCCAACAGCCATGCTCAACTGTCGCATCTGGATAGCAGCAGCGAGCGTTCTAACTGGAACCGTTTATTTCTCTGCATCAGGCACAATGCTATACTTTTATATTTATTTTCTCTTTCAGTTTCCATTATAACTAGTGGAGTAGGTGTTGTCTTGACCTTCCAGATGCGAAAAATGCAGACTCAGAGAGGTTAAATAATGCATCCAAGATTATAGGACTAATAAGCAGTCAAGCTGAAATTTTAACCTAGGTATATCTGACACTGAAAATCATGTTTTTAACCATTATAATTCTGCCTATGTCCGTGGATATCAAAGACTCAGACCAGATGTCTGACTTCCCATAATCAGGACCACAAGAACAGCCCCCTGGGTCATTGTCACTCTGCTGAAATGGAATGGCCACTGCTGCCTGACACCAAATCTCAGGATGACAGAAGAGAGATAGGGTTTGTTCAGGGTTTTGTCAGATGCTTCCCAGCTACCCGCCAGAGCAAGAAGTTTTGGGGCCAGGGGTGGGGGGTGGTGGTACCTGAAGCATCCTCCAGATTAATACTTGGAAAGTGATAGTGAACTCTTGATCATCTGGAACTGTAACTTTTGTTTTTTGGGGTTTTTTTTTTTGTTTGAGTTTGAACAAAAGTACAAAGGACATCAAGTCCCTATGCAATAGGCTCCTGACAAATACTTAAGCTTGATTCTGAAAATCAAGAAAGTTATTTTCAAATATCCAGAGAAATTGTACCTATAAGAAAGTCAAGTTTTCAGTTACACTTAAATATCTTAATGAAAAATCTGCTTTGGTAGGAGTGCCTGGATGGCTCAGATGGTTGAGCATCCAACTCCTGATTTTGGCTTAGGTCCTGATCCCAGGGTTGTGGAATTGAGCCCCACACTCCATCCACTTTGAGCATGGAGCCTGCTTTAAGATTCTCTTTCCCTTCTCCCCCACCCCCCTACTTGCACACCTACTCTCTCTCTAAAATTAAGTATATTTTATATATACTTAATATATATATATGTATATATGCATGCTTTGGTAAAAACAAAATTCCATTTTATTAAAAATTTTTGGGGTGCCTAGGGTGACTCAGTCAGTTAAGCGTCCTACTTTGGCTCAGATCATAGTCTCATGGTTTGTAAGTTCAAGCCCCTCAAGTGATCCCCACATCAGGCCCTGTGCTGACAGCTTAGAGCCTGGAGCCTACTTTGGATTCTGTGTCTCCCTCTCTCTGTGCCCCTCCCCCACTTACTCAGGCTCTCTCTCTCTCTCTCTTTCAAAAATAAATAAACATTAAAAAATAAATGAAAATTAAATTGTTCAGGAAATGATAATAAAACTTTCTTTTGGCATCTTAAAACTTAATAAGGTCATTGGATTTTTAAGTGTGTTGGGAAACCATCCGAGGGTGTTATATTTTAAGAAGAGGACACTGGCTTCTTTGTAGATGATAGACCATCAGAGTGTAGTCTAGATGTTGGGAGACCAGATAGGAAGCTAGATGATGCTTTATTGTATTAGAATGGTAAGAAATGCTCAGAATCAGATAGAGTAATAGGTTTATTGATGGATTAAATGTGGGTTACTCAGGAGAAATGATAAACTGGAAAGTTCTAGATAAAGGGAAAGTAAATTTCTGAGGAAGGATTAAGGTGGCTGGGGGGGGGGAAGGGCGGGGAGGAGAACTGACACGTACTGAATGCCACCAGTGTACCATGCTCTTCTTCTGAGTTCCCCCAAGCACAGATAGCTGTGTACTCTGTAACATGTAGGAAGGAGTTACGAAGGCCTCCTGTGATCTGGTTCCTGTCTACCACGCCAGCCTGATTTCCATCCATTCTCCTTGTCTTCACCCCCACCAAAACATGGCATGTTCTGGATCTATGTATTCTCCATGCATGCCAGCCTACCTCACATCCTTCTGCCTTGCACAGGTAGCTGCCTCTGCCTGGAATTCATTCCCTTATTCAGTAAGTAATATGGAGCCTCTACGTTGGGTCAGGCAGTGTTTTAAGCATCAGGATACAGTGGAGAATTAAAAGGGCCCTTCCTTCTCTGACCTTGCATTCCATTAGGGAAGACATACGCTTAGCAAAATGTCAAGACAGTCAGTTATTATTATGATTAAGTAGTACACAGGAAAACTACCAGATGCTATGAGGCTGTGATAAAGGAATCTTGAACTAACTTTGGTAGAGAAAGGGCAGTGAAGGATAGCTTCCTGTAAGACCTGCTGTGTTCACTGAGTTATGAAGCATAAGTAGGAGTTGAATAGCAAGGCAAAGAGGAAGGAAAGAGGCTCCTGCTCATTAGGAATAATGTGTTCAAAGGTGCTGAGGTGGAAAGGGGCATGGCATATTCAAAGAACTGAAAGACCAGAATGGCATGGAAATAGAGAATGAGTGGGAGAGTGACCCAAGGTAAGCCTGGAGGGACAGGGGAAAGAGTTTGTGGATTTGGGTCTGGAGCTCAAGAGCCACAGGAAATCACTTGTAGGGATTTTTTTTTTGTTTGTAGTAGGGATTGATGTGATCAGATTGGCCTTTTTTTTTTTTTTTTTAATGTTTTTTATTTATTTCTAGGAGAGAGAGAGAGACAGTGTGACCAGGGGAGGGTCAGAGAGAGAGGGAGACACAGACTGAAACAGGCTCCAGGCTCTGAGCTGGCAGTCAGCACAGAGCCCGACGCGGGGCTCGAACCCACGAACCGCGAGATCATGACCTAAGCGGAAGTCGGACGCTTAACTGACTAAGCCACCCAGGCGCCCCGCAGATTGGCCTTTTTAAAAGTTGGTTGCTGGGTGGAGAATGGTTTGGGAGGGGAAGTAAAAGGAGGTGATTAAGTGGACATGGAGATTGAAAGAAGCATTAAGAGTGAGTCTTCAGCTTGCATACTGTCTCAGGTCGTGGTGTCATTCCCTGTGATAGGGAACACTGGGAGAAAAGCAGCTTTGGGGGAAGAATCAGGAATTTAGTTTCAGAGGTGCATATTGAATGTGATGTACCTATTAGTCATCAAAATGGAGCCATCAGTGAGGCAGTGTCTGTAAGGATCTAAAGGTCATAAGGGGACCCAGACTTGGCATATATTTGGGAGTCATCAGCTTCGAGAAGATAAGCAAAGCTAGAAGGGCAAATGAGAGTACACAGAGACACCGCAGAGTTTTATGTCAAACTCCTAAATTCTTCCAGTCCTAACTTAGTCATCACCTCAGCAGAGCCTTCCTGCTCCCTAAATAAGGTAATTTACTGCTTCTATGTTACTCCTCTACCTTCTTTTATTGTATCATATGGTAATTAGTTGTTTTTATGTCTCACCTCAATTAGATATGAGCCCTTACAAGTGTGCGTTTTGTGTGCCCAGTTCATAGCTTAGTACCTGGCCCTCAGCAGGGGCTTCCTCTAGCTCCTACTCAGATGAATTGAAATAAAGTGACGTGGACTTTAGACCTTAGAATAGCATTCCACAGTAAAACAGGCAGTAAATAGTGTGGCAAGATCTAACATACCTGAAATCCCTTATATTGGAGATTTTTCCCTTTGGAAATGCATCCCAATCAATGGGAGAATGTGTTTATTTAATACAAATTTTCTTTTTAGGTAATAGGCACATTCCATAAAGAATACACTTGGTTTAACTGCATTTTAAGTTGGCTTAACTGAGGAAGATGCTGATTCTTCTACTAACCACGTACAAAAGAAGTGCTAGAATGTCTACTCAGTACTGCAGGCAAATGTGTGTGGTCTTTGGAAAATGTGTTATCAAGAGCTGGTAAATATTGTTTTGGCAGATCCCCACACAAGAGAGAGCCAGGAATGATTAAATGAAAGAACAGCATATGTGACATGATTTGCACAGTCAAATCACATTCCACATGCTCCCAGGGCTCCAGAAAAATCAGACGGCAAAGCTCAAATTAGCCATCTGCCTCTCTGCTTTCTTTTACCTCTTCCACTGAAAAGTAGAGGAAGGGGAGTTAGGAGGGACCTTAATGTTCTATGAATGTTTACTTGGAAGCTTGAACATGTATTCTCATAACGTGCTTCAGAGAACAGAGATAAATGACATGGTGGCAAAGAGTTCAGTCTTTAGCCACACTTGGGTCTGATACCACATCATGTTGTTGGCTAAAGGAAATTGCCTAACATTTCAAATCCTTGGACTGCTTATCTGTAAATGCTGCTGGCTGGTGGTGGTGATGGGATTGGGGAGATGGGGTGTAAGATCCAGTGATATAGTCCATGGGGTAGCTCTGAGGCTGCGATGTGATGACATTTGTAAAGCATTTAGCACAGTTGGTTGGCATGTAGTAACTGTTAAGTAACTGGCAGCTAGCTGGGGCAGTAATGGTAGAGTAGGAGAGGTAATTGAGGCAGGTTTTGTTTGGATTAGAGAAATAAGAGCTATTCTATTTTACTTTATTCCTGGTATATAATGAAAATTTGAGAACTATATTCGTTTTAAAATTTTATTTTTAAAAGCAGATTTCTACTTTTTAATAACCATAATAATGTGTATTCTACATGACACTTAAGCTGTTTAGTAGGAAGGTACATTTCTGAGTATAATTATTGTGGGGAAAGTGAGTGATTTTTTAGTATCTCCTTGACTTGCTCTGCGCTCTGCAAAATACAATAAAATACGCCCATTCATACCATTCTACATAATGACATTATTTAAGGGCGTCTGGGTGGCTCAGTCAGTTAAGCGTCTGACTCTTGATTTTGGCTCAGGTCCTGTCTCACAATTTGATATGGAGCCAGGCAATGCCTGCTTAGGATTCTCTCTCCCTCTCTCTCTGCCCCTCCCCTACTCCCTCTCATGTGCACAGACGCACTCCCTCTCAAAATAAATAAATAAACTTTAAAGTGCAAATATTCTTAAAATTAAAGTGAATAATACAATGAAACTGCATATTCACTCACCCAGATTTGAATCTTATCAAGATTCTGCCACAAATTTTTTTTCCTAAAGTATTTCAAAGCGGATTGCAGATATCATGTCCTTTTACACCTACCTACTTTCATATGCCTCTCTGCAACAAACACACATTTCCTTACACAGTCCTATTTCCATTATTGTGGTAGATTTTTTTTTGAGAGATGATTATGTCTGCACACACACACACACTACCTAAAACGTGCCTCTCACTCTTGAGTATACAACTAAAGCTAACTGTGCTGATACCACTCATCAGAGGTTTTTGGAGGAGGTGTAGTTGCAAAAAAGCAAAACAAGAATGCCTTTTCCTGAACAAGCTTTCCCCCATTTGGTCCATTTCTGTCTAGATTTGAATCCCGTAGCTCTTGATGATCTGAGGGTAGGAACAGAAAACATGAATAGTTAGGGAGTCCTAACAACAACTGCGGGCTATTTCCCTTGTTAACGCTCCCTAGACATCTGTTTATGATACCAAATGCATGTTTCCTTTACTCCGATGCGCTTTCTAGACATTTTTAGCAACTAATGACCTAAAAATATTAGGATTCTATGCTGTAAGCTTGGATTTGACACTTGATTCCTTGGAATAATTTTAAATTCTAGGATAATATCTTAGGAAACGCCTTGGTTATGGAAATAACCCTAATTATTAATTGTATGATCAGCTCTTAAGCCAAGCAAAAAAACTTCCAAATTTAAGAAACTTCAAAAGTATAAAGCAGGACGTTGGGGAAGAAAAAAAGCATTATGTTTCATAAAATGCCATGCATGCTGCAATGCCTGCTCTGATTATTTGTGCACACAAACCTCGAGCTGCTGCCCGTCGCCAGCATTGTTGGAGGCTGGTGGGATCTGTTGCCATGGCAGGAGGAAAAGAAGTAAGAAAAAGGCAAAGAATAAAAGCTGACATCTGGTTGATGGAACCTTCTTTTGCCCCCAACAGTTCTGCCACAGAAAGGGATGAATGGCTAGAAGCGATTTCCAGGTCGATAGAAGAGTATGCTAAAAAACGAATCACATTCTGTCCTAGTAGGAGTCTTGATGAGGTATTGTCTTTTCCTTATTCTTTTTTCAGTGTGTTTCAGTTTTTACCTTGAAGAAGCTTTTCCCAGGGGTTTAGAAAAGCAACATGTGTTTCACAGAAAGATACATGTGTGTGTATAATTTCAGAGCTCAATATCCTATTAATGTCTTAACTGCAAGTCCATGATAACATATAGCACATTTTATTTTTTCTGGTTGTAAAACTTCATTGTAAAAAATTTGAGAAATAGCATATCATTTAAGGAAGAAACTAATCAGCTGTCACGGCACTACCATAGACACCTTTCTAAGTTAATTTTGCATTAAAGGATTATTAAATATAGCTAATCTTAATATCCTGAGAACATGAAAAATATAATGGCCTGTCATTCATCCCACATCCTTGATAATTCCATCAGAATTGTGAGCCAGTATTGCCCAAAAAAAAAGGGGGGGGGGACTTGAATCTATAGCACTCAGTGAGCACAGAGATAATGAAAAGTCTTGTTCTTCCACAGGCTGATGCAGAAAATAAAGAGGAAGTCAGTCCTCTTGGATCAAAGGCTCCCATCTGGATCCCTGATACCAGAGCCACGATGTGTATGATCTGCACGAGCGAGTTTACTCTGACCTGGAGACGACACCACTGCCGGGCCTGCGGAAAGGTTGGAGAAGATGAAGCCCATCTCCACTGTGATTTTTTATATCTCCAGGCTGTACATAGTGAGGAAGCATGTCTCCTCCTGTAAATTATGGCAGGAGGAAAAAAGATACTGAGTCATGGATGATACTTTCTCTAAATATTTAGACATAGGGCTGTTGTTACCCTTATCTACCAAGGTTATTGTAGAATGTCAATAATAGGCAATTTTTACTAAAATATTTCACAGTTAAATAGACTCCTATATTTGCTGATAATTATTTAAACTACATTTATCTAGATACTAAGTATTTAATAGAGATACTTTCAATATTGAAGTTATTACTGGTGACACTTCTAGACCTTCATGAGCATAGTGACAATGACGTCAGATAGTTACCATGAGGACTAAACAAGGCCTATTTCGAGAGCATTTCATACAGCGCCAGATGCTTGGTGGAAGTGCAGCAGACACGGCTGTGGTTACAGCAGCAGTGATGACCAGGTCAACGTCACTGATGACCAATATGGCTACCAGAGGACTTAGTGCATGCCATACACGGTTCTGAACATTCTGCACACATTAACACTGTTAGCGTTTTATTTTATGGACTTAGCAGAGAGTCATAATAATGTGTCCTCTTCATCTTCCAGTGTGCGAGTTCACTACAGGCCTGGACTCCATAGGGGTGAAATTGAGAGTTGGTGGTTGTGAAAAGGCTTAGAAAGCACTATAGGTAGACAGCATTATAAATTGTAGCAAATTTGATGGTTTGATACTGTTACTCTAAATGAAATAATTCCAATGTGTTTTCAGATTGTTTGCCAAGCTTGTTCGTCAAATAAGTATGGTTTAGATTACCTGAAAAATCAACCAGCAAGAGTATGTGAACATTGTTTCCAAGAACTGCAGAAACTAGGTAATATATAAGTAGAGATTTAACAAATTCGTTTATTCCCAGATGCTTTCAAACAGCCTTGTGAAAGAATCATCTTAGGCATGTGAGCAAGATGATTGGTGATATTAAGAATTTTGCTTTCTTGAGCACCTGGGTGGCTCAGTTGGTTGAACTTCTGACTTTCCATGATCTCGTGTTCATGGGTTCGAGCCCCACATTGGGCTCTGTGCTGACAGCTCAGAGCCTGGAGCCTGCTTCAGATTCTGTGTCTCCCTCTCTCTCTGCCCCTCCCCCACTTGTGCATGTGGGTGTACAAACTCTCTCTCTCTCTCTCTCTCTCTCTCTCTCTCTCACAAACATGCACACACACACACACAAATAAGTAAATATACTTAAATTTTAAAACAAAGGATTTTGCTTTCTTAATTAAGCTTTCTTAACTCATAGAATACTAATTGTAGAAGTGCAGTTACAGGATGAAATGCATTAAAACAGTACAAAAGAACTGTAACTTTCAGGTAATTTTGAAGTTTTCAGTTTTACAACTGTGTGCTCATTAACAAATCATTTTTGTCTACTGTAAAATAATTCTCTATGGTAATGTACTAGATGGCATTTTGTTAGCCTATTTCTAATCACTTGGACTGATTTGGTGAGATTCTATGGTATATCTAAAATGTTCAGCTTTTACCAAATACAAAATGATAAAACATATATGCCTACTCACTGTTTGCAGGTATCCATCCCCATAGTTAAGATGAGTGCAGCAAGTAGGACTGCTCAGGTTTATGTTTTGGAAGAGAGCATTGGTTAAATTCCCAAAACCTATTGTATCTTAATTTCAAAAAGGTTGTCCTTCATTTCAGCCCTCTCTTTCATCTGGTCTACTATAATAGTTTTCTAAAAGATTTTCTGCTACAAACTCTTCCTCCTTCCTACTGCCAGATGTTTTTTTCCTAAATTTAGTCTGCTCATGTCACTTCCCAGCTTAAAAGACCTTTAATTTCCCACAACTTAAACAACAGTCCATGTTCCTTAGAACCAGCCTTTTTTTCCTCAGCCTTATTATTCTCCAAATAGATGATCTAATATCATACCTCTGCTTTTGGTTATGCTGACTTCAGGGAGTCTTTTTCCTCCTCCTTTTGACTTGGCAGACCCCTACTTATATTGTAATGGCCAACTCAAACATCTTACTCTCTTCTCAGCTTTCACTGAACTTCTGCAGTCAAGTTTAATGGCTTCCCTGTCTTGTCTTAGTCCCCTTTCTAGCATTTTGTTCATTATAATGTTCTTATTTTGTCATATATCTAGATACTAAACACTGCTGTTAGGTTGTTGGGGGTTTTTTAAGTCAGAAGTTTATGGAATTAGTTTAGGGGGTGCCTAGGTGGCTCAGCTGGTTAAGTGTCCCAACTTCAGCTCAGGTCATGATCTCACGGTTTGTGAGTTCGAGCCCTGCATCAGGCTCTGTGCTGACAGCTCAGAGCTTGGAGCCTGCTTCAGATTCTGTGTCTCCCACTCTCTGCCCCTCCCTCACACTCATTCTGTCTCTCTCTTTCAAAAATAAACATTAAAGAAAATTTATAGAATTAATTTCAGTTAATACATTGACATGTTAGTACATTAAGTAGTGCATTAACATGTTTCAGAATTGTGAAGGCACAAAAGAGTAATCCTTTAACATGGTTCACACCTGAAAAATCTTAAAATCATAGACAGGAGAAAGCCTTTCTCCCACATAGCTTCCAGCCATCCATCGTTTTTTCCCCAGAGATCTCAGTGTCCTAAGCTTCTCAAGTATTCTTCCATGGATATTTTATGCAACAGTGGTAATTGCTATGAATTAAATTGAATTGCAGAATGCTTACCATTGGCTACATAAGTGAATCTGATTTGTTTTAGATCACCAGAATTCTCCTAAGATTGGATCTCCTGGAAACATTAAATCTCCGTCAAGTGCCTTATCATCAGTCTTACATAGTATTCCATCAGGGAGGAAACAGAAAAAAATCCCAGCTGCTCTCAAAGAAGTAAGTGTTTCCATTAAACTTGTAACCTGATACAGGCTGAATTATTCATATGCATATAATACACTGTTTTTCTTTCATAAAGGAAGATGTCATTTCCCACCACTGTTAAGACATGGCATTTTAATACTGGTGATGGATGTGGCTGATGCTTCACTCTCTTGCTTGACCTGAGTCATTTAGAAAATGGCAGTTGAAAGGTTTGGAGAACATTTTATAGCAATGATAGAAAGTAAAGATAATTTAGACACATGTGAATTTTTAAAATTACTTTCAGGAAAACTCTTACCAGAGGGAAAAAGTCTACAGAATATTTTGGGTGTTTTTTTAGCATTTCCTGACCTGCACAGTTTGTTATTGGTAAGCATTTGTTGGCTGTATACAGCTTCACTGATAATAATTGTCTTTCCTTTCAACTTAAAAGAAAACTTTAAAAAGTTAGGATAGTCTGCACAGTTAAATCTACCAGTGGTATAATCCACAGGCATCACCAATATCCTATCCCATCTCAAATTCAAGTTTTCAGTCAGCCAGTGTCAGGTAACGTACAGCACTGTGTATCTGACCACCACCATTTGATTAGTTTATTAGTTCCACCTACAGCCAGTTTTGTGGCCAGCAGAAGTTTAAATTTTGTTCTCTTGCTTGGATACTCTGGAGGTGTTCTACTGTGGAACATGGAAGCAGAGAACTCTAAAAATTTGACCAAGATTGTGTTCTCTCTGTAAAGTGGAATGTATTTCATCACGGCAGTTAAAACACTAAGAAATGATTTACAGCCAATTTCATGAAATAGTAAGAATAGGACTTAAAGTTCTAATTGCCAAGTTTCTTAAACTAATTAAGGTGATTTATTTATTTTTTTAATGTATATTTATTTTTGAAAGCAAGAGCACAAGTGGGAAAGTGGCAGAGATAGAGGGAGACAGAAGACCTGGAGTGGGCTCTGCACTGACAGCAGCAAGCCTGATGTGGCACTTGAACTCACGAACTGTGAGATCGTGATCTAAGCTGAGGTCAGATACTCAACTGACTGAGCCACCCTGGCACCCCTAGTTAAGGGGATTTGGTACTCTGAACTACCCCTTCTATCACTCAGTTCCTTTTTTTTAAATTTTACTTTATTTTTATTATTTTTTAATGTTTTTTTATTTATTTCTGAGAGAGAGAGAGACAGCGTGAGCAGGGAAGGGTCAGAGAGAGGCAGATACAGAATCTGAAACAGGCTCCAGGCTCTGAGCTGTCAGCACAGAGTCTGATACGGGGCTTGAACCCATGAACTGTGAGATCATGACCTGAGCTGAAGTCAGACACTTAACCAACTGAGCCACTTAGGCGCCCCACTCAGTTCCTGAATCTAAATTGACCTTCAGAACTTTAAGGTTCTTAACCAACTGAAATAGTTTTCAGTTCTCTATAGCCGTTTGCCTGTTTATGCTGATGCCATGGTAACACTTGTTCCTCTTGTCAGTCTAAACTCCACAGCACTGGTTGCAAAACCCTTTCAGCTCTTGAGTAGAGCCAGCCTAACTCCAATCCCATTTTATACATCTTTCCAACCAACCACACAAACAGACCTTCTGCTGTCACACCTCTACTTCCTAACTGCAGGCATTTCTTCCTTTACTCCACTGGTCCTCAAAGTGTCCTCCAGAGCACCACATGGAAACTTACTAGGAATGGAAATTCTTAGGCCCCACCCAAGGTCTATAGAAACTTTAATAAGCATTCTCTGTGATTCAGGTGTATACTACAGTTTGAGAATCACTGCTTTGCTCCTTTGAAATAAGACTGGGAAAACTAATTTTTCCAGTTAAGTGCTATACAAGTAAAAGTATTGTACTTGGGAAGCTGTGTTTTTTGTCTTTTTATTTGTAACTGAGTTGAAATTCACATAACTTATAATTAACCATTTAAAGTATACAGTAATTCCGGGTGCCTGGGTGGCTTAGTCGGTTAAGCGTCCGACTTTCACTTAGGTCATGATCTCGCAGTTCGCGGGTTCGAGCCCCACATCGGTTTCTCTGCTGACTGCCAGCTCAGAGCCTGGAGCCTGTTTCAGTCTGTGACTCCCTGTCTCTGACCCTCCCCTGCTCGCTCTGTCTCTCTCTCTCCTAGAAGTAAATTAAAAACATTAAAAATAAATAAATAAATATACAGTAATTCAGGGGCACCTAGCTGGCTCAGTTGGTAGAGCATGAGACTCTTGATCTTGGGATCATAAGTGTGAGTCCCACATTCAGTGTAGAGTTTACTTTAAACATAAATAAAATCTTTAAAAAAAAATAAAACAATACAATTCATTGGTATTTAGGGTATTCATGACACTGTGCAACCACCATATTGCTCTACTTGCAAAATTTTTTCATCGCCCCATAAAAGCACCTTGTATCCATTAAATAATCCATCGCCCTTGTCCCCTCTCTCCACCCTCTCTGGTAACCACTAACCTGCTCTCTTTCTCTGTGTATACGTCTATTCTGGGTATCTCATGTAAAAGGAATCCTATAATATGTGACCTTTTATGTCTGGCTGTTTTCATTTTTGTACAATATTTTAGAAGCCCACCTAAGTTATAGCGTTATCAGTACTTCGTTTCTTTTTTTATCTGAATAATATTCTATTGTATGTATATATCAGAATTTATCGATTCATTTGTTAATAGACATCTGGGTTGTTTCTCCCTTCGGATTATTATAAATAACAGGGCTATGAATATTATGTGCAAATGGCTGTGTGGACATATGTTTTCATTTGTCTTAGTTATATACCTAGGAGTGGAACTGCTTGGTCACATGGTAATTTATGTTCAACATTTTAAGGAAATGGGATGTGTTTTTATTCCAGTAAAAATGTTCTATACATTTTCAGAAAGTCATCATTTTTAGAATTATATTCAGAGTCGCAGTACCCTCAGTAATGGCAGGTTATACCTCTTGAGTTAGACTTGATTTATGTTTTAAATAATCAAATCAGAGGTGCCTGGGTGGCACAGTTACAGTTGATTAAGTATCCAACTCTTTTTTTTTTTTTTAATTTCTGAGAGGGAGAGACAAAGAGACAGTGTGACAGGGGAAGATCAGAGAGAGGGAGACACAGAATCAGAAGCAGGCTCTAGGCTCCAAGCTGTCAGCACAGAGCCCCACATGGGGCTCGAACCCATGAATGGTGAGATCATGACCTGAGCCAGAGTCGGACACTTAACCGACTGAGCCACCCAGGTGCCCCACATCCAACTCTTGATCTTGGCTCAGGTCATGATCTTAGAGGTTGTGAGTTTAAACTCCACATCAGGTTCTGCACTGATAATGAGGAGTCTGCTTTGAAGTCTATCTCTCCTTCTCTCTGCCCCTCTCCCATTTGTGCTCCCTTTCTCTTTCTCTCTCTCTCTCTCAAAATAAATAAATAAACTTAAAATAAATAAATAAGTAAACAGATAAATAATCAAAACATTGGAAGGAAAGTTTTGTGAATTGTGATTAAGCTGATTAAGACCAATTTTATTTTTAAAAAGATAATAGAGGGGACTATTCATGAGTATTCAGTGTTGTGATTGGTATTCTTTTAGAGCCAAAAAACTAAGAATATTCCAAAAGAGGAACATACAAAATATTTTGAGCAATCATAGTAACACTTAAGTACATAGTAGCATCCCAATATAACTGCATTTCTAGAAAATTTCATTTAAACATAGACATTCTAATTAAAAAATTATAATCTTCTACAAGGATGTTATTTTTTTATATAAATTTGCTTGCACTTAATATTAAAGTTTCCACTAGCTGTGATACCTGAGTGGCTTGCTTTCAGCTCAGGTCACCATCTCACAGTTTGTGAGATCCAATGGAGCCTGGTTGGGGTTCTCTGTGCCCCTCCCCCGCTTGTATGCATGCTATTTCAAATTAAATAAACAAGCATTAAACAATAAAACTATTAACAGAGAGGTAAATAGAAATTCTATTATTTTTGATGATTTTAAGGATCAGTTTCTGATCCTCAAATTTTTGTCTGAGGAAAACTTAGTTTGCTTCATAAAAGGATGAAAATGTTTTAATCTCTAGGCAAAAAAGCAGTAAGTTTTCAATGATTATACTGTCAGTTGAAACTTTTCTTTTTAACATAGGAACAACAGAGAAATAGAAAACCAAATTTAGGAATTGTGTTATTAGTAGAATGGTGAGCAGACTTTTAAGATGGTTCCATGGTCCGTTTCTCTGATAATCACACTTCTGTACAGTTTCCTCCCCCTTGTGTGGGAGGAGGACCTGTGACTTGCTCTGAACCAACAGAATATGGGGAAGATAATGGCATGTCACTCCCATGATTATGTTACGTTATAGGAGACTCCATATGCTGTAGATGGGCTCTAGTGAGACTTTCTCCCATGCTGGCTTTGAAGAGATAAATAGCTGTCTCAGTAGGCTTACATTGCATGGAAATGAGGGTGAGCTCCAGGCAAAAGGCAGCAAGAGCCCAGGGCCCTCAGTTTCATAACTTCAAAGAAATGAATACTGCCAAAAACCTGAGTCTGCTTGGAAGTAGACCCTTCCCTAGTCAGCTTTCAGATGAGAACACAGTGTTGGCCAACATCTTGAATGCGAACCCGCAGAGATCCCAGCTAAGCTGTGCCCGGACTCCTGAGACAACACGCGTATGTTGTTTTAACCCACCAAGTTGCTGGTAATTTGTATGTAGCAACAGAAAACAAATACAAGTGGATTCTATGGATTTTTAAAGTCTACCTTTAATCATGTATGAAATGTTATTTCTTACAAATTGTATGAGAAGGATGAAATATTGTTTAATGTAAACTTTATTATTATTATTATTATTTTACTATTTATGTATTTTGAGAAAAAGAGAAGGAGTCTGGACGGGGGAGAGGCAGGGAGCAAGGGAAAGAGAAAAACCTAAGCCAGCTTCGTGCTGTCAGTGCAGAATCTGACATGGGGCTCAATCTCACAAACTGTGAGATCATGACCTGAGCCACTCAAGTACCCGTCATACAATAAGTCCAAAAAGTTATTTCAGGAACAGAGTTAAAGATTTAAGTAATTTTCCCTAACATTGCAAAATATGAAGAAGAGTAAACAACATATATGAACCCCCAAGATGCAACTTTGAAAAAGCATTTCTGATTTTTTTTTTTTAATATTTTTATTTATTTCTAGGAGAGAGAGAGACAGCGTGAAGAGGGGAGGGTCAGAGAGAGAGGGAGACACAGACTCCAAAATAGGCTCCAGGCTCTGAGCTGGCAGTCAGCACAGAGCCCGACGCGGGGCTCGAACCCACTACCGCGAGATCATGACCCAAGCGAAAGTCGGACGCTCAACCGACTAAGCCACCCAGGCGCCCCTCATTTCTGATCTTTAGAATTATTTTTCTTCTTCTGGAAACCAGGAAAACACAGGTGACACCACAAAGAAATACATACATGGAAGCACAGTTCAAGCAGAATGCTGGAATTGCTTCTAAATGAAAGGAGTTTTTATGCCCATGATAATGGCAGTATTCACAATTTGTACAGTAGCAGACTTTGAACATAATTTCATTCTGAAACATTATATTAATTATGGTTATTGCTTTCAGCACCAATGATCAAAAGCAGTTTGTTACTTTAAATTTTGTTGCTGTCTGAAAACCATTAATCTATGTATGGGGTTTACTTACTAGGTATCAGCAAACACAGAAGATTCTTCCATGAGTGGCTATTTGTACAGATCAAAGGGCAATAAAAAACCCTGGAAACACTTGTGGTTTGTCATAAAAAATAAAGTGCTGTATACATATGCTGCAAGTGAGGTAAGATCTGAAATCTAAAGATGAATAATTTGGGAGTCCGGTTTTATAATGTCAATTAGAAATAATCACGATATTTGTTTGATTTGTTTGTTTTGTGTATTTTTGTTTTGCACTGCTTTTTGAGGGGGCGATTTTTTTTTCTGTTATCTTTAATGTCAACAATGTCTTAGAGCTCTTACTCAAAAATGTTGGGAATTTTCTGTAGTATTAAGATGTAACTTTTTGGTGTCATGTGGCTACTAACAACTTCACTAAAGGCAGAAGTTCTTATTCTTTCTGCCAAGCTCTCATTGAACACAGTCCCTTGACTATCCCCAGATTATATTGATCAGGCTTCAATCAAGATAGACTTTGTTTGGGTTAGAAACAATTCCTGGCTGGCCATTTGCTCTTACATTACCCTTTCTCCTATCTGATCACCCTGTGTTCTAACAACATCCTATAAAAACCACTGCTCTAAGAGCCAAGCTTTTCTTTAGTGGGACAGGGTAAATCACTTACCTTTCTGAGCTTGTTTTCTGCCTCCATAAAATGAAAGTAGTATGATTACCTGCTTCCCCTGATTGTGGAGAAATATGTGCAATTAGATGAGTGTGAACCCAATGAAAACTATTTAGCACAGTGTCTGGCTCATGGGGTAGCTGCAGGGGTGGGGGATGTCTTAATACTGTTGGATAAATGAAAATAAATAACATTGTTAGAATTATCATTGTTTTATATAGTGTGTGCATATAAAATTAGAGCTATATAGTTTAAGAGTTTGCAAATCTGAATTTTGTATCAATTTAAAGCCCCATCTCCCTTTTTGTCTTTTTAAATTAGGATGTAGCAGCTTTGGAGAGTCAGCCTTTACTAGGGTTCACTGTCACTCAGGTCAAAGATGAGAATTCAGAGTCTAGAGTGTTCCAGTTGCTGCACAAAAACATGTTATTTTATTTGTTCAAAGCAGATGATGCTCACTCAGCTCAGAAGTAAGTAATTTAGACATTTTTCTTTCATACATGAGTTTCAGGTTGTTAAATGATTGATTTTAAAATAACCTACTTTTGTGCATGGGGACAATTAAGAATTTAAATCAAAGATCCAAATTAGGAAGATGTAACATATTTTTCAAACTCTTTAGAATTGTTTTAAGGACAAGCAAGAGGATCTGGAATATTTTCAGGAGGCAGAAGGGAAAAGAAAATAGGTAGTTCTGTCCAAAATATTTTGTCTATACCTGACCTCTGAGGAAACAGCATGAAACCTCTCTGCTGAAAGGAAAGGAAGCTGAGGCATTTGACCTCTCCTTTAGTGAGGGTGAGGATCATCTCTTGAAACATTCCAGGGCTTTGGCAATCCAGTGATTCAATTGTGCCATAGAACAGCGGGAGTTTAAACAGCTGCTTGCTAACTTACTTCTTTGGGAAAAGGGTCAAACACATTAAGAGGCTCCCATGCTGTTCCCAATAACTGAGTAAAAGGAAATGGATATCATTTTAGATGGTAAAGGCTTTTAAACAGTCTCTTCAAAATTCCAACAAGAATATTTGTTTTGATGTCATGTCGTGGTTTGATAGAGAAGCATCTCTCTGTGGAACCCAGGTCCTTTATAAACAAAATAGTGCGGTTTACCTTTCACCAAATCTTCCATTTGATTTTTTTTTAATGTTTTTTTTTTTATTTATTTCTAGGAGAGAGAGAGACAGCGTGAGCAGGGGAGGGTCAGAGAGAGAGGGAGTCACAGACTCTGAAGCAGGCTCCAGGCTCTGAGCTGGCAGTCAGCACAGAGCCCGACGCGGGGCTCGAAACCACGAACCGCGAGATCATGACCTAAGCGAAAGTCGGACGCTCAACCGACTAAGCCACCCAGGCGCCCCCTTCCATTTGATTTTTATTTTGGCCTCACAAGTTACACCTTTTTGTTTTCACTAAGATGTGCTTATGTTTTCTCAATAGGCTTAAAACAGTGCATGCAGTTAAAAAAAAAAAAAAAAGAATGCTTTAAGTAAGCAAGGCTTGTCTTTGCTTAAGGTGGTTAGAATTAATGTACCAGAATTACATATGCTCCTGCATATTAATCGGGTACAATGTTGCAAATACTCTGGAACACTTTTTTTTTTTTTTTCAGTCTATGTTAGGATATCTACTGTGTATATCTGTTACTCTAAGTTTTTTTAATTGAACTGAAGAATATTTAAAATTATGTCACTTTTTTTCTGTAAAAACTACTTGGATAAAAGATAAATTGCTCTAATATTCCATTGCGTATTACACTTCTTCTGATTTTTACCTGTATTCATCATCAAACTGATAAAAAATTATTGCTTTTGAATATACATCTTTTGTTTATATCATTAAGTCGACAAGATAGAAAAACTTTAAGACAATTGAACGTAGTTCAGCAAAGGGAATCTGCTTACTGTAATTTAGATTTAATACAGGCTAAATTACAAGTTTCTGCTGAAGTCAGTAATATAATAGGTTTGGTTTTTTTTTACAAATTACAGAATATTAAAATGTGTTCATTTTAATGAAAATTTTAACTTTTTAAAAGCCTCTTTATTATGATATAACATGCCATTTGCATTTAAATATTTGAAAATTCTATCCTTGAAATTTGAGCTATTTCTGTTATAGGCTGCTTTTACTAACTGGGTGATTTCAGATGTTCATAGAAGCAATTACAGTCCTATGGAGGTACAAAGTGACTACCTCCCAGTGTCTTCTGAATAGTTGAAACTGTGGGTATAGTCACATAAACTCTGAGACTAATGAATTTTATAAAGACGTCTATGAAATTCTGAGACATTTTTCTTTTTGAGGTACTTTATATTGCATGCAAAATTTTGATCAACTGGAAGTAGACCAGATGTTAGATTCTATTTCACTGAAAATACTAAAACAGGTTTAAACTACAGATCCTGAGGGAGTTAAGAGAGAAGGAAACAGAGGCAAAGTTAGTGTTACTAAAACCAGAAAGGGGGTTGAAATAAAGGCCTTTACAGATGTATTCATTTCCAAAACCAATTATATGGGATTATCAGGACTTCGTAGAGCTTGCTATGAAATGGCCCCTTCTCACACCTCATAGAAGTAAAAGATGCACTTGTCAGGCCAAATTTTGGGCCATATTACATATTCCATCCATAATTCCATATACACAGAATTCTGGTTTAGTATAGGAAAGATCTTAAATATACTGTCAAGATAATTGGAACCACAGGGATAGCTATTATCTATATTGTCTTAACATGTATCAGATGATTGCATTCTATAAATCTAACAAATTTCTCTTACCAATAGGTGGATAGAAGCATTTCAGGAAGGCACAATACTGTAGCGATATTGGTTTCATCTCTTCTGTGATTTCACATGGTGGAATTTCATCAAAATGGAGTAAAGTCAGTGCAAAAATTGTACATAAATAAACACTGCCAAGAAAATCCAGCCAAAATCTTCATCAGATATTAGAAATCATTGTGTTGGGTAGAAGGGTTTTTTTTTTAATGTTTGTTTTTTTATGTATGTTATTTATTAAATTTTGATGTTTACTTAATGGTCAGAATTATTTCTGAGACTCACACTGAATTCTAAAGTACCTTTTTTTAGAAGCCAGAAAACTTATCATAATACTGTATACTGTATTAACTGCTTGTGACACAGATTTCTTCTCCATGTGTTTATAGTGTTTCATTGTAACATTCTCACCTGAGGTGATAAGTCTTTGTAAATACAAAACCACACATCAAGGAGCAAATTTCCATGCAGTGTTTGGTTTAGAAATTATTATAAAACTGCTGATTGAAAAAAGTATGTTTTTGAATCCATAAACTTAGATGATTTTTTGTATCTTTTAATGGAAAAACACGTGGCCAACTTCTACCTCAGCAACTGCAAAATGAAATTCCAGTAAATTATCTAGAGTATTTCTGTTACAACTCTTTTGGCATGAGATAGTGTTACATCATCAAGGAATTACAGCAAAGGGATAGAATCTGAAAGTTTTCATTGAACTGAGCT
>JAESUZ010001123.1:0-45458 GCA_017311185.1 Proteles cristata cristata | reverse complement strand
TTATTTCTAGGTGAGAGAGAGAGAGAGAGACAGCGTGAGCAGGGGAGGGTCAGAGAGAGAGGGAGTCACAGACTGAAAGAGGCTCCAGGCTCTGAGCTGGCAGTCAGCACAGAGCCCGATGCGGGGCTCGAACCCACAAACCGCGAGATCATGACCTAAGCGAAAGTCGGACGCTTAACCGACTAAGCCACCCAGGTGCCCCCTAAAACATCTTTTTAAGAATGTGATAATAGTTGACACACGATGTTACATTCGTTTCAGGTGTACAACGTAGTGATTCAATATCTCTATATGTTACACTGTGCTCACCACAACTGTGGTTATCGTTTGTCACCATACAATGTTATTACAATATCGTTGACTATATTCTGTATGTTGTGCCTTTTATTCCCGTGGTTTTTATTCATTCCATAATAGAAACCATATGTGAAAAAAAAACACAGCTAACACAATAATCGATGGTGGAAAAACAGACCTTTTCCTCTAAGATCAGGAGCAAGACAAGGTTGGTCGCTCTCGCCACTTTTATTCAGCATAGTACTGGAAGTCCTAGCCGAAGCAATCAGGCAAGAAAAAGAAATAAGCATCCATGTGACTAAGGAAGAAATTAAACCATTAGCATTTGCAGATGACATGATACTATACATAGAAAACCCTAAAGAGTCCACCAAAAAACTACTAGAAGTAAGAAATGAATTCAGTAAAGTTTCAGGATACAAAATTAATACCCAGCAATGGGTAGCATTTCTATACACTAATAACAAAGTAACAGAGAGAGAAATTTAGAAAATAATTCCATTTACTGTTGGACCAAAATTACCTAGGCATAAACTTAACTAAAGTGTTAAAAGACCTGTACTCTGAAAACTATGAAACATTAATGAAAGAAATTGAAGAGGACACAAACAAATAGAAAGATAGTCCATGCTCAGGAGGGCACTTGTGGGGATGAGCACTGGGTGTTATATGGAAACCAGCTTGACAATAAACTATTTAAAAAGAAGAAGAAGAAGAAAGAAAGATATTCCATGCTCATGGATTTAGAGAACAAATACTGTTAAAATGTCTATATTACTTAAAGCAAGCTACAGATTCAGGGCAATCCCTATCAAAATATCAACACCATTTTTCACAGAACTAGAATAAATCATAGCAAAATGTGTATGGAACCACAAAAGACCTTGAATATCCAAAGCAACCTTGAGAAAGAGGAACAAAGCTGAAGCTATCACATGTCCAGATTTTAAGATATACTACAAAGCTATAGCAGTCAAAACATGATCTTTAAAGATTATAGTAAGCTACCTTTTTAGGGCACATGATCTATGTGGTAGGTTCTATGCTATGTACTTTGCCTTATGTATCTCTTTTAATCCTCACAACAGTCCTTCAGGGAAGGTACTGTTACCTTCAATTTCCACAGGGGGAAACTGGTTCAGAGAGGTTAGGCGGCCTGAGCAAGGTCATACAGCTAACAAAATGGCAGAGCCAAAACTTAAACCCAGATCTGCCTAACCGCAAAACCTGGCTCTGAACCACTCTGCAAGTCCTTGTAAAGTTAAACAGGCACCCTAATAAGCGTGACTGTTTTTGTTCTTGTTTTTCTTTTTATCAAATAGCAGAACCTGACCTGAGCCAAATTTGGACACTCAACTGACTGAGCCACCCAGGCGACCCAAGATGACTTTTTAATATTGTGTCTGCACAGGAGCTGCATGATCTTCTGGGCACCTGGATGATAGGTTGTGTTTTTCCCCTTTCCTCCAAGAGCTCTGGCATCGTGCGGACACTACTTGAGGTGATTACACATGCAGCCCAGTTCACCAGACATCTCTTCAGACAATTCTTGAATTTTCTAAGGAACCAAACACCAAATGCAAATATAGTTCCTGGAGTCCCTGGGTGGCTCAGTTGGTTGTGTGTCCAACTCTCGATTTTGCCTCAGGTCATGATCCCTGGGTTGTGGGAAGGAGCATCGTGTTGGGCTCGCACTAAGCATGGAGCCTGTTTGGTATTCTTTCTCCCTCTCCCTCCGGCCCTCTCCCTCTCTCTTTCAAATAAAAAAAAATTTAAAAAATAGAGGTGCCTGGGTGGCTCAGTCAGTTGAGTGTCTGGCTTCATTTCAGATCATGATCTCACGGTTCGAGATCATGAGTTCGAGCCCCCCATCTGGAGGGTTGCTGTCAGCACAAAGCCTGGAGCCTGCTTCAGATCCTCTGCTCCCTTTCTCTCTGCCCCTCCCCCACTATTCTCTCTCTCTCTCTCTCAAAAATGAATAAATGTTAAAAGATAAGTGAGTAAGTAAATAAGTAAGTAAATAAATAAATAAATAAAGTCGCTGGTTAATTCTGCTTCCCAATGACTGCATCTCAGATATTTATTGTGGAATGAGATGGGATAGCAAAAATAAAAATACATTCTGGTCAGCCTCACAAAAAGTTCTAATTTGGTCTAGAAGATAAAGTGGAAATATGCAGCATGGCACAAGTTAGCAGAAGCCCATTTTCAGCGCACACCATGTGATTCCTGGAATACCAACAAGAACTATCATTTTCTGGGGGCTTACTACGTACCAGGGACAGTGCGGATCATCTTATAGGGCATTCATTTAATTTCATCTTTAGAAGGACACGGTGGAGATAGGTACTGTTATTATTATTACTTATCTTCCAGATGAGGAAGCTGCAGCTCAGGGAGTCTGAGTGGAACTCTGAAAGTCTCTCCGTAGTCTGAGAGAGACCCTGAATTTAAACCCAGGGCTGTCTGATTCCAGAGCACCTACTCTTGGCTACAATGCTCTGCTCTGGGGGGAACTGGGCTACCTTCTCAAATGGTTTGGGGCTATTTGTGGGATGCTGACAAGAAAGCTGATTAAAGGATAGTAGAAGAAAGCCCCAAGGGTGGCCTACTCTCATTGTCTTCCTATTTGCAAAAGAGAATTCTTTCCTTTTTCAATATCCAATGGAATCTAGCTGCGGGCAAAAAGCCACAGGGATCTGGTGAGACCTGAGTTCCAACCCAGCTGTCTTTGGCCCCTGTTCTACTGCTATCAACAGTCTGGGGCTGGCATGGAGGACAGGTTGGGGGCTGGGGTGCAGAGAGGAAAGGATGGTATCTTCAAGTAGTGGTAACCTGGGGATGGGATAGAAGACACGGCTGCAGCAGCTGAGTTCAGTGGGGGTACCCAAAGAGAGTGGCCACCACACGTTACAGTCTAGACCAGCAATTGGCCTTGGTAGAAGCAGCCATCCTCCCCAGCCTAGCTAGCTGAACTGAGCAAGAAGAGTGTAAGATTTATGAGTCCCAGCAAGGCACTGGTAGCAAGGACGGGACTCCATCCCTTGGGGGGTGGGGGGCAGGAGAGGAGTGGGTGGCAGCCCAGGGAGAGAGGACTAGATAAAGCCTCAGTTCCACCAGAACTGAAAGACGAGACCAGTGACTCGCAACTGAGGCAATACTGCCCTCTAGAGGACTTTAGGAAAATTTGTGAGGTCTTTTAGTGGCCTGGAAACGCGGATGCTCAATGTTCTGGGATGCCCAGGGCCATCTTGCAAAAGGAAGACTAGTCCAGCATCCCGCGTGATTGATACTATAAACATTTTACGCATAGGCACAAAGGGTATTGTTCCTCCCAGCACCCCACAGTTTTAATGAAACTGTTGTGTAAAGAGATGGAAAATTGACACACACACACCCCCCCCCGCAGAGGTGTACCCAGAGTTGTTATCCAGTTCCGAAAATTGCATCAATAATTGTGATGTTGCTTTTGGGGTTGGAGTCACCAATACAATACTCCTTTATGAGTTTGTAGCCGTTGCATTTACAGGGATTCTATATGAAGGCATAAGCCTCAGCCTAATTCACCTGGTCTTTCAGAGCAGTCCTGTGTGAGCATTTACATACTTAAATCCATGGTAGTTTATTATGAATCACTTTCATTTCCTCTTGATGTGGTAGGATGTTTTTGTTTTTTTTTAAATTTCTGTGTGTAGACAGATTACTGTACTATGAATTTCATTGCACGATAGTCAAGGACTACAACAACAAAAGATTTATTATAGGAAATAGGTGTTGATTCTGATAAGGTTGAAAACTATCATTCTCACCTGTTGGCTTCCTAAGGGCCAGGGCTATGGCTGTTTTGCTCCCATTTGGCCTAATTGACCTAGTGTTGGGTCAGAGTAGGTGCTTAGTAAATAACAGGTGAGCGGAGAATGAATAATGCATGTGTACTCAAGCACAGAACCAGAGAGTCGAGGATCTAGGTCAGCAGAGTAGGGGGATAAAGCCGACAGGAGATGGGGGCTCTCGCTTGCCAAAAGAGGCCAGGATCCCAGTTATGAGAAGAGGGCCCTGTGCCTTTTACAGGTTTCTTGTTTCAAGTCGTGCTTTGGCCCAAGGACTGAGGTCTGATGGTCCCCGTGACAGACAGAGATGTATTCATACCTACACTTCCTGGTATCAATCTCGGGAGCCATAAGACCTCACCAGCTAAGGGGAATTGTATTACCCAGTGGGGCTCTACCTCTTTGCATGGTGTCATGGGTGCTGAGGCACAGATGACCCCAGGGAACATGAGCCTCAAGTGTGCTCCCTACGATATGTCAATGTCTTCTGCTTCCTCAGTGGGGTCTTAGGCTACGTTAGCTTTCAGGCAGATATTGTCCCCCATTTTTCTGCTGCTGCTGCTGTTGTTTTTTACTCTCCTGATCCCCATCTCCATCAAGAATGTGTGAATCCCTTCTTTCTGGGTCCTGTCTTCCAAGGTGACTGCTCCATATCTGATAAGTGAATAGCTAAAGCTTTCAGGGCTCGTGATGAGATAATGGGCTCCGTTTGTGTTGGGGGAGAGGCGGGAAAGCAAAGGAAGCACCTTTCTAATGTCAGAGGTGGAAGTGACCCTGAGCTCATCTGGCTCACTGCACAATGGAATCACTGGGTATTTTGTGGAAAGACAGATATAGTGGCTCCTATAACTCTCAGGGAGTCTGATTCAGGGAGTTTGAATTGGGGCCTAGAATCTGCATGCTGATAAATATCACTGGTGATTTTGACAAGGAGCCTGGTTAGGGAATCCACTCAGATGGACCTTCTCATTTTACTGGAAGCTAGCTGAGGCCCATAGAGGGTCAGAGACTTGCCCCAGGTCACACAGCAAGTCATGTCCAGAGTTAGAGTTGGAACTCCGGTTTCTTTACACTGTGTTGCTTGTGCGAATATCTGACATTGTGACTAGTCAGTCACTAGTTAATGAGAGCCTTGGCATGGAAAGAAAGACCTTAAATCTCATGGCAGAAACCGGCTCCCCACCCTGCTTGTACTACTGGAGATACTAAAAAGTTATTTTGCCTTTTTACAAGTAGTAAATTTCCTGCAGGGTTTAGAAGAGAAGCAATGAAATACACACCATGTATAGTAGGAGAATCAGAACATACCAATACCTTTGGAAAGAAAGCCAGGTGAAAGAATAGAAGCAATTATCCACCCATTTTGTCGAAAACTTTGACCAAAAATCTCCTGGTGACTGAGGGAAAATATGATCTTTAAAAAAATGTCACTTCAAGTAGCCTGAATGACTTCAACTCCATATTAATCCCCCACCAAGACACCCTCCTGGGCACCTGTCTCTTGTTGGGGGTAAGGAGCATGAAAACATGGACAGTCCCTGGAAATGTGGAGGAAGGTGGGGAAATCTTGCATAGGAAACACCAAGTGAAATGCAGTATGAAGCTATGAAGCAAGCTGCATTGGATGTGGCATAGACACCTGTCCTTCCTTGCAAGGCAACCTTTTGGATCCTAGGTCTGTTGAAGCTGGAGCCACAGAACATATCCATATTCACTTTGGCATAATGTGAGGCAGCTCCCTGAGAAGGCTGGCAGCTGCTCCATCAGTAACTGAATGAAAACAATGCCAGATTTCTTTATTTAGAACGGACACTTCCTATTTTGTTTCCTAAATGGCAAATCTGCCTGCCCTCTGCCCCTAGTGCGAGGTATCCTAGCAGAGATGAGCAGGTATTTGCCTGTTTATAAGTAGCGGACCTCCTGGGGGCCACGGCACTCCTATCGGTGAGCAAGAGGTTGAAGGGTTTATTGGAAAGGGCAGGTGCCACGGCGCAGACAGTTCATCTTAGCACGGGTCGGGGAAGGTGGTTCAACAGCACCAGGGGATGAAACCAGAGCAAGCTCAGTTGCGGATCATTGCCGTGAAAGTCAGCACCCCTGAGAACTTAAATTTCTGCCCAGCACCGCCACCACTGATTTGTTACGTGACCCTGAGCAAGACGCTTCCTGTCTGTGGGCTTTGCTTCATTGTCTCTGGGGACATGGACACACTGCTTAACACACGGTGCCATTGATTGTGACAACTGGCCCTGCCATCAGAAAAAATAAAGCAGAATGTCTGGCTCACTCCTTATTCTAAAACAGATTCCATCTGAGTCCAGGATTTAGATTTTAAAAAGAGAAATCAGTGAAAGATTGGAAGAATGCACAGGAGAATATTTTTTAAGTATGGAGGGGGAAGCCTCTGCGAGGCAAGAAGAGACTCTAGAAACTATAAAGAAGTAGAATGACAGATATGACTATGCAAAAACTGAACAACTTCAGCAGGGCAAAGGACACCTCACGCAAAGCTGCAAGGGCAAACCAGGATAAAGTCACACACAGAAGGCAGACAGAGGTTTATTATTCATAATATCTTAAGAGCTCCATTTAGGAAGTGCAATTGCTTTCTTTATAGCACTTACCGTGATTTGCAATTACATTATTTACTTATTTGCCGATTACCTGTTTCCTCTACTTATATGTCAGCTTCATGAAAGCTGAGTTTTGGCTTATCCACCACTGTATTCCTAGAGCTAGGTCAACATCTGGCACACAGTAGGTGTTCAATAAGTACATGTTGAAGGTCTGAAAGCATGAGCTTATGGAGTTTGGTGAGAACACAATGAACAAGCCACACAGAATATGGTCAAAGCATAATGAACAGGTAATTCACAGGGGAGACACAAAGGACTTATGCGCTATGAAAATGTTCACAACCTCAGTGGTAATTACGTAGTAATAATGCAAATTAAAACAGCATTTAGATAATTGAAATGTCACTTCTCACCTTTTGGGTTGGCAAAAATTTAGAAGGTTGCTAAAACCCTGCGTTTGTGAGACTATGGTGAAACAGGCACACAGATTCATTCTTGGTGCACATCTGAATTAGCACAACTTCTGGAGAGCAACTTAAAATATTGTTGGAACCAGCAAATTTTTCTTCTAGGAGTTTTATCTTTTAGAAATGTTCTGTGTATGAGGTTGTTCACTTAGACGTTGTTTGTAGAGAGCAAAAAATTGGAAAGAATTTCAATGACCTCCATACTAGACTGGTTGAATAAGTTACAGTACCTCTAAATAATGGCATACGAGGGGCGCAGGGATGGCTCAGTCGGTTAAGCATCCGACTTCAGCTCAGGTCATGATCTCGCAGTTCATGAGTTCGAGCCCAGAGTCAGGCTCCGTGCTGACAGCTCAGAGCCTGGAGCCTGCTTCAGATTCTGTGTCACCAGCTCTCTCTGCCCCACCCCCTGTCTCTCTCTCCCCAAAATAAATAAACATTAAAAAAGTAAACAATGGCATATGAGGTTTCACTATGCTAATGATTAAGAAGTAGCTTCTGTGGTCAGACTGGGTAGGTTTGACTTCTTCCTTTAGCTTTGTAAGCTGTGTGACCTTGCTTAAGTTTCTAAACCTTAGTGTGCCTCAATTTTCTCATCTGTAAAATGGGAAAAATAATAATACCTTCTTTATGAAGTTGTGAGGAGCACTGGAGCTAATCCAAATGAAATTCTTAGCACAGTACCCAGCACAGAGCATTCAATAATTGTCACTCATTACCATCCCTACTACGTACTGTAATGATAATAGTGATGTAGTCACAGAAGACAAGCTAGATCTTTATACACTAATATGCAGTGATGTTTCCAATATAGCATCGTGGCAGAAGCAAGATGCAGAAGAATTAGTATAGTAGGATCTGATTTCTGTTAAGGGTATTATATGTTATACATAGGAAAAAAGTCTGGAAGAATAGACAGACTGTTAACAGTGGTTACCTCTGGGGAACCGTATAGGAGAGACAGATTTTCGCTTCAGTAATGATTAGAATTGTTTGAAACAAGCATGTGTTACTTTTATAATAAACAAAAGATGTAAAGGGAAAAAAGCTCCATTTGGAAGTCTGAGGACAGTTAATCCCACCAAACCTCACATCTCCCAGTCATTGGCTACAGCCCAAACGTGAGTCTCCCTGCCGGTCATCTGTCCTCTCCCGTACCATCCCCATTCTGCTCTTTGATTCCGTTCCCCACTAACCCTGACTCATATGTCTCCTTACTACTCCCCTCTCCTATCCTCTTTACACCCTCTGAATCCCCACCGCTTCGAGGGGAAGCAATCCCCAGGACACTGTTCTCTACCTTGGCGCCTGCGAGTGCTGAAACCTGTCTCCACGGAAGACCTCATGCTTTGCCTGCACCGCCCTCTAGTGGACACTGCTCACACCGCAGGCACCCTGGGGCTGGGAGGTGGGGTCTGTGCTCTCGCTTCCCCTGTTTGCTTCCAGACCTTTACTCCTCCGCCTTCAGCCAAGAACTCCTCCTTCACATGCCATCTGGCTATAGCACCCTTTTCTCTCCTCTCCTCATCGACCCTTCTTCTTCACCACCCCCTCCTGGCCAAACCACCCTCCCTCACCCTTTCAACGAAGAGTTCGACATCTGGCTCACTGTCTTCTTCTTCACCCCAAGTCCTGGCATCATTTTGGGTGAGTTTGACATCCGTGATCCATGTGCAGGACGCACCCCCGTTCTAACCGTACCATAATTCCATCATCGGTCAGACCTGCTCCATCTCAGCACCCCCTGCCATCCACATCCCGTCCATTGACCCCAAAGCTCACCCTTTTTACCCCAGGACAATCTCTGGGCTCTTGAGCCCCCCCCCCCTTCATTCTCCCACCCAGTCAGCTGCTCCTACCTCACTCCCTTCCCTATCCATCCTTGAAACTGATGATGATGATGATAAACTGAATAATGAGTATGTATGTGCCAGGCACATCTTACACCATCGCTTCAATAATCTCCTGTAATTCTCAAAGTAAGTTTATGAGACAAGTACTGTTGTCTTTTATTTTTATTTATTTATTTATTTAGTTTACTGAGTTGACTTGGACTCAGAGGGGTTGAGTGACTTACCCAAAGTCCCACAGCTAGTACTGGACAGAGATCAAATTTGAAGCCAGGTCTGTTTGCCTAGCTCCTGGAATGTAGACTTCAGGATCCTGCCTGTATCCTAAACTCCCTTGCCCCGTGTCTTTCTGACACATCCACTAGGCAAAAACCCAAGCCTGGATAAATTTAACTGACAGCCTCCTCCTCTGTGCTTACACCCAGATGGAGGAACACTGCTGGAGAAAATCCCATCACTTTGTTGATTAGTCCTACTTGAAAGTCATAGTTTCCAACCTCAGCTGGGCCCTTGGCTCAGCTAAACAACCCTTCTAACTTTCAAATTTTCTCCACTGCCCTCTGGAGTCAGACTGTCTGGGTTAGAATCCTGCCTCGGCCACTCCCATGCTCCATTCCGTGCCTGCCTTTAAGGAAGGGTGAGGTGGAAAAAAAGGGAATGAGGGGGAAGGGGAAGTAACAAGTGTCAATTGTCTCCCAGGTAGCAGCCAGTATGCCAGGTGCTTTGCATGCAGTATCTCGTGTAATCTTTCCAACGAATCCACCAGGAAGATGCTCTGGTTATTCTTGCTTTACAGAGGAGGAGGGAGACGAAGGCACAGAGAGGTTAAATCACCTACTAAGGTGATGCATCTTTTAAGTGGAGAAGCCCTCTCATTCATTTAGATCCTCCTTATCTTGATCAATTGCTGTGACTGCCTGCTAAATGGTCCCCCTGTTACCTATCTCGTGTCCTCTCATCTACCCTCCACTCTGCGGCCGGTGCAGTCTTTCTAAGATGTACATCTATCTGACTGTGCTATTATCCTGCTTAAAACCCTTCCGAAGTTCCCTCACAGTCTTCAGAACGAAACTGAAACCTTTCGTCTTGATGATTTGCCCGCCTCCCCTTCTTCCTTTCTTGCTGCATCCACTGTCATCTGCGTATGATCCAGTCATTCTGAGCTATTTTTGGCTACCTGATGATACCTTGTTTTCCTCTGACTTCTTGCCTTTGTATATGTTCTGCCTGGTCTGCTCTGTCCACTGCACCCCTTACCTGCCTACCTTTAGGTGGGTACTCCTTTCACTGCATTTATGCATTGATCCTAGTGTGCTATAACTTCCTGCTGAGTTATCTGTTTGTCCCACTAAACTTGGAGTTTCTTGAGGGCAGGGACTGCGACTTAGTCATTTCCATCCCTGTACTCCCCAGGGCACAGCACCAGAGCCTGGTGAAATCCATGTTTGTTGACTGACTGACTGAATGAATGAATGGAGTGAATGAGGGAGGAAAAAGCCCTCACTTGGAAAGTTTAGTGACATGAGCTGTATGGTATCTGGTTCTTGGCTGAAGCCACTACAGTTTTTCCCTGTGACTACAGTGCCGTAAAAATATGTCTGCACGTGGATAAAGACTGGAAGAGAACTTTCCACGCAAAATTAAGAGTTGTGTTAGAGTTGGTGAGTTGATGGATGCTTTTTTTTCCTGTTTCCAAAATGTTCTTTGGTGCTGCTTTCTGAGTGTTTTGGCAATGTAGCAGACATTGTAGAAATAGAATCTGGGGATTCCATGGAGGAATCGACAACCAATGTGTATTGATGCCCAGTGGACCCTGCTGGGTTCTGGGTGCTGTGGGGAGGGCGGTGGGTAGAACTGACTCATTCTGACTCAGGTTCACATGGCCAGGAGTCTTGCCAATTCTGTTGGATTTGCTGGAATAAAATGAGAACTTTCAAGAATTTTCCAAGCTCCTGGGTTGAGGTATTTTTTTTTCTCCCAAAGCTGGGCAGCAAACAAAGATGGCTTTTGTTTGCAGTAAAATACTCATTTCTTCGATGTTGTCCTGCAAAGTGACTTCTGCAGCTTTGGGGTGGCGGGGGAGGAGGGGAGAGTCAGATCTGCTGAGTGGGGAAACCGATTGCCCATGCTTGCGTGGTTTAGAAATGACCAAACATGTTTCCCCTTTCTGGCTCTCGAATACGATGTGTAGGAATTTCATTGGCAAAATGATGAAATTGTTCCTTTACTGCAGTAGGATTTCCAAAACTACATGTTGTGTGTTAACTCAGAAGGGGGGGAAAAAAGGGAAAACAGCACTCTCCAAGATTCAAGTGATGAGTGCCCTGCCTCTGGGTCCATGACTTGGGAGCTACCTCATTTAAAACTTGCAACAGGCTTCAGAGGAAGCTATCCCGACATTGGAGATGGTGAAATGGAGGTTCAGAGAGACTTAGCTGTGAGATCATGGGACTGGGGTTAGAAGCAGACTTCAGCTGGCTCCATGGGCAAGCTCTAACCATTTAGATACCTTGCCTCCAGGCCAGTCTTGCTAACAGAGCAACAGACGTATGTATTTATTTCTATCTAACAAGCAGTCATAAAGTGTTGACCATGCACTAGGCACACAGTGCATGCTTTACAAACATTAGCTTCTTTAATTTTCATAGAAAACATGCAAGCAGGTACTATTATTGGCACTTTGTGACAGATGACAAAGTAGAGGCACAGGGAGGTTAAGTCACAGGCAGGCTACTACCTGAAAGAGCCAGAGTTACAATCCAGGCAGCCATGTTCTGGTGTCGGGGGCTCTTAGCCTTGACCCTGTGCCGGAGAGCATACTATTCCTTGCGCCCTGTCTGCACAGCTCTGGCTCAGACATACTGAAGACGGGGGCCTCTTTTCATAGTTTTAAAACAGGTTTGTACTTTTCGGAATATTTTTCCTCCAGAAAGTCCTGTGTTCTGTTCCCAGTGGGCTTGCAGAGGTGGAGGTACAAATACATACCTCTGTCCTTCCCTAGCAAGACTAACATATAGGCAGGGTATCCCAGGGGTTAGAGCTTTCTTATAGCACCAGTTGAACTGTGCTTTGGAGCCCAGCCCCATGATATTTGAATGTTTATTTATTTTGAGAGCAAGAGAGTGGGGGAGTGGCAGAGAGAGAGGGAGAGAGAGAGAGATAATGCCAAGCAGGCTCCACACTGTCAGAACGGAGCCTGACAGGGGGGCTCGATCCCACGAACTGTGAGATCATAACCTGAGCTGAAACCAAGAGTCGGACGCTTAACCGACTGAGCCACCCAGGCACCCTAAGTCTCATGATTTTGGATCTGACCGTCACTGAACCTCATCTTTACCATCTTTTGCTACAGGAGAAGGGAGCTTTCTCCTGACACCTTCATTTACTTGCTATTTTCCGTGTTTGGCGGAGACGTGGGTTTCCTCAAGGGCTAGGCCCTGGATGGGTGAGGGCTCTTGGCATGTCACTTCAGGAATCAAACCCACTTATTTTCATTGGACACAGAAGTCAGGATAACACCCTTTGAAGGCAGTCTGCTCAGAGTCACCAGGAGCAGACAGTGTTCTTCCCTACCCACCTTGTCCCTCCTCCCCCTCCCCACCACTTCCTCTCTCTCTTCTTCGCCACCCAGCTCCAGTTCCCCAGAGCCACCGAGACAATGGTGGGCTGGCTGCTCAGCTTGGAGGGAGGGGGAGTCGAAGGGGCAGAGACCCAACCCACCAGCTTGAAAGCTTCGTTTGACAGGGGATCAGGCACATCTGGTTTGGGTTTTCAATTCAATTCAACAATGATTTATTGTGGGCCTGCCAGCTGCAGAGGTTCTGGGCTAGGCTAGGCATGGAGAGATGCACAGATAAGTAAAATACTGTCTGTGCTCTTAAAGGAATTTTCTAGGTTGTAGGGGCGTGTAGACCTGAAGTGAGCAATCTTGAGGCAAGGAGCCCTGTGCTGCATGATTTACCTTGCTTGCGTTGTCTTTGAACCCACCCCAAAGGTTCTGTGATGGGGGTGGGGGAGGTATTATTACTTCATCTCACACCTG
This sequence comes from Proteles cristata cristata, assembly GCA_017311185.1. NCBI lineage: Eukaryota > Metazoa > Chordata > Mammalia > Carnivora > Hyaenidae > Proteles > Proteles cristata. Next base: position 32,396 of record JAESUZ010001123.1, on the reverse strand, counting down.
AGGAAACTGCGCCTTGGAGAGGAAGTGACTGACCCAAGGTCACACCATCAGGGAGTGATCGGACCATGTCTGGGACCTGGATACGTTTGGGTTTCGAGCCCACTTTCTTAGCCATGAGTTCACCCTCCTTCCCAGATATGTTGAAGGCGATGATGATAAATAGCACTTACTGAGTCCCGCATGCCAAGTCTTGTGTTGAGTGGGCTGCAAATACTATTATTTTGTTAGCAACCTCCAATACCCCATTGAGGCAGGTCGTGATCCCCTTTTCCAGAAGAGAAAATTGAGGTTGCCTAGGGACAGGATGGAGTTGGAATTTGAACCTAGGTTATTCTAGCCCACCAGCCTGTAGCATAAAAGAGGCAGGCACAGGGGCGCCTGGGTGTCTCAGCCGGTTGAGCGTCTGACTTTGGCTCGGTTCATGATCTAGCAGTCTGTGAGTTCGAGCCCCATGTCGGGCTCTGTGCTGATACCTTGGACCCTGGAGCCTGCTTCGGGTTCTGTGTCTCCCTCTCTCTCTGCTCCTTCCCTGCTCACACTCTGTCTCTCTCCCTATCTCTCTCTCTCTTTATGTTTGTTTAACATAAACGTTAAACAAATTTTAAAAAGAGGCAGGCACAGGGTGCCATGAGGGTTTAGGGGTGAGGCAAGGAATTATACCTGGGGTGGCACAATGCCATAACAGAGATGGCATTTGGATTTGACCTTCGAGGGTGAGATAGGGTTTTGATGGGTAGAACTGGGAGACGGGACCTCCCAGTCAGAAGGAATACTATGAGCAGGGAGCTGAAACGTGGGGGATTTGGATGGAGAAGACTGCAGGTTCATCCAGTCCATGGGCAGGTACCCCGGTGTAGGGGAGCAATGGGAAGGAAACCAGATACCCCTGAGGGGGTTTTACATTTTCGTCTGGTGGAAGCTCTTGTGTTTCAATTAAGAGCAGGTACTCTACCCAAAAGGCTTTGCAAATGATACTATCACACAACTCAGGAGGAAGAGCACATAGGTGTCTCACTGTGTGTACACTAGTGTGCCGAGAGCTGTGGGGAACACAAAAGAAAGCACCATGGTCCTCGAATGTATGCTGAGGGCCCCCGTGTGGTTGGGGAGACGAGATACACACACAGGAAACAGCAGAAGCCAGCCCAGGCAGTTTGATATTAGGGCCAAATGAGTTTTCCCAATGGTTAAATTTCCAGGATCGTGAAGATGGGGAGCAGGCAGGGAGAGGAGAGTGTTGGGAGGGACTGCCAGGGGATGCTTCACCAGGAGAGTGGGGTTGGGCTTTGAGGGGTATTTTAGTAGGCATGGATGAAGAGGCGGGCAGGCAAGCTTAAGACCAGGTAGAGAGAGCTACCAGTGTGGCCCACACAAAGGGCTCTGCAGAGGCCTCCCTTCCCACCCAGACCCCTTGGCCCCCACCCACATCTCAACCTCTGGGAGTTTATTAGGGAAGATGTATCTGTAGGGGGTCGAGACAGCCCATGGGTGCTGGGAAACAGGGCCGGGTACCCGATATTCCTGATCCTCCAATTTTCTACATTGAGCCTCAATTCCTGGCAGCTCCCCCAGCTGCTGAATTGCATGTGTATGTGTGAGCGGTATTTTAAATTAAGCAGTGAGTGCTTTCAGCTCATCATAAACATGCTAAAAAGCTGGAGCCACGGGCCTGAGCCCACCCCCGCCCCTTACATTCAGGCGGCAGCTGGGGCCACTCGACCCCACACTCTAATGTGCGTTGCCTTTTTCACCGATGAAAAAGACTGTTTGCTTCAGTGTTCCTGGGTAGCTGATCCCTAGTCGTGGTGGGAACTCTCAGTCCGAATTGGAAGGGAAAGGCCTCAGCCCCACCCTACTGACTGAGAATCCTACAACAGATGGAGCACCTACTATGTGCAGGGCATTGTGGGTAAGTCAGTTAATCTCTCTGGGCTCTCCTTTCCTCATCTTCAAAATGCATACAATAACCCTGCTTCCTTTCCCTCCCTACCAGGGCTGTATGTGTCAACCACACTGTCCTTTTGATTTCTGGAGCATTCTCAAAGTCTTTTCCTGCCCCTGGGCCTTTGAATGGGCTGTTCCTTCTACCTGGACTGCCTTTGTGTTCCTGCTTTTGACTTGGGAGGCTTCTTAACCTTTCAGTCTCAACTTCAATGTTACCTCCTGAGATGAGACTTCCCTGACCACCTTACTTCCCTTCTGACCCTCCCTCCTATTCCTTTTATTGGCAGTACTTCCTTAATCACACTTATGTCCCCAGGTAATTATGTCTGTTTATTGTCTGTCTTTCCTATGGGAATGTAAACTGCAAGAGGACAGGGACATTCCCTTTATCGTTCAGCAATGCGTCCCTTTCGTCTGGACGGGTTCTTGGAGCATAGTAGGCTGACATAAACAAAACCATCTGGGAAATATTTTCTCCCTGGGGTTCTTGCCAGACATATGGTTACTGAAGGAAATATCATGACAAAACTGTGTCATTCCAAATGAAAAAAAAAAATCAGGCTAAAGGGAGGAGTTTGTTGAGAGCAGTTCTGTTTTAGAAACCAGACCTTAGAGTCCCATCCCCAAACACAGAGTGTTACGAAAATCAAACAAAAGGAACAGAAACCATTAAAAACAAAAACAAAAAACAAAGCTTCTTGCTGAGTGCTTACTATGTGCCAGGGGCCGTTGTTAGTGTGCTGCACAGTTTATCTAATTGAATTCTCATAATAGCCTAATGACATCAATTCTATTATTAGCCCCATTTTACAGGTGAGGAGACTGAGGCTCTGAGATATTAGTTGCAGTGCCCAAGGTCACACAGCTAGTGAGAAGCAGAACCAAAGTGTGAAGCCAAGGCAGCCTGAGTCTGAGACCATGCACTAACTCATCTATGTCCCCTGCGGCTCCCATGATACTCTTTGGCCCCTGAGCATGCTTGAAGCACTAATTACCCGGCGGTGCAGGGGCTTGGTTATTTGTCTATCCTTCTCACTAGACTGTGAGCTTTTCAAATGCAAGCACTGTGTCGTCTTCATTTTTTCTTCCCCTGTGCCTAGCATAGAGCCTCTACCAGAACAGGTACCGATCAAGATTTCTCGAGTGAATCAATGAGGGAGGGAGGGAGGGAATCCATGCTCCTTTATGTGGGCTCATGTTTATTTCCCTGGTTTATATTAAAACGTAGCAGTGGAGACAAGGGTATCCTGGAGCAAGGGGTCCCTCTCACCATGGGCAACAAGGAGGAGCAGCTCTGGGAAAACTGGGACAGTCTCTAAAGTGAGGTACTTGATTCGAAGGGTTTCATTTTGTTGTCAATGTAAAAAAAAAAAGAAAAGTAGCTGGACTTGTTTAGGACTTAAACAAACTTTCAGTGTTCAAATCCCATCTCAAATCCTTTGCAGAAGGAGGCAGGGTGTGGGGGAGGAGGAGGGGCTAGTTATAAATAAACAAATACCCACAAACCGGCTGGTTTTTTAAACAGAATTTGCTTCAATCAGCACTGCGCCACATTTTTCCAACTGGCCTCCATCATGAGAACAAGTGGGAACTTTCATACTGAATGGCTTTATTTTTTTCTGACCAGATGAATGACAGGAGTTTTGGCTCAGGAGGCAGGTTTCAAATCCTCGGCACACAGTTTGCTGCCCTACTGTGCCCCGTCTATCACACACGCAGTGCCCTGTACAACATACCCAGTCATCACATCTGCTGCTTCAGCCTTCCAAAATAATTGGGTCATTGTTTTATTACACCAGCGAGAGAGCTGCAAGCCTGTTAGGATTATGTCATTGACATTTGCGTGAAAAGGCGATCATGATACACTGGTCATTTCACGCAGCTGGGAATGCAACTTGAGGTTCTTATCCGACCCCTCTGACTTCATTTCACAGCCCAATCAGTGTGAATGGATAGCTCTGATCTATGTCACCTTTAAAACGTTGTCTAGCCCTTCAAAGGTCCACACAGGATCTAACTAGTTTCATGCACTTGGACTTTTCTGCTTGTAGGCGCAGTGGTCTGAAGGTGAGAGATGCTTGCTTTTCATGTGTGTGGCAGTTGTACACTCTAGTGGCAGGATGCTGTAATACAGTGGCATTTGTTCGCTAACTGCTAATCAGAGCCAAGGATGGTTTTGGCTCAAGAACAAACAAGGGCTAATGTTGTCTGTGGCGGAAGACTAGACAATTTATGAGAGTTCTGTAGCGACTTCTATTGTGCGTTACTTTCAGTAGGACCTGTGCTTTGATTGAAACGGTCAGTATGCTTAAGCTTGGGTCTCTGCTAATGGAATTCAAGCATATTCGTGTTTATCAACAGGTATTAAAGATGGCAGAACATCTTCGTTCCCAACAAGGAAATGGTTAGCATTGATTATAGAAGTATGAACAGAGCTCAAGTTCATGTGCCAATTTTTCTATTGCAGCTCATTGATCCTCTTCTTCTACCAGTATGCTAGCTGGATTTTGATGGCATGTGGCCATTAATATACCCTTTGAAGGAATGGACTGCAGACACCTGTCTATCCCTATTTTAAAATTTATTTTTAAGTAATCTCTACACCTAGTGTGGGGCTCAAACTCACAACGCTGAGGTCAAGAGTTATGCGCTCCACCACCAGAGCTAGCCAGGTGCCTCCTGTCTATACCTCTTCTGGTACCAGTCCCTATCAAACCAGCCCTTAACAGCCACCTCTAGGTGTGACAGGCAGAGCCAGCCCCAAAAGGGAGTCAGCTGAAGAGACGGAGTGGCTTAGATGCAAATCTCCTAATCTCAACCACCATGACTACAAATAACTGAGGTTCCTGAATTTTTCTTGGCAACTGGTTCCAACTCCCTTGCCTCCTGGCCACTTTGGTATTTGTGCTCTTCCCAGTTCATGCTTTTGATCTGTCTTTTCCTTATGGGTGCAGCTTCTTTTTCTGTAAGATGGGGCTCCCACTGGGACCAAATGAAAGAACATACCCAAACCTGGCATGGTGCCCAGCAGATAGTAAGTGCTCAACAAAAGGTAGTTGTCATCTCCTTTACCCTGTCCGACTTTCTTCAGCTTCTGTTCTCTCCATGTCCAATAATGGCCCTTGGACCAGGACCTGTTCCCTCCTCTGACTGGCAAGCCAAGTCACCTGCCCCTCAGACGAGCTGGGCTTCCTTCTCTGGCAACTTCCTTCTCAGTCGTTACTATCTGTTGCCATGTGGCACTCACTATAACCATAGGCAGACCTCTGCCAGTTGCTGACATTAGCCTATTGAATTCTGGCACGGAAGAAAAGGTTTGTAGACAGGAATTTGCATGTCTGGGCCAGATACCAGACCAGGAGGCAAATCCATATTTACCTGCCCTCTCCAGTTGCGAGCAAATCACCCACATTCTGGTTAAAACCAGATGTTTCACACTCATGAATGCAATGCCACACATCACACAGTGACTTACAAGGAACACGGAGTGGTTTTCACATCAGAAATGTAACCTACATGTCACTTCTCAGATTTCAGAAAAGTAGCTACCATACCTGGGAACTTTTCCCTTGAAAATGACCACGTTGTTAGGTGTCTTGTAGGGACTTTAATTTGGAAGCCCCGGAGCACTTCCATGCTCTTTCCAACGGGGTCTCTGACTGCTTTAATTTGCAGGGAGGTAAAATATTGGAGAAGATAAGAGATCTTCCCTAAACTCACCTGCTCTTTGAAAATGTTCTTCAGTTGCCTTGGCGAACAGCCAATCCAAACACTTAAAAAAAAGTCAGAGAATGCAGGAATCCTGAATGCTATTCTCTGTGCATGTCTAAACAAGAATGGGGGTGGTTGTGAGATGGGGGGCAACAGAAAGAGGAAAAAAAGGCAGCTTTTGCATCCTAGGCGGGGAGGTGATCATACTCCATCGTATTTGGTCTCTCCTCTACTCATAAAGAGGAGGGGGGACATCGTGACACCAGACTTCTCTGCTAGAATCCGCTTCTCACCTTGAGAGGTTGTCCTGTCTGGCACACCACACCAGGGCCAAGAGGGAAGTGTCAGCCCAGTAAGGTCAGTACCATGATTAGTTCACAAGTGCTTTGACTTAGTTATTGGTACATCTGTTTCTACCCATTTGGGAGGAGGCAACATGATCAACTACACTGTATGTATTTGAGTCATCCTATTTAACCCTTAGTCACATTCTTTTCTTTTTAATTTATTTTTGTTTATTTTGAGAAAGAATGAGAGTTGGGGAGGGGCAGAGAGAGAGGGAAAGACAGAATCCCAAGCACTCTCAGTGCAGAGCCCGATGCGGGGTCTCAAACTCATGAACGGTGAGATCACGACTTAAGCCAAAACCAAGATTTTCGGACGCTCAACCGACTGAGCCACCCAGGCTCCCCTTTTTATTTATTTTTAACTTTTAAGGCTTATTTTTTATTTTGAGAGACAGGGGAGGCGCAGAGAGAGAGGAAGAGTGCTCTCAGCATGGAGCCCGATGTTAAGCTAAAACTCAAGAACCCTGAGATCATGACCTGAGCAGAAGTTAAGAGTCGGATGCTTAACCAACTGAGATACCCAGGCTCCCCAACCCTGAGTCACATTCTGAAGGACTTTCTGAGCTCCAGCAACTGGGTGGGTATGCTGTGAGACAGTGGCTTCTTTCTATGCATTCACAGAGAATGGCTTGTTCTGATAGTGTTAGTTTTCCAGTGTTTCCAAAATTACGTATGACATGGTAAGAGACAGGTGGTTAAGTAACCAGCTCCTGTTAGGAGTCATTGCTTCCTTTTCCAGATCTGTGAGGTATGCTTTTCATATATCATCTCATCTCCTCCTTACCGCAAAGCTGTGAGACAGGTACCGTCATTATCGCAGTTTCACTAGCAAGGAGACAGGGACTCAGGGAGCAGAATGCAAGATCACACAATGGACACGTGGGCAGCTGGGATTCAAACCCAGGCTCATCTAACCCAATTGCACTGTACTTTCTCCACGTACCATATATTGGGCCCCACATAGCCCTAAAGAACAGAATTAATCCTTAGATAGATTATTCTGCTTCACATTTTGCTGACAGTTATTGTTAATACTGCTGTATTTTACTACTGGTGCTGCTGCTGCTATTATTATTGTTAGTACTATCCCCATTTATTTAGCTCTGCATTTCCCCCAGCACCGGTAAGTGCTTTAATACCCAGCCGCCAGGTGTAGAGTTTGAACCTAGGTCTGAATGCATCTGATGTACCTGTGTCACTTTTCTGTATGATGTGCAGTGCAACACAGGAGATGTAAGACATTCACAATTCGGGTAGGTTATTGGCTGTGGTTCAGCTCCCAACATTCACCCAGTGTTTACTGAGCACATATTAGATGAAAAATCTATTACCTCCTACCTTTGAGTTGCTCATAAAACTTTCCAGGTAGGCAGATAGATATGGAAAGCATAAATTTAAATATCTTGAATTTACCTGATGTGAAAAATAAACATGACCTGTAGTTAATCTATTAGAGTTGTCTAAACTGGAGTCCGTAAAGGGCTTGAAAGGGGCAGGCCTAGTTTAGTAGTGAGAATAACGTGCAAAAAGGCTTGCCACCAGATGGCTACATGGGAGTAGTACCCTGACCTCTCTGGGCTTCTGTTTCTATATCTGGGATCCCAAAATACAAGTCAGAGCCCCCATTTATTGAGCACTTTATTGTGCACCAGGCACCTTACTAGGTGGTTTCCATGTGGTCTTGACAGCCATTATTCTTAGCTCCCCTTTCATACGGCTGAGGCTCAGAGATGTCAGATAGTGTGCCCCAGGTCACACAGCTCTTCGGTGGCCAATTGTTTTCATTGCCAGAATCCTCTCCCAGCTGCTAAGTTGTATGGCCTACCTTACCTTCTGACTGAACTTCAAGTCAAGTGTTCTCTCCCGGGTTGCCTTAAAATTGAAATTAAAATCAAGGACAACCCTGTTCAACTGAGCCAAGAGGATAAACATTAGAAATAGCAATTAGCAGGTAGAAATGTTGCCAGGAAGAGCTATACAAAAGCGCAGAAAGACATCCAAGGAAGTTAACAATGACGGGCGGGTACAGCAAGGGTTGCATGTTGATAGTTAATGGGATGGCCGCCAGACCTTACTACCTTCCTCCTCCTTCACCTGCCCGCTCCACAATCTCAGGCTTCTCTAGACAGCACAGCCCACCTAGAGGCAGCCTGGGTCCTGCCACATGAGGGCACCAGGCCAGGAATTGTGGGCCTAGGGCAGTAGAGCTCTGGGCTGGGAACCATAAATAACCACTTTAATAAAAAGCAGCTTTGGTAAGGAGCCTTGCCACCTCTTAAGCGATTCTGTGCCTCTTATATGGACCCAGTTACTTGAGAAAGGCCTAACCTCATATCTCCAACACTATGATAATCACAGTTGCCGTTGCGTGAGAACTGACTGTGGGCCAGGCTCTGTGCTGAACACCTACATACACTCACTCAGTTGCTCGTCACACAGCTGTAGGAGAGCAAGTGCTATTGTTTCCCCCACTTTACACAGGAAGCATCAGCCTCCAAGAGGCTAAGTAACGTGCCCGAGTTCATACAGCTGGTTGGAACTGGAATTTGAAGCCTGGAGCATCTGGTTCCCAGGCCAGAGCTCTTAATTCCTGTATTTAATGAATGTCTGTTGAAGGAATAAACAGATGAATGAATGGACAAATGTATTAATTCATTTCGCTTTACTTTAACAAACATTTATTGAGTGCTCTGTGTGTGTCAGCCCGTGTGCTAGGCATTGAGGATTCAAATGTTAAACATTTAAACACAGGCACACCCCCTACGTGGTTGCTGCTCCTGAGCTCACAAAAGCACTCTCTAATGTGGCAGCATTTCTTCTGGGGAAGAGTGATTTGGGTTTTTGGAGCAGCAGTGTTTTAATGACGCTATTAAATTTAACCCAAAGTGGGGCTTGTGCACCGGTGAGCCAAGAGTTTCAAATGAGAACGTGTCTTTGATTAATCATGGATTAAGCCAGAGAATGGTTACATGCAGAAACGGAGCTGCAACTCCTATCACATCAGCTACCTATTTTTCCATCTATCATGTCTGTCTCCTGTTAAACCCTCCCATGGTACAAAAGTTATCTGTACTCTAATGGACAATTATCCCATCTATCATCCTGCCAGTCCTGCTGATTGCTGGCAGTCTGCTTGCCCACAGAGGATACTTACAAATAGTCACGACTGATGATGTGCTGGGAAATTGCTCATTTTTACACATTTGAAAACCACGCAGAATGAATGTCTTTGCAGGTTCCTTTTTTAAGCTGTATTTGTTTTCCTGGTTATATAAGAGCAGGTTATGAATTCTTTATGTGTGTGTTTCACACGGCCTCGGAATATTTCAAAAACCCCTAGGCAGCAGCCACGCAAAGGTTAAATTGACAAATAAATGAAATAAACATACCTGGGGCTCAGGTCGCTGGTCATCATGGCAAGGTGATCCCCATCTTTATGTTCCTTTCCAGGTGTTTTGAAGAGAATCCCAGGTTGATTAGGGTTGAGGTGAGGACTCATGGTACTGAAAGAAGGGGATGGAGTGGACAGTGAGAGATGCCCTGTTGAATTCCCCCCAGGCTATACCTATGAGATTTGAGGCCAGGAATGCCGCCCCCCTTCCCCCCTTTCCACCCCAAGTCCAGTAACACATCTAATTTTTGATCACAGTAGCCAGCATGGCCCATACAATCAGAGTCACCAGTTGCCCAGGGCGAACACCCAAGAGTTGTCTTTTTCACATCTTTATTCACCTTTATGCTCAGCCAGTGATGTCACACTACCTGACATCAAATTTGACCCATTTTCTCCATCATTCCAGCCACTGCTTTGGTTTAGGATCCCATCACTATCTTCTCTTGCCTTGATTCCTTTGATAGCTTCCTGGTTTTTACCTCTCATCCCCCCTTCTGTGAGTATTCTCCCAAAAGTGGCCTGAATGAGCTTTCTAAGATGCAAATCAGATCATTTGACTCACACACACACACACACACACACACACACACACACACCCTTAAGTGTAAGAGGTTTCACAGTAGAGACCGGAGGCTCTCAAAGTGTGGTCCTGGGGCCAGTGGCAACAGCATTTCTGAGAACTCGTTAGAGTAGGTCCTTATTAGAGACCTACTGAGTCAGAAATTCTGGGGGTACTCCCCCAGCTTGTGCTTAACAAGCCTTCCAGGTGATTCTGGTGAGTGCTCAAATTTGAGAACGCCCACCCTACCATCATGGTTTTGAATAAACTGGAGGAGGTTTTAAAAATTCCAATGCCTCCCCCACAGACTAATTAAATCTGAGTCCCTGGGGGTGGGATCTAGTCAACTTCAACTTGTTTGAAGTTCTCCAAGTGATTCCAATGTGCACTCAAGGCTGAGAACTACTGCTCTATAGGATGAAGTCCCAGCTACTTAGCCTGGCATTTAGAACCTATCTCCTTGGTCACATCTTCCCGTACGCCTATAGAAGGAGCTCACACTGCGATTGACTCATAGGGAATTATTGACAACTCTCTAAGACCACAGACAGTCTCTTAACCTCTGTGCATTGGCAACGGTCTTTCCCACTAGCTGGTCCTCCCCTCTTTCCCTCCCCTCACCTGGCAAACATCTTCTCATCGACCCCGCATAGCTTGGAAGATGCCTCTGTGGAAGAGATTCCCCTGACCTTTCACACAGCATCTATAGCATAGCACTTGCCACATCATCTTATTATTATCTGCTTGGTTGTCTGCCTCTGCACCTTAAACTTTATCTGATCCTAGCCCTCAGTGCGTGGGGCTGTCATGGTCTGTTTGCTTCACTGTCTCCATCGCTGTGAGCAGCTTGAGGTCATGGGTGGAGTCTTGGGCTTTCCTGAATCTCAGTCCCTAACCCAATGCCCAGCACGTGTCTGGTGCTCAGTGAACATCTGTAGACTGGACAAGTAAATGAAGTGAAGGCTCCTTTCTTCTCCATGTCTTCTACCACCATTCTTGTCCGGGTCCCCCATTGCTTTATTGCAAGAGTCTCCTGATTAATTCACACCTCTCCGTTCTCTGGTCCCTCTGTACTACATCCACCATGTGGTCTTCTAAAACCCCAGACACTATTACCTCTCCCATACTCAAACACGTTCAATAATTCCACATTGTCTGCAGAGCAAATGGCAAAGTAGCATTCAAGGTCCTTCGCAAGAGCGCCCCTACTTTTCCTGCTATACCGCACCCCCTGCCCCCGCTCCCCTATATAGGACTGGCTACAACATTTGTGGGCCCTGGTGCAAAGGGGAGCCCTGTGTTCAAAAATTAGTAAGACTTTCCAGACAGTGACAGCAGCACATTAAACCAAACATAGGGCCCTTGTGAGTGCCAGGTCCTACACAAGTCTGTCCCTGCATGTATCTGGCCTGCTAGCCAGATGAACTCAGTGTTCCCCGAACGGCTCTCTAGGGTCATTTTCTCTGCAGTGTTTGTCAAGCTGTGCCCAGTCTCCTCTACCCTGCTTACCAGCCCAAAGCTCCTCTTCCCCGTAGATCCACTTCTTCTCTGTCCTCCAAGGATCTGTCTCAGCCTTACGTCCTGTCATTCTAGCCAACAGTACTTTCCACCACACAGACTGATAACAGCAGTTATTTGTGTAGGTGCATGGTCATGTCTCTCTACTGAATTTTAATCTACTTGAGGGTAGGGACTCTGTTGTGTTCATCTTTATAGTTCCTATGGACCTAGCACAGTGCTTCATATCCATTCCTGGACTGACTTAGGGGAAAAAATGCCTCAACCCCAGTAACCGAGTTTGCTGAAAGGATAGTAGACTCTAAAGACCTGATTTGAATCCTGTATTATTAGCTGTGTGACACTGAAGGAGTCACTTCGTTCTCTGAGCCCAAGCCTTGCCCTCTATAAAAAGACGATACTTTTTCTAACTATTTTATGCCGATATCTTGTTATTTGCTAATATTTTCAAAATGTTTTGCCTTTTTTAAAGAATATGTATAAAACTTAAAGAAAAAGTTATATCACAAAATTGCAACATCTGAACCTGTGAGGATCTAATACCGGTTTTGTTGTTTCTGGCTTCATTGTGTGCTTTGTGATTTTGGATTATGAGTTCATGTTCAGCCAAACTTTATCCATGGTAATCTGATGAAAACTGATGGGGGGTGTGTTCCTTTAGGAATGCTTTAGGAAGCATTTGCTTGGTTTCTTCCAGGTGCTTCAGGGAACTATTTAGTCCCAACTGCAGGAGCCATGTGTCATTTGTCTATATGAACAGGGCTTAGCTCAGGGACTTGTGGATGCTCACCATGGATTTGTTGATTGAATGGATGAATTAATAAGGCATCTATGAGCTTCCTTTGGAAGTCCCATAAGAATCATACCCTCTCATGGTAACAAAGGATGGTAGGTATATCAGGAAAATAATAATCGCTGATATCTTATTGCTCTTCCTACGTGCCAGGGATGATTCTAATTTAATTTTCTCTACAACTCCATGGATAGGTACTATTATTGTCATTCTACAGAGGAAGCGCCAGGCTCGGACAGGCTGGGTAAGTTGACGAAAGTCACAGAGCTAGGGAATGGTGGAGCTTGCATATGAACCCAGGCATCCTGGAGATCCATCTACCACCACCCTGTGTTGGAGAAGACAGTGACAGTAGTGACAGTAACAGTAGAGTGGAAAATTTAAGTACTGCCAAAGGGGCTGCAAGACCCACATGTACTTGGGACTTGGCATGGTCTAGTATGGTCAGTTAACCCTTGTATGTAGTTTTCTTTCCCCCAGCTAGCATAGGAGCAGTTTGAAGGCAGAAACCATGGGTCACAGCTCTTTGAAATGCTTAATATATGCTTGCTCAATGAACAAATGAACATTTTGAAATTAAACTTTTATATACATCACTTCACATCTCTTGTATGTCAGACTGAAATTGGTGACAGGACTTTCACTTTGCTTTAAAACCTAAAAGGGGCGGGGCGCCTGGGTGGCTTAGTCGGTTAAGCGTCCGACTTTCGCTTGGGTCATGATCTCGCGGTCAGTGGGTTCGAGCCCCGCGTCGGGCTCTGTGCTGACTGCCAGCTCAGAGCCTGGAGCCTGTTTCAGTCTGTGACTCCCTCTCTCTCTGACCCTCCCCTGCTCATGCTGTCTCTCTCTCTGAAATAAATAAAACATTTAAAAAAATAAAAAAATAAAAATAAAAATAAAACCTAAAAGGGGCACCTGGGTGGTTGAGTGTCTAACTTCAGCTCAGGTCATGATCTCACGGTTTGTGGGTTCAAGCCCCTCATCGGGCTCTGTGCTGACAGCTCAGAGCCTGGAGCCTGCTTCAGATTCTGTGTCTCTCCCTCTCTCTCCCCCTCCCATGATCATACTCTGTCTCTCTCTGTCTCTCAATGATAAATAAATATTAAAAAAACTAAAAAAAAACTAAAAACGCCTAGAGGTGCCTGTCACACAGTGGTATAATCATTACACCTTGCATTTGTTTTGGTGTTGAGACCCCTGGGAATGAAGGAAGAAATTTGGATTCTGCCTTCATAGGTCCCAAGGCTGTTAGGAACCAAAGGCCACTGTGTTTGTAACCCATTTCTTAAGCTGCTGTCCAAATGTAGGAGGGCCTAAAGGAAAGGGGGGCTTTATTTGCTCTTATCCTTGCCAAGGAAAGGAAAGAATTCAAGTGTGGACTCTCAGTAAACATGCTAGGTCTTCCCTGCAGTGCTGCTCTGATGAAATGAAATCCCCAGTTTCCACCAATCTTGGTTCAATATTTACCTGGTGGGGGGCAGGGTGGGTGGTGGTGGTGGTGGTGGTGGTTATGGTGAGCCTGGGGACAGGTTTCCAGAATGAAGAGGAATGGAATTGGGGAGGGAGGGGAGGACTGTGGGCCTGTGTGTGTGTATGTGTGTGTACTGAGAGAGGAATGGCCTGGGTGGGGAGGTGGGGGGCTGGTAACCATGATCATAGTGTAATGAGAGTGAGGCTGGGAAGAGGGATTTAAAGAAAGGACTCCGTCGCATACGTTGGTTCCTTTTCGAGGACTTCTCTTTGCTGAAAAAACTTGTCTCATTTCAATCTTAGAAGCCCAGATTGGGCAGTTAGCCACCCAAGTTCCCAGTTTTTCTTTCCCTGTATGGGTGGGGGGTGACTATTATAAGGGTGAAGGGAAGGACTCCAGGATCCTGGCGTGAAGACAGGCACTGCAATTGGGAATCTGCCCCATAACTGTGCTAATATGGTCACTGTCCCTAGCCTGCTAGGGGGGCATACAGCAAGTCCTCCCCTCCCCCATCCCCTCAGCAGACCAAGACTCACTGCTAGAAACCCCCCTGGGATGTCATTGCTCATGCATTTAATGTGGGTCATGTTGGGTTTGAGGAGTGTGAGGGACATTCAGGCAGCTGGCGAGGGCTGGGCTGGAAAGAGAGATATGAAGATCAGGAGCATATAGGGGAGAGTTGAAACTGCCCAAAGGGAATATATAGAAATAAAAGTAGAGGAAAGGGCTTGCAGGGTTATTATGGGCTGTGAGGTAGGAACAGGGCTTGGGAGGAGTACGGGTTTGAGGAGGGTTCATTTATTCATCCATCCATCCATTCAACATTTGTTGAGCTTTCTGCCAGATACAGTGTTGGAGGAGGAAGTTGAGGATTTAAGAGGGAGAAGGGTTAAGAGGGGATCCCTGGATGGAATCAGATGAAGGAGAAGGGAAGTGCTGAGTGCCTGGGCTCTCTCTTGCCAGGAGAGCACATCTGTTAACACAAAGCTGCATCTGTATCCCGGCCAGCTCTCCCCACTTCACCCCCTCCTTCCTACCCACCCTCACAAGACAGGGAGCCACATGGTGGCTTCCTATACCCTTTTAGCCCCTATGTTGTTCTTAGGCAGTTAACTGTGGTGTCAGCGACACCGCTTCTCAGAGCTCAGGCAGTTCCCCATGGGCAGGAGGTGGTTGGGGGTGTCAGTAGAGAGTTTCGAGAAAAAGAGCTGGAGAAGGAGCTGTCTGTAATTAGCCTCAGCTGCTGTTGTGCAGCAGCATTGGGGTCCGTCAGGAGTGTAAATGCATGCATATGAACCTGCATGCGTGGCGCCTCATTGCTATCACTCTGTTTTTCAATGTATTATATGCTGGCTACAGCCTCGCTGCTCTGCAATCTCTCCTGTCCCTGAGGATCCCGAAGGACAGAGTGTTCCACAGGCAGCACCAGCTTGAATCACTAATGCTGCTAAGCAGGAAGACAACAAATATAGGCCCCCATATGTCCTGGATACACAAGCCCCTGCTCTCTCCCTCCACCCCCACTTCCTGAATATTTCCTACTGAGTGAAGCCCCAGCACTTGAAATTAGCAACCCCTCGTTTCTGCACAGCCTTTTGGCAAAGAGCTTTCGCAGCTGTCATGCCATGCATCCTCCGAGAGCCCTGAGGGGCAGCATTCTACAGGTGAGGACCCCGAGGTGCAGGCAAGCACAGAGGTTTGCACAGGGTCATTGGGCTGGTCAGTAGCAGAGCTGCATCTGAAACACAGGTGCTCAGCCTCTGAGCCTGGTACCCTGTCCCCAGCAGGGCTTTGCCAGGATGGCTGCTACCCCTTGACTCTGACTGCTGCTCTCTGTGCTCATGAGAATCTGTCAGTCATGGCTCTGAGAACTGCCTCAGCAAGTGTTGAAAACCAGGACCTCCTAAGCTGAGCCCAGCCTAGGAGCTTATTTAGAGCCTGCCACGGGCCCACTACCATGCCAGCGCTTATGGGGACCTCAAATGGGGTATAGCATAGCCCCTCTCCTCAAAGAAATGACAAGTTCTGTATTAACCTCCCTCCAACCCCAGCCCTGGTGGGTGAGGAGGGATGATGGGTAGCAAGAACTAATGATGAAGGAAGGGAATAACGGGTTAAAAAAAGGAAAAACTAGAGTTTCTGCTAAGGATTAGGCACAGGTGGAGTACATAGGTTATATGTATCATCTGTATGATGTTTCTAACATATATGTATATACACACACACATCAAATTAATGAATTTCCGTGGATTAACTCATCTATTCAGTTCAGTCATCCATGCAAAGAGTTTAGGGCGCTATCTAGCACCTAGAGAGCAGTGGATGGATGCTAACTGTTCTTCCTTCTTATAATCACATCTTCATTATCATTATCTGCACAAATATTAGATACATTATCTCATTTAATCCTTCTAACTCCAGGAAGTAGCAACTATTATTTTCATCTGCAGCTTACAAACCAGGAAACTAACAGCTTATCGTATCCATACCTGGGGAATACTGAGAATACAAAAAAGAACCCAGTGTGGCCCCAGGCAGCCTTTGGGGATCTTTCCATATAGTAGGGGGGACTAAGACACAGAGTACTCATAGTTCAATGGGTGCTGTATTTGAGAAACGTAGCATGGGGGCACTGACGGTGAATGACCTGGTATCCGGGTAGGTTAGGGAGGCGTCACAGATGAAGGACATTGGAGCCGGATCCAGAAGGATGGAGGAGTTTTCCAGGAGGAGCAGTGGAGGGTGGGGGAAATCATTCCAGGCAGAGGGAACAGGATTTGTGTGAAAGTTCATGTCTGGAGGGTGGAGTAATTGCTGTGGGTGCGCAGTTGGCAGCAGTGGAAGGGGAATGGAGAAGGTGGTTGGGGTCAGCTTATCCAGAGCTTTGTTGGCCAAGCTGAGAGGTTTGCACTTTGTTCTGTGAGCAATAGGGAGCCATCGAAGGTTTTTATTGAGTCAGAGGGGTGACAGACCAGGAAGACAACTCTTCCCGGGCACCAGGGTATGGAAGGACTGGAAGGAAGAGAAGCCAACGTCAGGCAGACCACTGGGAGGCCATCGCAAGGGTCCTGGCTAGAAGTGCCAAGTGCTCTGGACCAGGGCTGTGGCCATGAGAGCAGAGAAGAGGGGCCACTCCAGGGACGTGTCAGTAGATAGAAACCACAGGCCTAAGTGTCATGGAAGGCCAAGGAGATGGGAAACATGATGGTGACCCTGAGGTTGCAGCTTGGGTCTGTGGTGATATTGCTAACCAAGACGGGGAACACAGACTGTTAGTTGGCAGAATAATGAGTGGACACAGGTGACAAGTTCAGGGTGGGAGCTAGAAACAGAGACGCCACCCAGGTCCAGGTGGTATTAGTTGACCCCACAGGACCAGATGGGGTGTCTCTTCTCCCATTTACTCCTCCAGGGCGAGGGCTGCGGACAGAGCCAGGTGAGCCCCAGCATGTAAGGTGGTGGGGGAACACCAGCCCAGGGGTGAGAAGATGCCTTTTTTCCAGCTCCTCCCAGGAACCTCGTCCCTTCCACTCAGGAGTAGGGGCCACTTTGCAGGGCGAAGAGAGGTGCTCAGGGTGCAGAGCTTAAGTCCACATGGGGGCCACGAGCTAAGGAAAGGACAGTCACTTCAGCTTTTGAATTCCTGGTGGATGGAACGTCTTCTACGGAAACCCAGCAAATTGACAACTGGGCATTTGGGATGGAACAGACAAATACCACAACTATACAGTGACCGCTGGAATGTTCAGCGCCAACAACCTAGTCTTCGGTGCTAAGGAGCCGGGGGTAGATTGACAAGGCATTTCTAAAGATCCACTTGGCACAAACCACAGCTGGTCTCCTAGGAGTCCTAAAACTTTAATTAGACCAGGCAGGCCCCATAACCAAATCCCATAATCCCATAAATCTATAACGACAAGTTATAGTCACACTCTGAATTTGTAAGAGACCCTAAACTGCTATCTCCTTTCTGAGCCTCTGAATGACCCCTGACCAACTCTTCCTCCTAGAACTACGTATCCAGAATGGCATTGGTCTCCCCTGAAACCGTGACAACATCTATGGATTTCCCTCTTAAGTCCCTAGGATCACCCTAATAATAGTTCTAGACACTTTACACGCATGGACTCATTTATTCTTCATGAATATTATAGACCCTCTTTATACATATATATAATATTTATAGTAGCAATAATAATGGATGGTTTCTGAGTGCTTAATATAGGCCAGGCATGGTTCTAAACATGTTATATGAAATAACTCATAATTCCACATGAACAACACTCTGAGGTAGGTGTTATTACCGTCAACAGCCCCAACTAGCTCAAAATGCCTCTAAATAAAGGCTCTCTGTCCATTTGGCACCTCAGGCTGATTTAGGTCTCCAGTCCAGATAGGTAAAATGGCTCAGGGTCTTTGTGAGACAGCCTAGGAGCGGCCACCTGGATAAGAGGTTAGGACTCCGAAGGCATTTACTGTGCTCCTGGAGAGAGTCAGTTATGTAGGCTGGGGCTGGGTATAGGAACCTGAGTCATGTGACTTGCCTCCCTGTCTCTTGCCCCCTTTCACAAGATGCAGTGTACGCTTTCTTAAGGTGTGGCCCATGGAGAGCTTTTTAAATGTATAGATTCCAGAGATAACCCCGAACCCCGAGACCCTATCTCTATGGAGATAGTAGCTTAATCTTTGAATGGATGAAGGCCTGTCTTCTGATCCCAGGGGTACATAGACATGCTGGGGGGGTACTTCTTCCACTTCCTCCTAGCTGAGCAGAGAATCAGGGAGGGCCAGAATGCAAAGAGCGTGCTGAGGGCAAGCCAGCACAGAAAGCAGATCTCCTGCCACCACACCCCTTTGAGGGAGAGTGAAGTCTATATCCATGGGAGAGGGCGGGGAGAGAGAAGAGCAAGGAAGTGAAGGAAAGCCTCTAGAAACTGGCACCCTGGGGCCCAGATTAGGGAGCGTCCTGAGGGAGGGAGGGAGAGAAGGGTGGTGTTGGAGGAGGAGAACAGCTGTGGGCCAACGGTAGGCTACGGGGTCAGGGACCCATGGTGGAAGTAGCCTCAGCTAGGTATCTATCCATGCTACCACTGCAACATCGAGCTTTCCAGGAATGAGACACAAAGTGTTTGGTGGGACGTTTTTCCTTCTGTTAGTGCTTTGGGACCTGCATGCTCCTGCACCCCACCCTCCCAGAAATAAGTCTACCTCACCACTAGGGAAGGGGCAGCCGAGCTCAGACTGTGAAAGCCCAAGAAAGGATTTCATGAATCCTTAGCAGGGACCCCACCTGTTTGGTTAGCTGGGGGAAGGAGTGGAGTCAGAGCTGGAGGGAGGAAAGGCTTCGGAGCACCCTTATGTAGCGAGGCTCAGTGGAAAGGGTGCGGAGAGCTACTTTAAGGACACAGCGACCTTTGGGAGCATTTAGTGGGGTTAGAGCTGCACTGATCAGGACCATCTGCTGCTGTAACCTATCCTCTGATGACAATGCATGCAGCAGAGAGCCAGACATATTAGTCGCTTTTGTTTTTTGTTAAGCACTTACTTTGTACCAGGTGCTCTGCTGGACTCTATGGCCATCACCTCATTTCATCTTTACAACACTGTCTGCTAGATACTACGTTTACTGTGCCCATTTTACAGATGAGGCTGAGATAGGCAACATGACTTGCCCAAGGCTATAGGGCTAGAGAGTGGCAGAGCCAGACTTTAAAACCAGGTAGTCTTACTCCAAAACCCTGTCCATTAGGCCCTAGGAAGGATGTGTGAATATGGGATTGCCTTAGAGCTTTTGGTGAAGGTGAGTCACCATCCTTATCATGAATCCTATACATAGGAGTTCAATGCTGGTACCCAAGGAAGGAAAGGGCAGGAGCAGAGTCTCAAAGTTGAAGTCCCTATGTGCTTCCCTCCTTAGACTCACCCTCCCAGGCTGGAGAAATGCTAGGGTTGAGGGGGGACAATGTGTGCGATCTGTTTGATTCCTGATACTGAGGCCTTTTAGCAATTTTGAGAGCCCTGGTTCAGTGGCTCCGGTAACTGAGTCTGAAGGTGCCCCAGCAGGACCCCTCCTACCGCCTGTCCTGTTCTAGTAGGTGGGATTCTTCCTGCTCCCTGTACCCCAGTTTCATGAAGTGGGTCTTTGTCTTCTTACCCAAATCCTGAGTCTCTGCCTCAGTAGGTGGCCTTGTACTCCATTTTAGCAAGAACGGAACCTTTCTTTTGTTCTGCCTGAGCTTCTTACACTTCTGGCCGTGACCAGTCCTGTTTTTAGACTCCTGCACTGAGGATCATCTTTGTACCTACAACGCTCTCATGTTTTTTGTCTCTCTTCTTCCTTCTAGCAGAGGCTGCTGTCAGGATGCGATGCATCCAGGTGAAACTTAACAGGGTAACCCTGTCTGGCATTTTGACTGATGCCAAAGCCCTGAGTCAAAGGAATTATGTGCTTAAGCATTTTCAAGCTCTTGGGAGTGGATAGGGAAAGATTTGGAAAGGCAAGGGAATGCTCTTAATACTCCTGGAATGCCATTAGGTAGACATAAAATTCAGGCCACTGCCAAGCCAGAACCTGGATTATTTTGGTTATGATCAGAATCCGTCACCCAGGGCGAACTGCCTCCCCCCACCCCCTACCCAGCAAGGTGGCTTTGACAAAAATCTTCCAGACAATTAACTTCCATGATCCAAGCATCTTTTTTTCCCAGAGCTTTTCTGAAGGGGAAAGGCTGAGGAACTTGGTGAGTTACTAAAGACCACACAAACAGGCAGTCGTCAAAGCAAAAGCAAATCCCTCCAGAGGTTAGTTCCCTTGCATAGCCTGAGAACACCCTCAGTCTCCACCAGACACAAGGTGAATTTCCTGTTTTAACTCTTCCAGCACTGATATTAATAATCACAGAAACAGAAGGTAGCCAGCCTTGGTTTAATGAACATCTTATGCTTTTTAGCATCTCATGCTAAAAGCACTGTTCCTTCTATGGTGCTGTGTAGAAATAAAAGGGAAGATCTGCTGGCCTTGTCCTGTTCTTATTCATGGCTGAGGAAGTCATTACAAAAGCCTAGAAGGACACTGTTTTTTGTCATGGGTCATGGCAGGTTTTCCAAATGACTTCCTATCAAAGACACGCTTCACCCTCGCCTCCAAGCAAATTCTGCACCCTATGAATGGTTTGGTTTTGGTGTTGATGAAGGAGGATATGTAACAGGGCCTGGCTCTGTTATTCTGGGCCATTGTAAGGGAACTTCAGTGGGTACCCCAAAGAAGGACTGAATGTCCCCATCGGAGCTGCTTCAGGACTGACAAGCTGGCCAGAGGCAGTCCAGTCCCTCAGGAAAGTGGTAAATAAACACATCAGAAATGCTGTCCTGGGGGGCCTGTACCTATTTTGTCTTCTTTCCATTAAAACAGGAAGGCAGTGAAAGGGACCATTTCACCACATAGCTTGGATCCTTCACCATCGTGGCAGCATTTCTAACTGCGTTGAACCACACTGCTCTTCCTTTTTTTTTTTTTTTTTATACCATGGAAGAGTTCCTAAATTCTCCTTTATGCCCTCCTGCTTACAGCATCTTTCACTCTTACATCAAATTGCTGCATAAGGGATGGAGCAGCGAGCAGGGACTGTGCCCATAGTAGCTGTGACTGCATTTAAGAAATTCAAATGCCAAGGGCGTGCTTCTCCCATTAAGTCCAACATGAGCTATTAGGTGTGCACAGCACTGATGAGCAGGAGACCCTGAAGGACAGGTGAAGGTTTTGGTATGCTGGGGGCTTTGGAAAGAACAAAGAAGCATTTTCACGTTCCAAACTAAGAAGCAGTGTGGAAGGAAAGTGGGGTTGGGGGAAGGGTATCAGGAATTCTTCCAACACCATGGGGCCTGTTCACACCTGAATCAGATATTGATGACCTTTTCCAGGCCCTACCCTCCTCCACCCTCCCCAAAAGACACCATGAGCAGCAATGAGCCCCAGTACTTACAGGTGCAGAGGATTTTAGGACAGGAAAATGGAGACCGCCGGCTCCCGAATGCCTGCCGAGGCAGTTGCATCAGATTAGGAAGTGATGATTGTAAGAATAAGATGTTTGGAAAATCTTGTCGTTCGCCGCCCCCCCCCACCCTTGTCTTTTCAGTCCACATCCAAACTCAGACCACCCCCTCGGACATCTGTCTTTCCAGGCTGCCTAGTGCCTCCATGCCCCTTCCCGAGAGGGTGCTGGCCGGGAAAGGTAGTCAGGCTCCTGGGATTAGGTTGGCAAGAGCGACTGTCCTCCGAACGATCAGCCCAGACAAAAAGAGGGAGCAAGCAAACCTGAAAATGGGTCCAGGACTGAGAGCTCCAGGTCCTTAGCATGTTCCTGGCATATTCCGAAAGTGGCATCCACAGCAGAGAAAGTGTCCCAAAATAGCTCAGGCTGCCAATGCCTCGCTGAAACCTGAGAAAGAATTGCTGAATTCTAAGATCTGGGTCGCTGTGGGTGTGTGATCAAAGTACGGATTTGTTGGGAGGAGGAACTCAAGCCACGAGCTTAGGAGAGGCATGAGGTCACCTGGGGCACAGCCTAGCCTGCCTTCTCTTTTCCAAGTTGCTTGAGCTGGGCCGTGTCCGGAAATCTTGCCTGTGCGGAGGCAGGGGGCTGGCAAGAGGCCCCAGGGACGCTGCTTTTGTTCCCAGGTTTCTGATGCGCTAACAATATAAAATAGCAGCACTCTGTTTTCTGCATTTCAAACAAGGGAACTGATACTGTGCAAAGGTTTCTTTAAGGCGATGCTTTCTAACTGATGAAATTCCCTTCCCAGTAGATTTTTCATTACCTTGGGCCTTTGGCAGAAGTCAACGTTGGCTTCTTACAAATTAACAGAGAAGAGCAAATAGTAATAGTAGGGTCTCTGTGACTTTCTTGTGATTTGGGAAATCCCCCCTCTCTGGCTTCTGACTAGATGGTGCCTATACGTAGTTGCCTATGGTACTGGGAAGGATGAGGTCCGCCCAGACGTGCTGTCTCATTTTCGCATTTGCTGAGATCTTGGGACACTCTCCTTTCCTCAAGTGTGTTGCAAATTTGCGGATTCTCTGCAGAGAGTGGGAGGGCGTCAGTACATGGGAAGTTCAGCATCCATCTTTGTTCGGCCTGCCTCGGGTTTAAGAAGAGAAAGCACAGAAGTTGGCTTTTAGTTCCAGACCTGCCTGACTTTTGCTGTGCAATTTTGGGCAAGTCACTTCTCTTCTCTGGACCTCAGTTTGCACTTCTGTAAAATGGAAATAATGATAATACCCATTCTCACCCAAACCCAAACCATGTATAGTAAAACTGAATGCAAGGAGTCAAGAGAATACGGCTAGGGGCCCGGCTTGCCACTTGCAGTAAATGGTTGTTCAGAGGACCTCACTAGTAGCCACTGGCATCATGCATTAACATGTGTGCGCTGAGCCTGATGCATACCATGGTACTAGGCACTGTTGGCTTCCTGCCTAAGGGTCAGTATTATTTCTGATTCCAAACTGGGAGACACTGGGCCAGTTGCTTAATGCTCAGTAGCTCCATTTTCCCATCTGTCAAATAGGTATACAGGCTAATAATAAAACAGGTACACAATTCCTTATCCGGAACCATTGGAGGTAGGTGTGTTTCAGAGTTCTGAAGTTTTGGGGGCACTTGGATGGCTCAGTTGGTTAAACATCCTTCTTTGGCTCAGGTCATGATCTCATGATTCATGGGTTTGAGCCCCATCAGGCCCTATGCTGACAGCTTGGAGCCTGGAGCCTGCTTCAGATTCTGTGTCTCCTTCTCTCTGCCCCTCTTCTGCTCCCAGGCCATCTCTCTCTCTCTCTCTCAAAAATAAATTAACATTAAAAAAATTTAGAGTTCAGAAGTTTTGGTGTTTAGGGGCGCCTGAGTGGCTCAGTGAGTTTAGCATCTGACTCTTGGTTTCAGCTCAGGTCACGATCTCACGGCTTCTTGGGTTAGAGCCCCACATTGGGCTCTGCATGAGTGGTGTGGAGCATGCTTGGGATTCTCCCTCTTTGCCCCTCCCCCACCCATGCTGTCTCTGTCTTTCTCAAAATAGATAAATAAACTTTCTAAAAAGTTTTGGATTTTAGAAAAGTACTATGGTACATATATATTATATAACAGCCCTAGTAGGATTTACGGCAGTATCCTATGCCCAAATACATTAATATGTATAACTGGGATAAATGAATAGCCTGCCATTTCAGGCCCAATTTTGCCACCAAATAAACTTGGCATAAAATTTCAGTTTTAAGAATCTTTTGGTTGTCAAAAAGACAGCTGAGGGTCTGCAGACAATGAAACAAACAAATATTTAGTGCTCACCATGTGCTGGGTATTATTCTAAGTAGTTTATAGGCATAAACTCATAACCCTACAAAACAGGCATTATTATCATCGTCCGTATTTTACAGATGAGGAAAATGAGGCTCGGAGAGGTCACATCACTTGCCCAGGGTCCCCAAACCAGTTAAGACGTAGGGCTGGGATTCCAATCCAGACGGTTCAGCTTCAGAATCTGTTGTCTTAACCACCTTCTCTACCTATTCCATGGCGTTCCAGTGAGGCTTCACATGCCTACAGGGGCCACACAAGACAGTGTGAAAAAGTAAACGTGGTGGGTGGGAACTGGAGCAAACTGGTGAGCTGATGCTTTGTGTACTTATTTAGCTGGAGCTCACTGTTGCCATGTCAAAACGAGGATCTGAGTCTTTCTGTTTTTCCCAGAGCAGCCAGAAATCCACTTTTTATACGAAATCTCCTGACTTCCTCATGTGGGCAACTAATTAAAAACTGTTAAAAAACATTGTGCGGGTCAAATAAAATCTGTCTGCTGTCTGGATCCAGCCTGCAACGGCCGGTTTGCAAAGCTCTGCAATGAGGAAATAGATATGAAAGTGCTTTGAAAACTTCGGGACAGACGGTCTCATTTTTAGGGTTAAGGTGTTTGTTGTCGTCGTTGATTTTCTTTCCCCCTTGACTGTGGCCTGGTTTCTTGAAAGCTGGTGTTCCTGGCCTGATGGAGATGAAAAGTCGGAATTAAATAGAGACTTCAGTGAACCTGAATGCTTCATTCCTTTGGCAGGCTGGATAAATGAGAAGCCTAGGTGTACTGGACGGGCTAAGCCTCAGAATTCCTGCCACACCCACGGGCCCCTTCTAAGGTGTTTCCATCCACAGACCCTAGCTGAGGGAAATAGCAGTTTCTTATGAATAGGTGGTTATGTCTAGCACCACGTGACCCGGCTTTCCCCCTGGCAATAGCCGATTGAGCCAGGAGAGGGCATCTGATCCAGGAGCCATCACTCTATAGGCCGGCAGGCAGCCTGTGAGGGCCCCCAGGATAAGAACTTTGCCCAACAAGCGCAGTGGTGACTAGGTTTGGAACAATGAGTGTCTCCTGCTTGGGGAGTTTAAACACTGGTGGTAGAAAGAGGGAACAGTTGGCATCTGCAGCAGAAGCCAAACGCAGAGAAGGCAGGCAGCAGGGCCCACAAAGAAGCAGGCTCAGGAGAGGTTACTGAGATTCACCTAGGTGCCAGACACGTTACACATGTTTTTTGTTTTGTTTTGTTTTGTTTTTTGTTCTTGCTGTTTAAGACATTCAAAGAATCTGTGAGGTAGGTACTGTACTATCCCTGTTTGACAGACAGGGAAACTGAGGCACAATAACTTAAAGTGGTGTGGTTGAAGCTCAGGCTTGTTGGATGTAAAAATCAGACTGTACAACCACCTCAGCCAGTGGTTCTTAAACTCTAGAGTGCGTCAGAATTGCTTGGGTCTAAATGCAGATTGCTTGGCTTCACCCCAGACCTACTGAGTCTGATTCTTTGAAAATGTGCACCCCCCCACAGACCCCTCCCCCATCTGCATCTGCATTTAATTTAAAAAATTTTAATGTTTTATTTATTTTTGAGAGAGAGAGAGAGAGAGAGAGAGAGAATGAGCAGGGGCAGGGCAGGGAGAGAGAGAGAGACACAGAATCCAAATCACACTCCAGGCTCTGAATTGTCAGCACAGAACCAGACACGAAGCTTGAGCCTATGGACTGTGAGATCATGACCGGAGCCAGTCAGATGTTTAATTGACTTAGCCACTTGCACCCCTGAGTTTTATTTATTTTATTTTATTTTTATTATAAATTTTTAATGTTTATTTTTTGGGGGGAGAGAGAGACAGACAGACAGAGAGCAAGCAAGGCAGAGGCAGAGAGGGAGACACAGAATGCCAAGTAGCCTCCAGGTTCTGAGGTGTCAGCACAGAGCCCGACGTGAGGCCCAAACTCATGAACAGTGAGTCGGACACTTAACCCGCTGAGCCACCCAGGCACTCCTGCATCTGCAGTTTAACAGTTCTCTTAGGGGGTAGCTGGCACAGAGGCTCGCCAGCCATAATTACAGAAATGTAGTTCTGGGAAGTATGGCATTGCCTTCACCTTCAGGAACAGGGTCAATGACAACCGATGTGGTCAGACTCCAATTTAAGCTCTTTGGATTGGGGGCCAATTTTGCAAATAAGAGGACATCAGTTTGTCCTCTTTGCTGATTCAGGAAGTATATCCTGACACCAGTTATCTGAGGGAAAGCAACAGGATTGAGATGGGTGAGTTCCCTAAGCATTTTCTACAAGGAACACAAATTGCAG
Source organism: Proteles cristata cristata (assembly GCA_017311185.1). Classification (NCBI taxonomy): domain Eukaryota; kingdom Metazoa; phylum Chordata; class Mammalia; order Carnivora; family Hyaenidae; genus Proteles; species Proteles cristata. The sequence continues at coordinate 6,000 of JAESUZ010001123.1, read as the reverse complement.
GAACTTAGTGCACTGGCAGCAAAGAACAGGAGAGAAAATTGCCAAATACGGAAAGAGAGATTATAAACCACTGGATTTAAAATGTAAACCTGCTCCTTAGGCTGATAGTGGAGGTTCTCCTCAGCCCTGCGATAATTTTGTGTAGAAATTCCATTCGTGCCCTTATTTATGCCATTGATAAAAAATGTTGAACAGGACGGGATCAAGGTTAGCAGCCTCCTTGTAGGTGGCTGTGGAAAGAGCCCCACTCTGGGAATCGTACCGAGCCAGTTTTGAATTGATCTGCCTTTAGGAGCTCTGCCTGGGAAGACGAGTTATAGTCTGGAAGTTGCTTGGAGAGCCTTAAGTTGGAAACTGGTTTGTGGTCCAAATGCTGAATGGCATCAGGCACGTATCAGACAAGAGGGCTGTGTTGTCCAAGGGGTGGCATAGGTCAAATGTGTTGGCTAAGTCACGCCTTAGCAGGGATTGAATCTGTGCTTGGTGACTGTTATTTCTCTCAGATTCATTTCTGCGGACACTCTCTCTCTCTCTTTTATTTTTTAATCTAATGTTAGCGCCCTCGCTTAGGCTTAGGTCCAGCTCTGTTCTTCCCTCTTCTGGTGAGAAAAACTTCCTGTCTTATAGGTATCTGATCTTATCTGTGTTGATATTTTAGCTCCGAGTGATTCCCTAAAGCAGGTCGTTGGACAGGTGCCCACCCTCCAGGAAAATCGCAGCAGCCCTCAGTGCAATGAAGAAAGCCCGTGCAATGAGAAGCCAATACTTTGTAAAGTGAAATCTATTTTATTTAAAGGACTGTCCTTTATTCTGAGACAATTTCTTTTCATTTCTGGCGTTTAAAGAAAGCTGTTTCTTTCTTTCTTTCTTTCTTTCTTTCTTTCTTTCTTTCTTTCTTTCTTTTTTTGAGGAAATGATCATCTGGGGTCTTTTGAGTTTGTTTCTTAATGTCTTTACTTGGAAAAATAAAAATCTGGCAACCCGCTGTCAGACCCCCAGTTCTTTACTTAGCAGGAGCTGTGAGTCTGGGAGTCTGGTCTCATTTGTTCAATTCTGCCATTACCTCCAGGCATCTCCTATGGCCACTTATGTCCTAAGTGCTTATAAATTACCTGCTTCATAATCTGCAGCAGAATCTCTCCGAGCATTGACATCAAGCTTACAGCCCTGGAGTTTACAGTATACTGGTCTGTAGTTTCCTTATTTAAGAAAATTGGGACGCTGCCCATTTGCAATCCTTTGGTATCCCTCTTGTTCTCTCCGGTTCCACAGATCCTTCAGGACGGCACCTAAAGCGAGGCAGTTCCGTTTGCTCTTCTTATAATGTTCTTTTCCCTATAGAGTTGGACATGCTTCTACATGTTGTTTGGGGAATTTGCAGCACATCCAATGAAAGCGTAATTCCCATCTAACAGTCAAATCCTTCTCTTTGGAGCTCCCCAGAACACACCTACCCTCTCTTCCATATGACAGCCCTTCACAGACTCGAAGACAGTGTTGTGACTCTCCTGTGAGTTTAGAGCACCAGCTGAGCCAGACAGACCGACTGACTGACAAGCGCAGCTTCGCTGTCTCAGCTGGGAGAGCCAAGGTAAGTTACTTGATTTTATTTTCTCTCTACTTCAGTTCTTTAGCTGATTTATAAAACGGGGGTAGGAAAAAAAACCCCACTTCATTGGTTTATTGTGCAATAAATAATGTAATGTATGTAAAGGGCTTAACACGTTGCCTGGCAGAGGGAACGTTCAGTAAATGTTAGCTATTTCCACCCCCCTCTATTTATAAAGAGCCGGGTGGGCATTTTAAGTGTCAGAGCTGTTGGGGAGCACAGAAGTGAGGAGAGTTTCTCCCTCCCTCATTGACCAAGGGAGGCAGAGGACCCTACTGTAGATCAGGTATTCCTTTATCCCAAGGTTGTCTATTTTCAGGGATGGGGGAGAGGATATTGTCGAGAACGTAGGGAAAGGTTTATTTTCAAGAGCTCGAAAGCCATCTGTTGACATATTGAACCGTCTCTTGTTTATTCTTATTTCCCCGAGCAGCTAGCCATGCAATCCCCCAAACTCAATTACCTTTTGTGAGGCGGCAGGAGCATGACACGTCCTAGCCGTATTGATCAGTGCAGACTGGGCAGGACGTGAGAGACCCGAGAGATGCTAAGCAGCAATTTCTGGGCTTTTCCTTCCCTAGAAGGCCTCCCCTCTCTGTGTTCGTAGAGACACTGGCAGTAATAAAATGGAATTCTGGGCCCTAAATGGACTGAAAATGCAACCGTGTCTCTCTTTCTAGCCTCTTTAGAAGTATCGTGATGATGAATGGTCACAATAGACCAGAACTTGGGACCCTGGAGTCACTAGTGCCAGAATGGTTTTTCAACTGGAGCTCTTTGCACACACTGGGTTTTGCAAGCAATTGCATGATATGAACTCTGAATGCCATTGCAGCTAGAAAAAGTTTGGAGGGAGACACACCCAACTGTGAACAGACGGAGGAACAGGACTTGAGGGGTGGGGGGTGGGGTAGTCTCAGGACTAGCTTTATCTGCCTGTAGGATTTCAGGTTTTTATCCTGAGAATATATTCTAGATTATTTGTGTCATTATTAAGCACAAATACAAGTTAGAAAAATGAGGAATTGTTTTTCAAAAACAAAACAAAACAGAATAAAATACAACATAAACACAAGCCATTGGAGACATTTGTCAGAGGTCACTACTGACTGAGGAGTCGAGTGGAACAAGCATTAAGTGTGTTTGAAGAGAAACGTTGCTTGGGTTGGGGAGATGTTGGGGATCCCCAGAGTAGAGCATGCAGGGAGAGCAAAGGAGAAGGCGCAACAAAAAACCCCAGGGGAACACACCTTTTTGAAAAAGAAAGATAACTTTTTCCCCTTCTGAACGCAAGCAATATGGGTCCATTATAGACAAATGAGAAAACACAGCTGGGAAAAAGAAAAGCAAAAATCCCCTTTAATCACACCACTCAGGTATGGTCACCATTAACATTTTGGTCTATGTCCTTGCAGACTGTAATTGTCTCTATGCAAAAATATATGTAGTTCTTTTGTAACAGACGGATGATCATTTTCGATGGCTGCTACAAATCCATCATCATTTGTTTAATCATTTGATGCATTGTGTTCTAACACTGGCATCTGGGGTCATTTCCAAATTGTTACTGTCATAAACAGTAGTGCTTCCTACCTGGGGTGCACAGCGCCTGATACAATAAATGCTAACTCTCACGATCAGGTATAATAATAGCTGTTGTTGTTCTTATTATTGTTGGCTTTCCTGTGAGCATCTCTTGGTTTAGGGGACAGAGCGAAGCTCTGGAGTGAAATGGAGTCAGAGTCAGGCCTCAAACCAAGGCTCAGTTTTCTAATCTGTAAAGTGTAAAGTAGCTCACAGGGTAGCTGTGAGCATCAAAGGAGGGAATGCTCGCAAAGCCCTCAGCACAGTTCTTGGCAAGTGGGAAAAGCTCAAACGAAGTCAGTTATTATTATTAGTATTATCACTGTTACTATTATTATTATTACAATGAGTCAGCCACTGATTGGGGTGGAAGGAGGAAGTCGAGCACTTGGAACATTTCTAGCCACTTGTCTGACTCTACAGAGAGGAAATGATTTGAGGATCAGAGTGACTTGGGCTCTAACCTGAGCTTTGCCGTTTACTACCTTTGTGACTTGGTCACCACTTCTCTCAGCCTGTTTATTCATTTATAAAACGTGAATGGCATCAGCAGCGCACCTGACAGGGCCAGAGGACACGATACAAGTATAGTGCTTAGCCTGAGTGTGCAGGTAATGTTGCTTCCTAATTATGACCATGGGAAGGTTTGTAAATGACCTGAACTCCTCCCCACCCCCTGCCCACCTCAGACTCTGCGTCCCTATACCTGGGCCAGTTGAACTTCACCTAAAGGCTTTGCCTTATCCAGGGCTCAGGGACCAATTCGGCCCCTAGTCTGCTGGTTAAAAGGATACCGATTCAGAAAGTTAGAGGGCCCTGCTACACCTTGCTGTGAGGTCTACTCTGACCTTGTGCCCCAGTTCTAGAAAGCAGGCTGGAGCCCTGCTTCTGTGAGCGAGCCCTCACCTGGTATACTCAAGACCAGCGTGCTTTCTTTTCTTGCCAGCTGTCTGAACACCCTAAAACCTTGCTGTCAAGTTCTAGCGCAGTGGAAGGGACCCTGGTTGCCAGATTTCCCTCTGTGTATCTGACATTAAGGGCATATCGGCTCTTTTATTATTACTGTTGCAGCCCTCTATTAGTAGCGCCCATGGTCCATCCTCCGAAAACCTGGTTTCCCTGAACCTGAAACCCTTGGAACTCTTCTGTCTAGTCCCCTCAACCTCCGGCCCCAGCTCCCCTTACCTCTAACCCCAGCCTGCCCTTCCACATCCCACCGGTTACATTGCCTGGCTCCCAGGACTCCCGTGTCTGCTCAGCCATAGGAGATATGTCTCATGTCGGTCTCACCTCTTTAGCTGTGTGAATCTCTTCTTTTCTCTGGGGCAGCCAGAGGCGGGCATTAGTGGGCTGGTGCTACTATTAGGGGTTGGGGGGGGGAGGGGTGGAGTTGCATAGGCCCAGTGCTAAAGCGGAGCTTCTGGAGGGCTGTCAAATGAAAGGCGGCCAGAGGCAAATGTCAGAGCCTATATAGAGGCAGGAATCTGGGACCAGAGAGACGGAGCAAGCACTAGCAAGTCAGGAGCAGTGGGGCGGGCTGGCTGGCGGGCGGGCAGGAGGGAGGCGTGGCAGGGGATAGCTAAGGGAGATTGCAGAGAACAGCTGCTGCTATTGAGTCTTACTTTAATGAACTGGCTGGGCATGGGGCATAAGTAGATTGGCCAGACTAAAAGAGCTAGGGGCGCAAAGGACATACTCCCTTTCTTCTCCCTAACTGGTAAGGTAAGATTTTTCTGGGTTTTGCCTGGTGAAACTGCAGCATGTTCAGGGATTTTTTTCTTGAGGATGGGAAGTGGACATCCACAAATGCTCTCTGGACTCATCTTTCCCGTTGCACCAATTATCAGAGTCATCAGGGAGCCTGCTGGAGGCCAGTATTTCTTCTGCTATGCCCCATCTCAGAGTTGTCCAGGCTAGGAATGGGAGGGGGGTGTTGGTGATGTGACTAAGAGAGAGAGGAGACAGAAAAGGTGGGTCATTAGAGCACAGTGAGAGAGCACATTAGGACATGGTAGGGGGCTCTGGCATTGAACATACCCCTGGCGATCTGTGGGATGGCAGGCAAATTATTAAGCTTCTCTGGGCCTTAATTTTCTCATTCGTAAGATGAAGATGGAGTCCCAGAATCCTTTAGTGTTGTTGTGGGGACCAAATGCGATGACACATACGAAGTGCCTAGCAGAGTGTTTGCCATAGTGCATGCTGAAGAAATGTTCACTTTCGGGGTTTTGTTTTTGTTTTTGTTTTTTGGTCGGTGTTCACTGTTGCCAGCAGTTTTGTTATTCTTATAGAGACACGATGACACACGACTGATGACTTTTGTGACATTGTCTCAAATAAGCAAGTGTTCCGTTTTTGGCATGGGCGGGCTGTGGGGATGCATCAACATTGTGTAACGTGTGCATTGCTTTCCCAGGTATGTGCCAAGAAGCCCCTCTGGGGCTGCTTATTGGGGGAGGGTAGGAGAGGGTGAAGCTCTGGGATTGTCTACCCGTGTGTCATCAGAGAAACTGGACGTTTGTACATGCTATATCGACTAGTATTCAAGTGATGTCAGAGTGATAACTGAATGCGGCATTAGGGATGCCAAAGGTTAGGCAATACTGAGGAGGGGATGATAGTAAAAAACCATACAGTTTTTACTGTCACAGTGACCCTATTTTAGCCCCAACCCGGGCTGATCCGAGAAAGCTGGTAAAATGGGAATCATAATGCTATCACACAGGGTGTAAGATTCAAACGAGATAATGCTGGCCAATCTCTGTACATTATAGACAGTTTAAAGTTGTGTACAGTTGTCTAAGTAT
>JAESUZ010001122.1:0-30631 GCA_017311185.1 Proteles cristata cristata | reverse complement strand
TTTATGTTTTTTTGTGCAATTGTAATGGGATCAGTTTCTTGATTTCTCTTTCTGTTGCTTCATTGTTGGTGTATAAAAATGCAACAGATTTCTGTACGTTGATTTTATACCCTGTAACTTGGCTGAATTCTTGGATCAGTTCTAGTAGGCTTCTGGTGGAGTCTGTCGGGTTTTCGATGTAGAGTATCATCTCATCTGCGAAGAGGGAAAGTTTGACTTCCTCTTTGCCTCTTTCCTTCTGATGCCTTTGATTTCCTTTTGGTGTCTGATGGCTGATGCTAGGACTTCCAGCACTATGTTAAACAGCAGTGGTGAGAGTGGGCATCCCTGTCGTGTTCCTGATCGCAGGGGGAAAGCTCTCAGTTTTTCCCCGTTGAGGATGATGTTAGCTGAAGGCTTCTCATAGATGGCTTTGATGATGTTTAAGTAGGTTCCTTCTATCCCAACTTTCTCGAGAGTCTTTATTAAGAAGGGATGCTGTATTTTGTCAAATGCTTTTTCTGCGTCTATTGACAGGATCATATGGTTTTTATCTTTTCTTTTATTGATATGATGGATCACATTGATTGATTTGCGAATGTTGAACCAGCCCTGGAACCCAGGAATGAATCCCACTTGATCTTGGTGGATGATTCTTTTTATATGCTGCTGGATTCGATTTGCAAGGATCTTGTTGAGAATTTTTGCATCCGTATTCATCAAAGATATTGGCCTGTAGTTCTCTTTTTTTGCTGGATCTCTGTCTGGCTTGGGAATCAGTGTGATGCTGGCTTCATAAAATGAGTCCAGGAGTTTTCCTTCGCTTTCTATTTTTTGGAATAGCTTGAGAAGAATTGGGATTAATTCTGTTTTAAATGTCTGGTAGAATTCCCCAGGGAAGCCATCAGGTCCAGGGCTCTTATTTGTTGGGAGATTTTTGATCACTGATTCAATTTCTTCACTCGTTATGGGTCTGTTCAGGTTTTCTATTTCTTCCCGTGTGAATTTTGGTAGTGAGTGTGTGTTTAGGAATTTGTCCATTTCTTCTAAGTTGTCCAATTTGTTGGCATATAATTTTTCATAGTATTCCCTGATAATTGCTTGTATTTCTGAGGGGTTGGTTGTAATAAGTCCATTTTCATTCATAATTTTGTCTATTTGGGTGCTCTCTCTTTTCTTTTGGATAAGTCTGGCTAGAGGTTTGTCAATTTTGTTTACTTTTTCAAAAAACCAACTCTTGGTTTCATTGATCTGTTCAATTGTTTCTTTGGTCTCTATGTTGTTTATTTCTGCTCTAATTTTTACTATTTCTCTTCTTCTACTGGGTTTAGGGCGTTCTTGTTGCTCTGCCTCTAGTTCCTTTAGGTGAGCTGTTAGATTTTGGACTTGTGCTTTTTCTAATCTCTTGAAATAGGCCTGGAGAGCAATGTACTTTCCTCTTAGGACTGCCTTTGCCGCATCCCATAGATTTTGAATTGTTGTGTTTTCATTTTCATTTGTTTCCATATATTTTTTAATTTCATCTCTAATTGCCTGATTGGCCCATTCATTCTTTAGAAGGGTGTTCTTTAACCTCCATGTTTTTGGAAGTTTTCCAGACTTCTTCCTGTAATTGATTTCAAGTTTCAAAGCATTGTGATCTGACAGTGTGCATGGTATGATCTCTATTCTTTTATATTTATTGAGGGCTGCTTTATGTCCCAGTATGTGATCTATCTTGGAGAATGTGCCATGCGCACTTAAGAAGAAAGTAAATTCCCCGGCCTCAGAATGTAAAGTCCTAAATAATCCGTCAGATCCATATGGTCCAATGTGTCTTCAAGTCCATTATTTCTTTAGTGATTTTCTGTCTGGTTGACCTATCCATTGCTGTAAGCGGAGTATTAAAGTCCCTTGCTATTAGCACATTCTTATCTATAAGCTTGTTTCTGTGTGTGATTGATTGTATAAGATATTTAGGTGCTCCCATATTCGGTGCGTAGACATTTATGATTGTTAGTTCTTCCTGATGAATGGACCCTGTAATTATTATGTAGTGCCCTTCTTCATCTCTTGTGATTGTCTTTAATTTAAAGTCCAGAGTGTCTGATATAAGTATCGCTACTGTTTCTATGAGCGCTGCTATATCCAAGAAGACTCTTTGACTTTCCAGGGCCTATCGTTTCAGAGATTGTTTTTTTGAATGGTATCCCTCGGTCTCTCTTGTTGGGATCTTAGTTATTTTATTTTTCTATTCATAGTGATATTTGGGACTCTTCACCTTGTGTACTCTAGCTTGTTTCTTGAGGTAGCCCTGGAAAAGAAAACAGACAGACAAACACATAGGGAGCAGGAGCACACAAACGCACAGGCTAATTCAGCTAACATGCAAAGCGAAAGGGAAAACGAAAAAGTTAAGAGAAAAGACAGAGGAGGGAGGGCGAATAATAGGGAGCATAAAATACATAAAAGGGTCAAAAAGGGGAAAAGAAAAGGAAAAAAGAAGAAAACTGATGGACAAAGAACGGTTTAAAGCATATACCTGGGTTTCCCAGCTAAAGTTAAATAGCCGTGTGTATGCAGTGCTGGTTGAAGAGCATAGAGAAAAAGAGAGAAGGCAGGGCAAGACGAGGCAGAATTGGTAATAGAATGAACAGGCAGAAGGGATAAGAAGCTTTTTTCAAAGAGGTAAAGGGTAGAATATGGTTGGATAGGTGAGAAAAGGATGCAGGAATTATCCAGAGAAACTATATAGTCTAATTACTCCTGAGAGAAAGAGCTGAAAATGTAGGTAGGTGTAGAATTTACATTTACAGAATGGACTTGTTGTGATTGTTTAAGCAAGCTGGCGACCAGAGTTAATCCGGTCAGTGTTTTGGGGAAAAAAGCGCGAAAAGAGAAAGAAGAAGAAAAAAAGAAAGAGAAAAGAAAGGGGGAAAAAAAGAAAAAAAGGAAATAAAAAGTAAAAAAGAAAGAAAAGAAAAAAAAAAGGGAGGAGGGCACTTCTCAGGCAAGGATGGGCGTGGCGTGATTCAATGCCTCAGGCGGGAGTTCTGCTTTGGCTGTTGTGGGGAGGAGAGTGACGGTGCTCCAGTCCCTTCTTGAACCCCGCGTTGCAGCTAGCTTTTTTTTTTTGGCGTGTCAACTCCCCGTTCCGGGGACGCAGCCGAAGTTGGTTGCACTCTTCAACCCAGGCCAGTTCCAATCTCCAAATCCCAGTCCGCGCCCCGCTGAAGTTGCCTTAGACACAGCATCCCAGACAACCCCCTTGGGCAATTCCAGGCCCCCTGCCGAGCTCTGGGGGCAGAGTCAGAATCGCTGCTTCCTTCTCTGGGTCAGGCTGGTGCGCATGTGCGGGGGCTTGCCTGCCGGGTCCGCGTAGCCCGAGCCCGCTGGAGTGAGGAAAACCGGGTCTCTCTATGGCTCGTCACCCGAAACACGAACTCACAGGCAAATTTTCCAGTTTTTAGCTCTTTGCCTTCCCTCTCGAGTTCCAGCCAGCCAGGAGCGCGGACGCCCAGTGTCAGCGCAGCTCTCTCAGGGGCCCCAGCCGCCCTGGAGCTACAATGGCGGCAGGCCCGCCGCTGCTCTGAAATCCAACCTCCAGGAGTGACACAAAGAAGCAGTTTCTGTGCTCAGCCCCCCCCAGGACCAGTTGGCGCGAGGGGCCCTGGTGTGCAGGTGTTTTGCAAGTACGGTCTTTCTGTGCACTGATCTGAGGTTTTTCCCCCCCAGAGCAGAGTTTTTTCTGTTTCGGACTCTCTCCTTTTCCCCTCTCACCCCCCGTAGAGGATATAGGGGGATCGCCTCCCACCCTGGAGTCTCCGATCCCGGCCCGATTTTACCTTCCCCGGTTCGCACTCATGTTAGAAGGCTTTCTCAGTGGATTCTGCGTCCTTTTTCTCCCAGCCTCTCAGGTTTTGTAAGGTTTCCAATGGCTTCAGATCTTTTCTGTGTGATGTATGGGCGCGAGTGTAAGTACGGAGCTCCTTACTTCTCCGCCATCTTGCCCTCTCTCTCTCAGAGACTTGAATTTTCAATAGTTCAGTAATCCCAACTTCCAATAGACCTCTGGCAGAATCATACTTAAGGATGAAAAATGGATGAGTCAAATAATGAAAAAATAATCAAGATGCATGAGGTGAAATTATAATTGTTATATTTTGAAGAAATTCTTCCCTTTCCTTTTTAGGAATGAATGAAAAGTCAAACAAATAAAAATGTTTTAAATATTTTTTCACTCATTATTATAAATAAATAAGAGTATTTCTGGTTAACATTTTCTGTGAATATCAAAATTTCAGTTAGGGAGGAAATGAAATAATTTTTTCTTTACTCTTTCAATAACACATTTAGTAAACATCTCAATTTATTTCCATGATGATGAATCAGTGTGATATAAAGCCCAAGAAAACAGGCTTTTCCTTCAAAAAGCTAACAGCTGAGAATTAATCCCACAGGCTATATTTAATCAACTAAGGCAGGGGGTGAGAAAATAATCTGAAATTTAAGAAATTGCATCAGATTTTTTATGTATCTTCTCTGTAGTTATACGTAAAGAATAGATTATATTGTTTTTCACTAGTCTAGACTGGATATCTAATCAAAATCTAGTTAGCTCTTAGATTTAGGTCAGAAATAAAAGAGGTCAAAAGTACTCATGCAAAGCTACTAAGTGTAGATGCTGAGGAAATATAGGTAGGTCAGAGATACAAATATGACATATCCAATTTGGATTTTATGATTACCTAAAACATAGGGTGCATGAAGACTTGTATGTATAGACCCCAGCATTTATTACGGTTGTTAAGTACTTATTTTGAGTAGATGAATGAACAAATATACACCTATAATACTTGCAACGTGCACATATAATCTGTCTTTTGGGATAGTGTCTGAATCAAAATTAACTATTAACAATATTTATTTGTTACAATTTTCTTAGTTAATATAAGAAACACCTATTTTATTCCAGGGAATACCTTAATTAATAGTAAATGAAATTATAAAGAAGTTTTTTGTTTAGTTGTCTAGCTGCTAACACTACACACATATTTTCTATAGTTTACTAATGAAAAGTGAAGGTAGACTCTATAAAATTCACTGAAATCTAAGAAATAAAAATCATAGTCCTAGGGGCGCCTGGGTGGCTTAGTCGGTTAAGCGTCCGACTTTCGCTTGGGTCACGGTCTCGCGGTTCGTGGGTTCGAACCCCGCGTCGGGCTCTGTGCTGACTGCCGGCTCAGAGTCTGGAGCCTGTTTCAATCTGTGGCTCCCTCTCTCTCTGACCCTCCCCTGATCACGCTGTCTCTCCCTCTCTCCTAGAAATAAATAAAACATTTTTAAAAAATTAAAAAAATATGATAGTCCTATTTATATTGGATTATTAATATAATCTTTGGCATTAAAACATATTTCCAGGTAGACATATTTTCTAAAGTCACACATAAATGGGGATAATCAGAAAGAAGAAACAAAATATTTTGTCTTTGGGGGATTGTTTGCATCATTTTCAGTTGTTCCTTTAAATAATAGCCTGCAAAATGATATGTTTGTTCTGTTTTATTTTCTACCGAGTCTTATATTTTTATAAGCTTCATATATGTGTAAATAAGCTGTGTATGTGTATATGAGCTGCATTCAAGCAGTGTAAATATTTTCTGAGGAAGCTAGTAAGAAGAGATCAGAGTGGGTATGTTAACAGCACTTGATGATTTTTTATTTTAATATTTTAAGTTTATTTATTTATTTATTTATTTATTTATTTATTTATTTATTTATTTAGAGAGTATGTGGCAGAGCGGCTGAGAGAGAGGGAGAGAGAGAAACCCAAGCAAGCTACACACTGTCAGCACAGAGCCCAAATGGGGCTCAGTCTCACAAATCATGATCTGAGTGGAAACCAAGAGTCAGATGCTCAACCGAGCAGGACACCCAGGCACCCCAATGATTTAATAGTTAATATGCTGTAGCATCTCACAGACCTCTCATGAAGCTATAAAGAACTGACTTTAGACTCTCAAAAATGAAGTTGACATGCAGTTTACACAGTAAACTTTAAATTTTAAATAAACCTAAAATAATTTTTTAAAGGTAAGAAAGTTATAACATTTTAACTTGTCCAGTTCCATCACAAAAAGACTTGTCTTTCTGTTTTTTGAGTATAGCTGTCAGACAATCCTACATTAGTTTCAGGTGTACAATATAGGGATTCAATGACTTTATATGTTATGCTATGCTCAACACAAGTGCTGCTACCTTCAGTCACCATATAATGCTATTACAGTAACATTGGCTATGTTTCCCATAGTGTTCCATTTATCTCCATGACCTATTCATTCCATAACTAAAGGCCTGATTCTCTCATCCCCCTTCACCCATTTTGCCATCCCTCTGCTCTCCTCCCCTCTAGCAGTCTTTAGTTTGTTTTCTGTATTTATAGGTCTCATTCTGCCTTTTGTTTGTGCATTGATTTGTTTTGTTTATTGGACTCCATACATAAGTGAAACGATATTGTATTTATCTTTCTCTGTCTGACTTATTTTACTTATTTCAGCCTTTAGGTCCATCCATGTTGTCACCTGGCAAGATCTCATTATTTTTTATGACCAAGTATTATTCCTGTGTGTGTGTAGGTGTGTGTATGTGTGTGTGTGTGTGTGTGTGTGTATCATATCATCTTCACCCATTTATCTATTGATGGACGTTTAACACATAAATAAAAACAGAATTATTTTTCTTAATTTATTTAGATTTTATTTTCCTTAAAATGATTAATTCATCACATATTACTTTTGTGCATATATGAAGTAAAAGGAAAATAAAAACTGAATTTTTATCCTTGCATTTTTCATTATAATGATTTGTTCTCACTGGCAGAAATGTTTTTGTGTATTATTCGTACAATATAGTATAAACAAGTATGTCTGGAAAAATAGGTGTTTTTTCACATGAAAAAGTGTTCAGTTTATTAGTGGTCAAGGAGATACAAATTAAACCAAAATCCATTTTCATTATCTACTCATCTGAACAGCTAAAACTTAAAAAGTTGACAATATCAAATGTTAAGAAGAATGTTGAAAAACTGGCATACATTTTTGATAGAAAGGTAAATGGTATAATACTTGCTACTGTATTTTATTTTACATTTAGCTATTCTGGTGACTTTGTGATTGTATCATATTGATGTTTTAATTATCATTTCCCTGAGGCCTGAATTTGGAGTTCCTTTTTTCTTTAATTTTTTAAAACTTTTCATTTCTGTTTTCTGTGATTTTTAAAATTAGGTTTTCTCTCTCTTTTTCTCTCTCATAGATCTTCATTTATTTTAAATAAAATCCTTTGTCAGATATATGTACTGCATATATCTTCTGGTTTGTAGCTTATTATTCTACACATTAAATACATTGTATCTCAATATATTGTAGTTTAATGTATCAATGTATTTTCTTTATAATTTAGATTTTATGTTTTATTTAATAAATATTTGCTTACACTATTAAAAAAGTATCTATGTTACCTATGCAAATCTTCTGGTTTTATTTTTCAGTTTTAAATCTACAATAGAGTTAATCCAGTTAGCATTGATATTTGTATATGATGCATTAAGGGGCTAAGACATTCTATTTCACATATGACTATACCATTTACCAAAACCATTGTTAGATCAAAGATCATCCTTTTCCTATTGATTTCTTATGAATTCTTTATCATAAATCAAGTGTTCATATATATGTTCTGCATACTTTATTCTGATCCATTAATTTATTTGATTTTATTTGTGCCCAATCTCCCACTGTTTCACATATTTGAGCATTGTAATGAAGCATAATTTCTGATAGTAAAAGTGCTTTGACTTTGTTTTCTTTAAGATTGTCTTGATAATTCTTGGTCTTTTGGTATTTCAATGTAAATTTTATCATAATTTTGTCAATTACAGAAGTTTGTTTGGATTTTTATTGTGGTTACACTAAATTACAGATAATATGAGAAAGACAACTTATTTCCAATATTTAGTTTTACCCCACAATACATGGATATTTAGTCTCAGTATTTAGAATTCTTGTATATATTTTGTTAAATATATTTCTAGGTATTTAAAGTTATTGTTCTTTTAGATGGCATCTTTTAAGAATTTTATTGTAGGGGCACCTGGGTGGCTTAGTTGGTTAAGTGTCTGAATCTTGGTTTTGGCTCAGGTTACTATATCACAGTTTGTGAGTTTGAGCCTTGTGTCAGACTTTGCACTGACAGTGTGGAGCCTGATCTCATAGAAAAGAATTGGAAAGTGTTAATATTTTTTTTTGAAACAATTGGTGCATGATTGGTATTATCACCTTCATGATGGGTATTTGCAAGGATACCTTAGAGAAGACATTTAGACCTGAATAACTTCTGGGAAGAATTTTTTTCCTCTTTTTTGAAAAGTAAGGTCCTTAATAACTGTTACAGTGTTCAAAATTAGTAAATTTTCCAACTTTCTTCTAATTAAAAAACTTTTGATATAAAATTTAAAATATATATTTCTAGTATCTTTGGGTCTTACAGTGATGATCCCCCTTCATTTTTGTTACTGATAATTTTTAGTTTTTTTTCTCTCACATTCCTCCATCTCTTTTTCTCCTTTATTACCTTGTTTCATTCCTCCTCCTCCTTGTCTTCCTTCTCCCCTCCTTCCACCTCTCTTCCTCTTCCCTGCCATAAGATAGTTTAGTTAATTTTTCAAAGAATCAATTGTGTCATTATGAGTTTTTCCATATTGTATACTTCTTTTATATTTTGTTGATATTGTTCCTAAGTTTCACTGATCTCTGACTTTCCATTCCATATTTACAAAAGTTCTCAAGATCACTTGATCTCTGATGATATTATCTTTCTTTTTTTTTTATGTTTTATTTATTTCTAGGAGAGAGAGAGAGACAGTGTGAGCAGGGGAGGGTCAGAGAGAGAGGGAGTGACAGACTGAAACAGGCTCCAGGCTCTGAGCTGGCAGTCAGCACAGAGCCCGACGCGGGGCTCGAACCCACAAACCGCGAGATCATGACTTGAGCGAAAGTCAGACGCTTAACCGACTAAGCCACCCAGGTGCCCCTTGATATTATCTTTCTAATGAGGATTTACTTTAGGCTAGGGAAGGAATTCCTGTACAAGCTAGGATGGAATTGATCAGATGTAAGGTTTCTGGCCAATTTTGCCTGTTTCTTATTTTGCCTTAATACTATATTCTTACTCAGGAGCACCAACAGAAAATTTAAGATAATTACCATAGAACCTTTATCTTGGTGGGACTTAAATTTCAATTTTTATGTCCTCAGCTCTTTGAGACTGCTGGACACTGCTATGCTTCTCAACTTATTGTCTATTTCTTACAAATGAAGAAATGCTTCAGGGGGAAAAATAATTCTAATTCTTGGGTTTAAATCTGTTCATTTACCTTCCCTCAAATTTGTTGTTTCCCAACTCTTAGTTGCCTTCATGGAACTCTAGGTCTTTGAACTGACTTAAAAAATAGGTTTCTGGTTCTGCATGTAAAGACCTTAGGGCTGTCATTCTGTTCTGAAAACAAGTGAAAAGCCAAAGAGATTTAAGAATCAACAACTATTCTTAGATTTGTAAGAAAAGTGAGGTCACAGGGAAGACCCCTGGGACTGGAGATACTGACAGGCAAATACAGAAAACCACAGTTTGCCAGAGAAGAAATTCAGGAGCTGAAACCTTCGTCGGAGCCAGAGTCAGAGGAGGAAAACCAGATGTGAAATTGACAAAGTGCTGGAAGCTCAGAGTGAACAAATATGAGAATTAAAAATTCCAAAAGAACCTAGTCATGGTGAACCATCCACACATTTTGAGTTTTATCTCCAGGAGGTAGAGCAGGTTCTCACTGTAAATACCATAGAAAAATCCTTTATTCTCTTACAAGGGGAAGGAAAAAGCCCAACTTTCTAGGAGTTTATCAGAGCCTAACTGACCTGAGTAAGGGAAATAGCCAACATCAGTCAGTTCTTGCCTTCTCAGTGAAAGAAGAGAAACACAAAGCAACAATCTATTTTAACCATCTGTTTTATGTAAGGTCGGGGGATAAAAACCCGAGAAGTACTTGTGAATCCACAGGCATAGACTTACCAGAAGACCGAGACCTAATCATAACTCTAGTACACCTAGCCTCCCCCAAACCTCATCACTACATTACCCAAAGCTTATTTACAGAAGTTCCTTTTACCCACTACATCATGCCTGGCCAACAAAAAATTACAAGGCATGTTAAAAGGCAGAACCCACAATTTGAAGAATTAGAGAAAGCACCAAAGTCAGACATAGCAGGGATAAGGTTAAGTATTTAAAATAACTAAAATAGATATTCTAAGCTTTAATGTTTCAGTAGACAGCATGTGAAAACAGATAGATGTTGTAAATAGAGATATGGAAATCCTAAGAATAAACTAAAAAAAAGGTAAAAAAAAAAACCCAGAAAAAACAAAACAAAACAAAAAAACAAATAAAGAACACTTCTGATGGCCTGACTGGCAGATAGGACACATCTGAGGCATGATTCTTTAAACTTTAGGATGAATCAATAGAAACTTCCAAAACTGAAAAACAAAGAGAAAAAGACTAGAAAAAAAATGCACAGTAGAATATACAAGGACTGCAGAACAATGACAAAGGAATAAAATGCAGAATGGGGATATTAGAAGAGGAAGAAAGAGAAAAAGGAGGAGACAAGTTATTAACACAATAATGCCTGAGAATTTCTGCAAGTTAATGCCAGACATCAACCCAATGATGTAGGAAGCTCAGAGAACACCAAGGAGGATAAATACAAAAATACAACACTGAGGCTTATTATTTTTAAACCACAAAAAATCAAAGATAAATAAAAAATTCTGAAAGAAGCTAGAGATTAAAACACCTTGAATACAGAGAAAGGTAAGAGTTACATATGACTTCTAAGAAACCATCCAATCAAGAAGAAGGTTGAGTGAAATATTAAAGTGTTGAAAGAAAAAAAGCCTACCAACCTAGAATTCTGTACTCTGAAACTATCTTTCAAAAGTGAAGAAGTATGTTGTCAAACAAAAATTGAGGGAATTTGTTGCCAGTAATTGTCACTTGTAAGAAAATTAAAAGTTCTTTAGAGAGGAGAGAAATAAAATAGGACAGTAACTTGCACATAAACATCAGACAAGGAATAAATGAAGGCAAAATAAAAGCTTTTATTTTATTTATAATTTAAAATTTTTTCCTACTATTAGTTGATCTAACAGAGAATACCTAAACATATTGAAGGAGAAGAATAATGTTGGAAGACTGACGCTAACTGACTTCAAGATTTACTAGAAAGCAACAGTAAACAGAATAGTGTGGCATTGATGAAAGAACAAATACATTAGTGGAATAATACAGTGCCAAAAAATAGGCTGTCAGGTGATCTTTGACAAAGCTGAAAAGTCAAAGCAATGGAAAAACGATACTCTTTTCCACAAATAGTGCCACAACAGGACATCCATATGGAAAAAAATGAATGTAGGTATAGACTTTACATCCTTTATAAAAATTGACTCAAAATAGATTATAGACCTGATTGTAAAATGAAAAATTATAATACTTCTAGAATATAAAATGTTAGAAAATCTACATGACCTGGGATTTGGTAATGACTTTTTAGAAACAACATCAAAGGCACAATACACAAAATAAACATTTGATTGGCAGGACTTGATAAAAATTGAAAACTTCTGCTCTGTGAAAGACAGTATCAAGAAAATCTCACAAACATGGATAAAATATTTGCAAAAGATTTCATCCTTGATGAAGAACTGTTATCCAAAATATGTAAAGAACTCCTAAAACTCAACAATAAGAACACACATAACCTGGTTATAAAATGGGCCAAAGTTCTTAACAGACATCTCACCAAAATGATGGTAAATAAGTTTATGAGAATATGTTCCACATTATATGTCATCAGGGAAATGTATATTTAAAAAAATATGTATTTATTTCTTTTGAAGGGGGAGGGGCAGGGAGAAAGAGAGATGTAGAGAGAGAGAGAATCCCAAGCTGGCTCCACACTCAGCTCAGAGCCCAATGCGGATCTCAATTTTATGACCAGGAGATCATGGCTACAAGAACATGACCTGAACCAAAATCAAGAGTCAGATGCTTAGCCAACTGAGCCAGCCATGTGCCTTGCAAATGTGTAGTAAAATAATAATGAGATATCACTACATACCTGATTTAATGGCCAAATTCTGGAATACTGATAATACTAAATTCTAGCAAAGATGTTCAGAAACAGGAACTCTCATTCAAGCTCTTGGGAATGCAAAATGGTCTGTCCACTTTGGAAGCCAGTTTGGCAGTTTCTTGTAAGTACACATGCTCTAGCTGTATGATCCACCAGTTATGCTCGTTGGTATTTACTCAAAGAAGTTGAAAACTTATAAAGGCCTTCATATAGGTGTTTATAGCACTTTTGTTTATAATTGTTAACACTTGGAAGCAACCCAGGTGTCTTTTAGTAGGTGAACTGATAAATTGATAATATTCCATTCAGTGGGATATTAGTGGAATATTATTCAGTGCTAAAATGAAATGAGCCATCAAGCCATGAAGAGACAAGGAGGGGTTTAAATACACATTATAAGTGAAAGAAGTCAATCAGAAAAGGCTAAATACTGTATGATTCCAAATATATGACAATCTGGAAAAGGCAAAACTATAGAGATGATAAAAAAAAAAAAAAAATCAGTGGCTGCTAGGAGTTAGAGCCAAGGAGGGATGAATGGGCAGAACACAGAGGATTTTTTAGGCAGTAAATATACTCTGTAGTATAGTGATGGATACATGTGGTTTCATAATTGTCTAAATGTATAAAATGTACAGTACCAAGAGTGAACCATAATGTAAACCATGGACCTTGGGTGGCTATGATGTGTCAATGTATGTTCATCATTGGTACAAAATGTACCACTCTGCTAGGAGATGTTGATAATGGGGAGATTATATATGTATGGGGGCAGAGATATATGGGAAAATCTCTTACTTTCAATTTTGCTGTGAACTTACTACTGATCTAAAAAATTATTTATATATATCTATATATATATAATGCAAGTGAATTACATATATATATTCACTAGCATTATAGTTTGCAACATATTAGTTCACCATCTCCAGAAACTGAAATACTCAATAGTGACATACACTTTTAACACTCTTAATAAGTGCAAGTCATTTTAGATGCTTTAATTTACCAACCGTAGAGTGTAGTGACTCTAGAAGTTTGGAGTAAGAGGATAGTTTGGATAAGCCTTTAATGTGTTTCTATATTTATTACAAATAGTCTTTTCTTGCACATACCCACTAGTTCTGAAAAGTAGATTTACCTCTTGTTGTGATTCATATTTCTTTTAAAAAGGATAGGTACTCAGAAAGTTGATATGTTAACTTTTTCTCTCCTTCATAAATGTTCTTAGAAAAAAATCCATTAAAAGATGATCAATGGAACAGAGTTAAACACTACTCCTACATGAGCTTCTGCTTTACTCATCAAATTCAAGCTGAATGGAAAAATATGACACATCTGAAGTTCTTAACCATTTTTAACTAGAATAAGAATTTTAAGGAGTGACCTTTCCCTTCTCAGCCTGACTGAAGAACTGAAGCCGGTGAATCCCTGTGGCTTTACAGGGGTCCTTTATCAAAGTTAAGTGCATGGTGGGGATCTCCATCCATATAGATATTGAGAGTTTCCATTTGCATAGTAATTTAAATCTCTGTGACCATTGAATCTATAACTTAGTTCACTAAAATGGGGAGATATAATTTATTGTCATTTTATTAAGAAAGAATCTAAAGGGTAATTGTTGTTTTGTCCAATATATTAACACTGATAAATACAGAATAAGGATTAAAACTACTGGCATGAACTAATCTTTCCCTAGAATCATGCACTGCATATTGTGTTGAAGAGCCTAAATAATGCCATTTTAAAATTAAGACCCCCATTAAAAGCAACCTCGGGCTGCACATAGCAGCAGTCTATAAAAAAAAATAAAACCCTGCAGATTGTTCAAGGCTGACCCCTCCCCAATTAGCCAATGAGGGGAGGATAGTAACATTCATGCGGGCTGAGACAAGGGCTGCTCCCCGTGCCTAACTCACCTCATAATTGGTCATTTTCAAAGGAGTCTCAGAGGGCCATGACTGGGGCTCCACCAAAATAACGGACACCTCACAGGTACTGAATGGTCGAAGCTGTTGCCAGGGTGTTATACAAATGTGATTGGTGTACAACATATGTACTGTAACACCCCCATCCCTTACCCCTAAAAACCCTGCTTGCTATTGTTCGGAGCTCCCCCCTGCTGCTGCTGCTGTGTCGGTAAGCGGGTGAGACCCTGATCGAGCTTGTAGTAAAGACCCTCTTGTTCTTGCATCAGTATTGGCTTCTGAGGTCACTGGGGACTCGTGATTCGGGCACAACAGTGTATCTCCTCACACACAATTTTAATAGTATTAGAATATTGCACACACAGAGATCCCCCAAGAGCTCTAAACTGACAGAAAGGAGCTCTTTGTCTTATTCTCTACACCCAAACTCCAGGTTTTGTTTACAAAGGAAAATCCAATCAGTGATTTTGGAGTTTATGGTTGTTTATAGGATCCTTTCATCCTATAAACTATTTCAAGTGGTTTTATTGCAGTCTTATCATTTCAAGTTTACACTACAATTCAAACAGCTCAGATCTTAGATAAAAACAGAGGATCAAGAAATGATTGCTCACACTACAGTTTAAACAGATACTAGAGTCTGCACTGCTCTCTGTCTTAATACTTTCAAATGTCTCAAAACCCACTACATGAAGTCCATCTCTGATAGGAAATTATTTCAGGCATGAGTTAAAATTCTTTGCTTTAATTGAAATGAATATATATTTTACAAACATATTAGCCACAAATTTGTAAGAGTTTTCATTTTATAAATTATTGATAAGAAAAAAATAATAAAAATCATACCACTCCCACATATCAGGGATCAATGTTCTACAAGGAAGGATTCGCAGGTCTCTAGAGGACGATGGACCAGGACAGCTAACAATGACTTTCCATGTGGGCATAGTACGTAGTGGTGATTTTTTTCATTGTGATAATATCATCACCATTGGAGGCTGTTCAGGAGGTGGTACCACGGGCCTATGGAGACAAGTGTATCCAAGCATGCTCTTGTTATTTTACATTCTGTATTAATCACCTACATGGCCTGAATTGAAACGGAGTGGGAGAATAAACTTGGGCATACTTGCCCAGCTGCCTGAATGATTCAGGTTAGGTTCTTCAGCAGGAATGTTCTGGCAGGTAGGAGCTCTGGGTCAAAAGCCCTAAATTCAAACACAAAATGCTTCTCTGAGATGGAGGGGCCTCAAGGAGAAAAGGGAAGGGATAAAATTTTTAGAGAAACTTCCAATTGTTCGTTTTTATATAGGGATTGTGGCTTGGAAATGAGCAGCAATAAGATATGATTGATCGGTAACAAAAGCTATCCTTTTAACCATTTTGTAACCCTTTGCTTCTCCTCTTCTCCCTCTCGGGCCCTCCCCTTCTCCCTCTCTCCTCTTTCTTGTCCAATCTTACTTTTGATCCTTTTCAGGGCTATGCTGCATTCTGAAGGATGTCTGCTCATTTTCTTGCAGAGCCTGATGCATCAACATCTCAAATTCTTCCTGTCTCACTGCTAGAGCCAGGTTTACCCCTGAGCGTACATAGTGTTTTCTTTGTCAGTGTAACGTCAACGACCACATCCGTCAGTTAAGTCAGATCCGCTCTTACTGAAAGTGTAGAAATCCCTTCAAATGTAATATTCTCTATACTGCGTTTCTGCGGCAATTTACTTTTTCTGAAGAAAAACTCAATGTCTAAATCTTGATTATCAAGTGACTTTCCCCCCTCCCATTTTCTTCTCTGAAACATACATAGTATTGTTCGAGAACAATGGCTGGTTTAAGAGCTCTTACAAAAACCTCCAGGGTACTTATTTGAGGGAGAAAAAAAAAACCTTCAATGACATTTTCGTCAATCTGTTGTTTCACCATGCATACTTCTGTAAATAGAGTGACACTGTGGGGATAAAACATCACAAGGATTGATGGGGCAGACACTTTAATATACTTGTGGGAGGAGTGATGTTTGGGAAGTAGGCTGGCAGCATGTTCACGCTTTGATGGAGCTACTGTATTTTACGCCATGGGCTTATCCATACAGTGGAGCTACTGTAAGGCTATGTTTTAATGTACACCATGGGCTTATTGATTCAGTGGATCTGGTCCACTTCATCACAGGGCTCTTCATTGTGCTGTTAGTAGTTAGATCATGGCTCCTTACCTGGCTTGACTTCTGTGGTAAATTTTTAGTCAAATTCAATCCTATGGTGCTCACACCAGCCTGGATTCAAATCCAAATTCATGAGCATGGGTCTGGTCTAGAAAAGTTTTTTTGTCATTGCTGCTACTATTTGTAGATGTATAGAAAATTTCCTGGTTGCTATGGAATGAAAAGGAGGTGCTAGTGTTTATTAATTGTGCACTAATTCAACTCGTGTTTCAAGAATTTCATGTTATTTGTCTTATTTAATCTTTAAAACAACAAAAGGACACAGGTATTATTATACCCTTATATTATGTATAAGAAACTAAACTCTGGAAGGTTAAGAAAAAAAATTGTGGGGAACGGTGTCTTCCTTTATTTACATTTGCAATATGAAAGAGAAGCTCCGTATGAACACATGCACAATTGTGCTGGCCTAGGGAGAGGGAGCTGGGAAAAGGTCACTTGGCAGTGGGGCTGAAACAAAGACCTTTTTATTTAGTTAGTTTTATTTTTTAAAGTTTATTTATTGTGAGAAACAGAGACAGCACAAGTAGAGAAGGGGTAGAGAGAGAGGGACAGAGAATCCCCAGCAGGCTCTGTGCTGTCAGAGCAGAGCCAGAAGCGAGGCTCAAACTCACGAACTGTGAGATCAGAACCTGAGCTGAAATCAAGAGTCAGACCTTTAACTGACTGAGCCAACCGGGCATGCCTGATTTAGTTATTTATTTTTAATTGATTCAAAGTTTGCTAGGTAACACAACATGGGTCACAAAAGCAATGGAAATTTCCAATAAGGGCACTGTTGGTTTGGATTTTTTCACCTAAATAGAGACAGGACACTTTTGCCGTAGGACTCCCCACTAAAGCCATGATTTAGATTGGAACTTTTGTCTCTCTGCCTCCATAGTCCAGTTCCTTGCCACTGTATCAAGCTACCACAACCTCTGAGTAAATACACAAGCATGCTTCAGCCAGCTAGAAAATTGAAATGCGGGGGCACCTGGGTGGCTCAGTCAGTTGAGCATCCGACTTCAGCTCAGGTCATGATCTCACGGTTCGTGGGTTCGAGCCCCATGTCGGGCTCTGTGCTGACAGCTAGCTCAGAGCCTGGAGCCTGCTTCTGATTCTGTGTCTCCCTCTCTCTCTGACTCTCTGACCCTCCCCTGCTCATGCTGTCTCTCTCTCTCTCTCTCTCTCAGAAATAAAGAAAACATTAAAAAAAAAAAAGAAAAAAGAAAATTGAAATGCACTGGGTAAGTTAAGACTTGGTTAGAAGTGGTAGTGGGCTTGAGGTCTCAGCACTCCAGAGTGCAAGGTGAAGTATACATGATTATAAATAGTTGTATGCTGGTATATGTAACCCTATTTTGTAGTGTTTGCTGGTTTCCATTATATAAGTACTCTCACTGTGGCTGATTTCAAGCTACCAAACATATATGATTGAATAAAAAGTTAGAACAGGATTTGTGTAGCATACCAAGTTATATATTTTTATCATACAGCAGTTGACATAATTAACCTCAAAAATAATAGTAGAATAGATAATAGTAAATAGTGAACAATAGCTACCAGTAAAATATAGTAAAACTAACAGAAAATTATGAGTTTGGAGTATTTATTCTCTATGATTTTAACATAATTAATTTCATTGTAAGTTTATGTAAGTTTTAATAATGCCTGGATTTAATAACCAGCTCACAGAATTCCTGAAAATTTAACTCTGCCAGATATAAGCCAGCTCAACAATACCACTGAATAAATGAAAGTTTCATATTAATGCAAAAAAGATAATACAGGCATATCCTCAACAAAAGGCATAACCACATTATGATGAAGGAATTAATTGAATGGGATTTCAATGGCCCTTGAGAAAATGGAATTAACTTATAGCCTTCTGTGATTATTTCTGAGGCTCTTGTATGTAAATATTTAGGTAGACTTATCATAGGTAGAACACCAAGAATTAAGCTCTTATTAAAACATCACAGGACATCAACATCCTTAAAATAGCATTTCTTCCTCTTCTATTTTTTTTCTCCCCACTGCTCCATCCCCTCCTCAGCTCATCCCTCTCATGCTCTAACTTGTGGAATCAAAAACTGCTAATTGGAAAACACAGTGGTTTAGAGTCAGGACATATGAAGTTTCAGTTTGGCTTTTCCAATAACTCAAAGTGAAACTTTGAGTAAAATGCAATCTCTCTGAGACTGGGTTTACTAAATTATTAAGAGAGGCCATTTGCCTGGTGATTCCTCAGGTCCCTTCTGACCCAGCACTGTGTGATTAATGTCTCTCAGGATATTTATTTGGCTGGTCAGATTGACTTTTGCTCACCATCACAGAAGTTGAGAACAGGCCGTCAATCAGGTGGACCACTCACAGTCTGCTTCCCTGCCCCCACTGTTTTTGTCTTCAGAAGTAGATGAGATCAAACATTTAGGATTTTTGATTTGTACTGCTCTGGATAGAGTCCAGCAAATTGGACATCACGATACTACCTCAGTCAGTTTCTGTACTTACTCTTTGCTATAACTCCCTTTCTGGTTAATGATAAGAACATTTCTCTTATGGTCTGTGGAGAATATGGATGAAATAAAGGCTGGAAAAATATATTTGAATGGCATTCAAGTTAAAAACTGCAGGTGGTCACATTAATGAAATATAACATGCCACCTTTTCATCTAATCTTAGCAAATATTACAGTAAATCCCTACTAAATTCTATCAACATTCAAGCAAAGGGAAATTTGTTCCTTAAATCATGTAATTGGATATTGCCTTGAAATATTTCATTAGTTCTGAAAATATTCTTTCAAAATATTTAATTCCTTAGTTTCTGTGACTCAATTAATCAACTAATATAAATTATCTTTTGAACAATGAATTGAAACTATTCCTAATAAATTAATACAAAAAAGAATAGTCAAGCAACACGAGTTAGGGAAAACAAAAATGTTCTATTTTATAGAAATGTGCTAAAATTTGTTGTTTCTTTGAAATGTTTTGGGGAAAAAATGAATTGCCTGTCTACTGCAGCTCATTTGGTACAATTGCTCAGTTGTAAAGCAGGATAATTTCTAAACTCCAGTATAGCTGCTTTAACATTGTCACAAAAGGCCAACCTACACATACCTCCCTGTAAACCTCATACCATATTGTATTTACAAAGTAAAGACTGGAATTGTCTCTTTTTTTCATTTTCTTTATGGTTTCATTTAATTCAGTTAACCTAATCTATTTGCTTACTTGCTCTATCTACAACACCGGACTAGGGGTTTCAAGAGATTAAAAAACCAAAAAGCAAAAAACCCTCTCTCTCAGAGAAATGGTGAAGATAGATCAGAGTAACAGGAGAAGTAGCTACTTGTTAGCTATGTGACTTCACAAAAATGAATTAAACATTCTAAACTTTGACTCACTCTCTATGAGAAAAAGAATTATACTTAAAACATGTGTTTGATATGAAAATTATATGATAAAGATATACAAATATGTTTGCTCTGCTTAGAACAGTCTTATATACATATGTTACAAGAAGTTGTTGGTTTATATTTGGGGGAAAAAGTGAACTTAAATTTTTATATATAAATATATTTCCAATGTCCAATGATATCCAGAATTTTCTTTTTACCCTCATGCATCTTTTTCATTGAGTTTTCTGTTTTAGCTACCAGAATTCCAGTTGAGAAAATATGGACTTATTTAAACCTGCTTTTTGGCTTCAGCTGAGGTAGACACCTGATCCAAGCTCAATGACCTCAATTGCTTCTTTCAGAAATCTGAAATTATATTAAAGAATTTCTAGTGAATTTTGGCACTTTACCTGGAATGCATAGAGAACTGGATCTAGAGAGAATTGGAAAAAAACAATCTGTGGAGAGAATTAATAATAAAACTAATGTGGGGCGCCTGGGTGGCTTAGTCGGTTAAGCGTCCGACTTTCGCTTGGGTCATGATCTCGCGGTTCGTGGGTTCGAGCCCCGCGTCGGGCTCTGTGCTGACTGGCAGCTCAGAGCCTGGAGCCTGTTTCAGTCTGTGACTCCATCTCTCTCTGACCCTCCCCTGCTCACGTTGTCTCTCTCTCTCTCTCTCCTAGAAATAAATTTAAAAAAAATATTTAAAAAAAATTAAAAAAAAAAAAATAAAACCAATGTGTGGAAAGGAAGAGAAATGGGAAACCAGAATATTCCAGAAACAGGGAGAGTAATTTGGTTTCTTAATCCTGGACTTTAGTGAGGGTCTTCTTTACTTCCTGCTGTGTTCTTCCATAAATTTTATCTTTTCTTTAGGTTTGTGAAGATAACTTTGCTTATTTACAACAAAACGATTCCCTGCAATCTCTACAATACAATAGTACCACGGTTTGGATTTTTAAAGACTTTAACTTATAGTACAGTAATTAAAGAGTGAGCATGATGGCTCCAGAGATCCTTCAGTGTACAGTTCCAAGGGATGCAGTGCCAAGATCCCCATGTGAAGAGCAACTTCTGGAGATGTGCACTGAAGCAGCCATCAAAAATGGCCTTGCTCCTTACAATTGAAAATCTTTGTCCCACTGGAACATGCATTTTGCTTGTTTGTTTGTTTCTAGAAATGGGATTTGAATCACAAAAAGGGATCTTATCATGTTTTTATTCAAGTGTAATTAACATGCAGTGTTATGTTAGTTTCAGGTGTTCAATACAATGATCAATTCAGTACATTACTCAGAGATCATCAAGATAAGTGTATTCTTAATCCTCTTCATGTTTTGCTCCCCTCTGGTAACCTCCTTCTCTATATTTAATAGTCTAATAATAAATAGTCTAATAGTCTATATATAATAGGCTCTATATTTTATCTCTTTTTTCCCATTTGTTAATTTTGTTTCTTTGTTTCTTAGATTCCATAATGAATAGAATCATGGTATTTTGTCTTCCTCTGACTGACTTATTTCAGTTAGCATTATATCCATGTGTTGCAAATGGCAGGATTTTATTCTTTGTTTACAGCCGAGTAGTATTCCAATATATATATGTATATATATCCCATTATATATATTTCATTATATATATTCCATTATATATATTTTCCACATATAATTATACACACACACACACTCACCACATCTTTATCCATTCTTCTACGGATGGAAACGAGTTGCTTTAATATCTTCACTATTGTAAATAATGCTACAATGAACATAGAGGTGTATATATCTTTTTGAATCAGTGTTTTCATTATCTTTGGGTAAATACCCAGTAGTGGAATTACTAGATCATATGGTAACCCTATTTTTGTTTTTTTGAGGAACATCCACACTGTTTTCCACAGTGGCTGCTCTAGCTTGCTTTCCAACCAAGAAAGCACATGTGTCTCTTTTACTTTTCATCCCTGCCAACATTTCTTATTTCTTGTCTTTCTTATTTTGGCCATTCTGATGGGGGTGTGGAGGTAGCTCATTATAGTCTTGATTTCCATTTCCTTGACAATTAGTGATGTTGAGCAACTTTTCATTTATCTGTTGTCCGTTTGTTTTCTTGGAAGAATGTCTGTTCATGTCCTCTGCTGATTTTTAAATTAGATTATTACTTTTTTTTTTGCCTTGAGTTGTGTAAGTTCTTTACATATTTTAGATATTAATTCCTTATCAGATATATCCTTTGTAATTTTCATATCCCATTCAGTAGGTTGTCTTTTGTTTTGATAATGGTTTCCTTTGATATGCAGAAGCTTTTTATTTTGACATAGATCTTTTTTATTTTGAGAGGGAGAGAGAGAAAATGGGTAAGGGAGGGGTAGACAGAGAGGGAGAGAGAATTCTAAGCAGGTTTGTGTGGTCAGTGAAGAGCCCCACGCAGGGCTTTATTCCACAAACCGTGAGTTCACCTGAGCCAAAATCAAGAGTCGGATGCTTAACCAACTCAGCCACCTATGCGCCCCTTTTGGTATAGATTCAATATCTAAATTTTGTTTTTGTTTCCCTTGCCAATGGAGACATTTAGAAAAATGTTGCTATGGACAGTGTCAGAGAAATTACTGCCTGTGCTTTATTAGAGGATTTTTATCATTTCGGAGCTCACATTTAGTTTTTTGATAAGCTTTGCGGGTTTTTTTTGTGAATGGTGTTAGAAAGTGGTCCAGTTTCATTCTTTGGCATGTAGCTGTCCAGTTTTCCCAACACCATTTATTGAAGACACTGCTTTTACCTCATTGTATTTTCTTGTCTCCTTTGTCAAAGATTAGTTGACCATAAAAGTGTGGGTTTGTTTCTGGGCTTCCTATTCTGTTCTATTGATCTGTGTATCTCTTGTTGCGCTAGTACCATACTGTTTTGATTACTACAGTTTTGTAGTATATCTTGAAATCTGGGATTGTGATGTCTCCAGCTTTCTTCTTTTTGTCAAGATTGCTTTGGCTATTTGAGGTCCTTTGTGATTCTATACACATTTTGGGATTATTTGTTCTAGTGCTGTGAAAAATGGTGTTGATATTTTGATGATATATGCATTAATCTGTATACTGCATTGGGTAATATGGACATTTTAATAATTTTTTCTCCTAATCCATGGGCATGGAATATCTTTTTGTTTATTTGTGTCATCATCAATATATTTCATCAACATTTTATAGTGTTGAGAGTACAGGTCTTTCACCTTCTTGATTAAGTTTATTCCTAGTTATTTTATTTTATTTTTTGCATAATTGTAAATAATGGAATTGTTTTCTTAATTTCTCTCTCTACTACTACATTATTACTGTATAGAAACAGATTTTTGTATGTAGATTTTGTATCCTGTGACTTTACTGAGTGAATTATTAGTTCTATCAGTTTTGACGAAGTCTTTAGACTTTTCTACATACAGTATCTTGTCATCTGCAAATAGTGACAGTTTTACATCTAACTTACCAATTTGATGCCTTAAAATGCATTTTGCTTGTCTGATTGCTGTGGCTAGGACTTCCAGTACTACACTGAATAAAAGTGGCAAAAGAATAAATCCTAGAATCCTAGAATAAATCCCACTTGATATTGGTGAACGACTTTTTAAATGTATTGTTGGACTTGGTTTGCTAATATTTTGTTGAGGATTTTTACATTTATACTCATCAGAGATACTGTACTGTAGTTTTCTTTTTTGTAATGTCTATCTGGTTTTGGTACAGGGTAATGCTGGCCTCATAGAATGAATTTAGAAGTTTCCTTACTCTATTAGTTTGGGGAATAATTTGAAAAGAATAGGTATTAACTGTTCTTTACATAATTGGCAAAGTTTGCCTGTGAAGTTGTCTGGTCCTGGACTCTTGTTTGTTGGGAGTTTTTTGATTATTGATTTAAATTAATTGCTAGTAACTGGTTTGTTCAAGTTTCTATTCCTTTATGCTTCAGTTTTGGTAGGTTATATGTTTCTAGAAATTTACCCATTTTTCCAGGTTGTCCAATTTTTTGGCAAAATCTTTTCATAATATTATGTTATATCTTTTGTATTTTTATGGTAATGGTTATTATTTCCGATCTTTCATTTTTTATTGTATTTTAGTCCCTTCTCTTTCTCTCTTTTCTTTGAAAAGTCTGGCTAGAAGATCATCACGTTTATTGATATTTTTTGAAGAGCCAGATCCTGGTTTCATTGATCTGTTCTTTTTTTTTTTTTTTTTAGTTTCTATTTCATTTATTTCTTCTCTAAAGTTTATTATTTCCTTCCTTCTACTGGTTTTGTATTGCTGCTATTTTCTTTTCTCTTATGACAGGTTTTGGTATATACCAAAGATATTGGACCACTGTGTTTTCATTTTCATTTGCTCTGTGTACTTTTTTATTTTTTCTTTGATTTTTTGGTTGACCTATTCATTGTTTAGTAACATGTTATTTAACGTCCATGTATTAGTGTTCATTCCAGGTTTTTCCTGTGGTAGATTTCTAGTTTCATATTCCTGTGCACAGAAAAGATGCATTATATGATTTCATTTTTTTAATTTGTTGAGACGTGATCTATTTTGTAAAATGTCCCATGTGCACTTGGAAAAGGATGTGTATTGCACAATTTTGGGATGGAATGTTCTGAATATATATGTTAGATCCATCTGGTCCAATGTGTCATTGAAAGCCACTGTTGTCTTGCTGATTTTCTGTCTGGTGATCTATCTATTGACTAAAGTGAGGTGTTACAATCCTCTGCTATTATTGTATTACTAGAAATTTCCTCCTTTATGTTTGTTAATAGTTGCTTTATATATTTGGTGTTCTCTTGGTCCCTTGTTGCATAAAAACTGTTACAATTTCTTTTTGGATTGTTCCATTTATGATCATGTAGTGTTGTTCTTTGTCTCTTATTATAGCCTTTGTTTTAAGGCCAATTTCATCCAATATAAGTATTGCTATCCCAGCTTTATTTTCACTTCTATTTGCATGATAAATACTTTTCCATCCCTTTACTTCCAATCTGCATTGTGTTTTTAGGTCTGAAATGCATCTCTTGTAGGCAGCACATACATGGGTCTTGTTTTTTTATCCATTCATTCACCCTATGTCTTTTGATTAGAGAGTTTAGTTCATTTACATTCAAATTAATTATTGACAGATATGTACTTATTGCCATTTTTGTTACTTCTTTTATGGTTGTTTTTGTAGTTGTTCTCTGTTACTTTCTACTTTTGTTCTCTTCTCTTGTGATTTGATGTCAGTGATATGCTTGGGTTTCTTTATCTTTATCTGTTGCATATCTGTTACTGGACTTTGATTTGTGGCTACTAGTAGGTTTATATGTAACATCTTCTGCATATAGCAGTCTATATTGATAGTTACTTAAGTTTGAATCCATTCTAAAAGCACTAAATTTTTACTCCTCTCCTCTTACATTTTATACATATGGTATCATACTTTGCATTCTTTTATTTTGTGAATCCCTTGACTGATTTCTATAGATATAAGTGATTTTACTGCTTTTGTGCTTCAACTTCTATACTGGTTTTATAAGTGATCATACTACTTTTATTATGTATATGTACCTGTGACCTGTGAATTATTTTTCCTTTTCTACTTTTTTTACTCTGCTGATGTTTCTTTCTCCTTCTACTCAAAAAATTCCCTTTAACATATCTTGTAAGTTTAGTGGTGTTGAATTTCTTAAACTTTTATTTGTTTAGGGAACTCTATATCTCTCCTATTCTGAATGCTAACCTTGCTGGATAGAATATTCTTGGCTGCAGGTGTTTTTCCTTTCAGCACTTTGAATATATCATGCCACTCCCTCCTGGTCTGCCAAAAATTTGCTGAAAAATCAGCTGATAGCCTTATAGAGTTTTTCTTGTATGTAACTGTTTTCTCTTTCAGCTTTTGGAGTTCTCTTTTTATCACTGCTTTTTGCTGCTTTAATTATTATGTGTCTTGGTGTGAACCTCTTCGGTTTGATTTTGTTGGGGGCTTTCTGTGCCTCTTGAATCTGGATTTCTGTTTCCTTCCCCAGATTGAGGAAGTTTTCAGCTATTATTTCTTCAAATAAATTTTCTGTCCCTCTTTCTCTCTTTTCTCATTTTGGGATCCATATAATGCAAATGTTTTTACACTTGATGATGTCTCTGAGTTTTCTTAATGTATTCTCATTTTATTATTCTTTTTTTTCTTTTTGCTGTTTATCTTGCTTTTTAGTACTCTGTGTTCCAGCTCACTGATCCATTCTTGGCTTTCTCTAATCTACTATTTTTTTTCCATCTAGGGTATTTTTAACTTTAGTTATTGAGTACTCAATTTCTGATTGATTCTTTTTTTTCAATTTTCTGTCTCATTGCTGAAGGTACAGATATCCTCCACTCTTTTCTCAAGTTCAGTAAGTATCTTTATGATCATTACATTGAATTCCTTATCAGGAATATTACTGATCTCTGTTTCATTTACCTTTTACTGTGATTTTGTTCTTTTTTTTTTTTTCATTTGGGATTTATTTCTCTGACTCCTCATTTTGTCTATCTCTCTGTGCTTTTTCTATTTATTAAGAAAGTCAGGTACATCTCCTGATCCTGAAAGTATTGCCTTATGAAGAAGAGGTCCTATTGTTCTCTATTAGTGGAATGTCCCCTGTCCACCAGAACCTGGTATTGCAGGGGTACCTCGTATGTGTGTTGCATGTGCCTTACTGTTGTATTAAGCCTGTTTGCCTTTAGTCCAGTCAGCTGCAATGACCTCTTTGCCTGTTGTGGCCCAAGGTTGGTTTCTGTTCTATTAAAGGGTCAATCTGAGGCCCTTGAGCTCACAGTTGGGTGAGACCAGATGACTGTCCTCAGTCCATTTGCTGAATTTGCCACTACATTGACTTGTAAGACACTCACCCTGCATTGTTCCCTGAAAGGTTTTCATTGCTGGGTGCAATCAGACCAAGTGTCTGCCCCCAGTCTGTCTGTTGGGGTTGCAATGACCCCAAACTAATGTGCTCTCCGTTTGTGTAGCCTCCTCTGAAGTTTTTAGAAACTATTTATTTATTTTGAGAGAGAGCATGAGTGTGGGAGGGGAAAAGAGGGAGAATAAAGATCCTGAACAGGCTTCACATTGTCAGCACAGAGCTCAATGCAGGGCTCGATCTCATGAACCATGAGATCATGACCTGAGCCAAAATCAAGCGTCGGATGCTTAACCAACTGAGCGACCGAGGTGCCCTGTTCTGTAAAGTTTTTTTTGCTAGGCAGGGCCACTAGATCAGATGTCTGTCCCCAACCTGTGGTGTGTGGTTATCTTTCCCTCTCTCCATGACAAGGGTCCCTTTGGAGTCCACTGTCTGGGCTTCTAGCAAAATTAGAGTCCTCAGGTGCAACCTTGGGTGATCTCTTGATAAGTGTGTCTAGTTGGGTGGGGTAAGTCCCAAGGAGATTACAGTGGGGGTGGGGGCACAGAGTGTTAGCAAGCGGGGTGGCAAGTGTTCAGACTAGTTCTGCATGTGTCTCAATGTCTATAGTGTGTGTGGGAGGAGCAGGGGAGAGAAATGGTATTTACCAGCTCTTTTGTTTTTGGAGAAGTCTTCTAAAGCTTCCTGCCCCTCCAGTGCAGTCACTAAGATTGGCAAGTAAATCTTCCTGATTACACCAGGTGCATTTCAAACTGCTGCTTCTATGCTGTATCCTGGAGAGGTTCTTTTTTATTCTGTCTCTTTAAAGGAAAGAACTGTTTTCTTTCTTTGTTTTTAACTTTGTTTATGTTTATTTACTTTTGAGAGAGAGAGAGAGAGAGCAAGTGCAAGAGCAAGTGGGAAAGGGGCAGAGAGAGAGAAAGAAACATAGAATCTTAACAGACTCCAGGCTCTGAGCTGTTATCACAGACCCCGCCCGATCTGGGTCTTGAATTCATGACATGTGAGATCATGACCTGAGCTGAAGTCTGAAGCTTCACTGACTGAGCCACCCAGTGTCCTAGAAACTGTTTTCTTTAGCCTTCTGGCTCTCCCAGAGTCAAGCTTACTGATTTTTAAAGTTCCCAATCCTAAGCCCCTCTGATATTTAAAGCCAAATGTGGGGATTCATCTTCCTAGTACAGGTCCTCTGTGTCTGGGGTGCTTGGTGTGAGTTTTATTACTCTTCCCTCTTTTTGAAAAAAATTTTTTAGCATTTATTCATTTTTGACAGGCAGAGACAGAGTGCAAGCAGGGGAGGGGCAGAGAGAGACAGAGGGAGAGACTCAGAATCCGAAGCAGGCTCCAGACTCTGAGCTGTCAGCACAGAGCCTGACATGGGGCTCAAACCTACAAACTGCAAAATCATGACCTAAGCCGAAGTTGGACCCTTAAGTGACTGAGCCACCCAGGCACCCCCTCTCCTTACTTTATGCCTGCAGTGTACCTTCCATAAGTGGTTAATTTTGCAGGTTAGTTTGTTTCCTGACCAGGACTCTGCCCCTCCTCCTCTTTTATGTGTGGACTCCTTTCTATGATTAACTGTAGAGTCTTTCGTTCATTTTCTGGATTAGTTGCACCAATGTGGCTATTATCTAGGTGTATCTGTGAGAGAAGGTGAGCTTGGGATCCTCCTACTCTACCATCTTTCCAGGCTACCCAGGATGATATAATCATTAGTAAGGCTTTATTAATGGGCTGTTGTATGCTGGGCATGGGGTTAGGCGAGGGTAAAGAGTTGTGAATAGCATAGATATTAAATATGAGTGTTTTGCCTCAAATTATTTGTGCACATTTTTAAAAAAGTAATGATCCTTGGAAAAAATGGGAATGGGTAGGAAGAGTGATATGGAAATGACTTTTATTTTTTTTTTCTATTTTATTTTATTTTTTTACAAATAGTTTATTGTCAAAAGAGTTTCCACATAGCACCCAGTGCTCATCCTCACAAGTGCCCTCCTCCATGCCCACCCCTCCTCCCCCCCACATCCACCAGTCCTCAGTTTTTGTCAGCATTCAAGAGTCTCTCATGGTTTGCCTCTCCCCCTTTCCCCCACCATTTCCGCCCTTCTTCTCCCCCTTGGTCCTCTGTTAAGCTCCTCCTAATCCTCCTATACGTGCACACATATGATATTTGTCTTTCTCTGCCTGACTTATTTCGCTCAGCATAACACCCTCAAGGTCCATCCATGTTGCTACACATGGCCAGATTTCATTGTTTCTCATTGCCATGTAGTATTCCATGTATAGATAAACCACATCTTCTTGATCCATTCATCTGTTGATGGACACTTAGGCTCTTTCCAGGTTTTAGCTATTGTGGAGACTGCTGCTATGAACATTGGGGTACATGTGCTCCTATGCCTCAGCATTTCTGTATCCCTTGGGTAAATTCCTAGCAGTGCTATTGCTGGGTCATAGGGGATTCTATTGTTAGTTTCCTGAGGAACCTCCACACTGTTTTCCAGAGGGGCTGTACCAGTTTACATTCCCACCAACAGTGTAGGAGGGTACCCGTTTCTCCACATCCTCGCCAGCATCTAGAGTTCTCTGATTGGCTCATTTTAGCCACTCTGACTGGCGTGAGGTGGTATCTCAGTGTGGTTTTGATTTGTATTTCCCTGATGAGGAACGATGCTGAGCATCGTTTCATGTGTCTGTTGGCCATCTGGATGCCCTCTTTGGAGAAGTGTCTGTTCATATCTTCTGCCCATTTCTTCACTGGGTTGTTTGTTTTTCGGGCGTGTAGTTTGGTGAGTTCCTTGTAGATTCTGGATATCAGCCCTTTATCTGATATGTCATTTGCAACTATCTTTTCCCATTCCGTTGGTTGCCTATTAATTTTCTGGGTTGTTTCCTTGGCTGTGCAGAAGCTTTTAATCTTGAGGAGGTCCCAACAGTTTATTTTTGCTCTTAATTCCCTTGCTTGTGGGGATGTGTCAAGTAAGAAGTTGCTGCGGTGGAGGTCAAGGAGGTTGTTTCCTGCTTTCTCCTCTAGGGTGTTGATAGTTTCCTGTCTCACGTTCAGGTCCTTTATCCATTTTGAGTTTATTTTTGTGCATGGTGTGAGAAAATGATCTAGTTTCATTCTTCTGCGTGTTGCTGTCCAGTTCTCCCAACACCATCTGTTAAAAAGGCTGTCTTTTTTCCATCGGATATTCTTTCCAGCTTTGTCAAAGATTAGTTGGCTGTATACTTTTGGGTCCACTTCTGAGTTCTCAATTCTGTTCCATTGGTCTATGCGTCTGTTTTTGTGCCAATACCATACTGTCTTGATGATGACAGCTTTGTAGTAGAGGCTAAAGTCTGGGATGGTGATCCTCCCGTTTTGGTTTTATTTTTCAGGATTACTTTGGCTATTCGGGGTCTTTTGTGGTTCCATACAAATTTTTGGATAGTTTGTTCTAGTTTTGAGAAGTATGCTGGTGCAATTTTGATTGGAATTGCATTGAATGTATAGAGTGCCTTAGGTAGTAATGACATCTTAACTATATTTATTCTTCCTATCCATGAGCATGGAATGTTTTCCATTTCTTTGTGTCTTCTTCAATTTCCTTCATAAGTTTTCTATAGTTTCCATCATACAGATCTCTTGTATCCTTGGTTAGGTTTATTCCGAGGTATTTTATGGTTTTTTGTGCAATTGTGAATGGGATCAGTTTCTTGATTTCTCTTTCTGTTGCTTCATTGTTGGTGTATAAAAATGCAACCGATTTCTGTACGTTGATTTTATACCCTGCAACTTGGCTGAATTCTTGGATCAGTTCTAGTAGGCTTCTGGTGGAGTCTGTCGGGTTTTCTATGTAGAGTATCATGTCATCTGCGAAGAGTGAAAGTTTGACTTCCTCTTTGCCAATTCTGATGCCTTTGATTTCCTTTGGTGTCTGATGGCTGATGCTAGGACTTCCAGCACTATGATAAACAACAGTGGTGAGAGTGGACATCCCTGTC